>CM047509.1:28332383-28454883 GCA_026122265.1 Ammodytes dubius
CCCAGCCCTCTCAAGTTTATCCCTGAGGTAAACCAAGAACCGTTGTTTGTTTTCCTTATTGTTGAGGAACTGGTCCTTTTTGGTTTGGATGATCATGTCACCAGAAAAGTGTACAGTCACACCGGGAGCAACACCTGTTCGACGCAGTTGAGTGGCGTCTTTTATCGTGAGTTCTTCTGTGTAGCCATCAAAGACTATGACAGTAGCCATACCATACTTCCGTGTGACATATCTGACATACATGTCACACACACTGTCATAAGTGGACCCGTGTGGCCATGGTAAACGATGTAGTAATGCACCCCCATCAAGGACATGCTGGACATCACTGCTGGGTTGTCTTTGCTGCTGCTCAATAGATTTCCAGAGGACATCGGCAAGAATTGCCTTGTTTGCCTGTAGGGGGAGGAAGGATGATTCAAACAAAGCAGGCGGGTGACTGCAGAGTTCATACTGGAACAGTGATGGTAAATCTTCACAACGGTCTCCCACTGCTACAAGTCGCTGGAATAACAGCTGTGGATCCACTACCACTGTCTCTCCTTTGATCTTGACAGTTGATCTAGATGCACGTGTCACTGCTTGGTCAGCTTTCCTGAAGGTGAATTCGTCCACTGTTTTCCCTACCATAGACTCCAAAATTTTGCACCCAATTTCCCTTGATTTCTCAACATTGACTCCCTGCTGGGCTGTCATACCATTAGCAATGTTGTGCAGGGAAGGGTTCTCAGTGAATGGGTCTTTCTCTTTTAGATAGGTGACCAGGGCAAGAGTGTCACTGACATCTCTTGTCTGCCTGGCCTTGGACAGGTCTTTATGTTGGTCGTTGGTCTCATATGAGACACCTGTGAAGGACTGCATGGCATTATTGATGTTTGCACATGCTGGCATTGAGAGGACCCACACCAAGCGTTGAGTCTCTGTAAATCCTTTTCCTCTTGTTAAGCCTCCATGTGTTTTTACACTTCTCATGAGCACCTGCTCAATAATGAGATCAGTGGACAGTCCAGCCCAATACCTGTTGCTCCGCCTCACTACGTGAAATCCCTCCTCACATTTCTTGTGGACATCTGGATGTGTTTCAGGTAAGGCTGTCATCATTTGCAGGTATACATAGGCTGACTTTGCATATAATCTATGTCCAGAAGTGGCAAAGTAGGGTAGCATATCTTGAACACACTGAAGGTGCAATCTCCAGTTGCCTGTCCTCTCAGCTTTGATGAAGTTTCTCAGAATATCAATCATGTCCATGTTCTGCAGCCAAAGCTGTGCTGTCCTCATATACATTGATTCCTTCTTGTTGTTGAGTGCACTCTGGATTCTCACCAAAACATCAGCAGAACAAAGTCCTTCCATCGGCATATTAGAGGACATGACTTGGTCATATAGCTCACTTGCAATACTCAAGTCAGTTGTGACTGTTTCTTGGGTATCAGGAACTTCTTCATCTGGCTCAGTATCAGCGGCAGGCGTCATCTCAACTGGAGGTTGTTCTACTGTGTCTTTGGTTGGTAGTGGTACATTGTAAGCATCAGCCAGCAACATAGTGTTAAGTGCGGCATCCACTAGCATATGACCACGAACTGCCCTGCACACAGCCTTGCCAGACATCATGTGGCACACTGTATTTCCAGCATACACAACCTCTAGTAGCTCCTCCAGTCCAGACCCTGCCATTCAATGTCCAATGCTACCCAAGAAGCTCATTTTCATATGAAATCCCCCAAGCCTGAGGACTATTCGCTTGAGTTCATTGTTGCTTGGCTGAGACTGGATAATGTTCAATGCTTTCAGAAAAGTGGTTGGTTGAACGTCAGAACAGGGTCACATCATACTGCAGAGCATGAGTTGCCACAAACCTCAATGTTGAGTATATGCAGGATTCATCACTGGGATCAAGATCAATCATGGAAGGAATTAGGGCTGCAACTAACGATTATTTTGATAATCGATTAATCTGTCGATATTTTTTCGATTAATCGATTATTAATCGGTTAGTGTTTTGGTCCGTAAAATGTCAGAAAATGGTGAAAAATGTTGATCAATTTTCCAAAGACAATGTTGACGTCTCAATGTATTGTTATGTCAAAACACACAGATATTTCAGTTTACTGTCATAATAGGATTAAAGAAACCAGAAAATATTCACATTGAGAAGCTGAAATCAGAGAATTTGGACATTTTTTATATAAAAATTACTCAAAACGATTAATCGATTATCAAAATAGTTGTCGATTATTTTAATAATCGATTAATAATCGATTCGTCGATTAATCGTTGCAGCTCTAGAAGGAATGTTACTGAAGCTCTCCCAGGGTGTTCATCTAGAAGATGCAGGATCTGCATCATACCAGACCATGATGGCCTTTGAGAGTGCAGGAGTAGGGATGTCTTCCACAAAACATCCAGCTGTGATGTTTTGTTATCTGCTGGCAACAGAGCCAGTGGCTGATACACAATAGTTTCACGTATAGGAGGAATCATAAAGTACTGAATGTGTATGCGACCAACCGCAGCAATATCTGCAGCAGTCACTTGGATCTTTGAAACAGGTTTGTTTTGATACATTCCTGGTGTAATACAAGCTATTATACCCATTCCATGGAACGTCCCAGTATCATCAATGGTTGCCACATTGTGGTCGACGTTGTCTGCAACAAATTGTATATGATGTTCCTCTGTGAATCCAGTCCCTTGTGCCACTGCTGCACTCTGTTCATATTTAATCACATCTGCATAGGAACAGGCAAAACCATGCTCATGGAGTGTGTTTACCAAAAAGCGTGACGCAAAATGGTGATGCATCTGAACCCCTAGGCCAAGCTGAAGAGGTGCAATCATCGTCCTTGGTCTTATTGCTTGCATGATGGACTGCCCGATTGATGCAACCTTTGTATCAATGTTTTTACCAGCAAACATATTCCTCAGTAGAACACGTAGTGACTCTGGAACATAGCTTGCAGCAGCTGCAATGTCACTTGAGGCTGGGTAAGAATCGTTTAGGACTTCCATGAATTTGACATCACTTCCAATTAACTTTGCAGCGGTTTTAATTATATTCAGCTTCTCATCTTCTGGATTCATAGATTTTTGTTGCTTGTGAAATTCACGAAGAATTGAGTGGGCTGTGTCTCGCAAAGTGACCACACATTGATTTTCCAGGCCGGTCATTATGACTCTATCTCCAAAGTGTTCCTTTATTTTAATTTTCATCCACTTTGCACAATATGGTTCACAACCTGTGTCTTGCAAGTACTCTGTCATCTTGACTATAAGGTCTTGAATAGTAATTTGTTCATCATCATATTCTTCTAAAAAGTTTGCCACCTTTAGGACTGCTGTTGTTCTCTCATAATCTTCAGGTCTTCCTAATTTTAATCTTTTGGGTGTGTTGCCAGGGTTTGCAGAGAATTGACTTGGAATATTCTTCATATTTCGAAAGTTAGTGTTGCATATGTTGTGGTACACAGCATCGGCTGCATGAAGGTCATGGACGGATGACATTCTCCCCAAAACTGTATCAGACCATTCATCGTTCCTTAAGTGGCAAACCTGTACAATCATTTCCTGGAAGTCTCCTGTTCTTACTGGGTAGATATCAATGTTCTCTCTCTGCTTATGTTTCTTATCTATTTCAGTTGGTTGTCCACAGAACAAGCAATGCTCTTGGAAATTGAAGTTATGTTCTGAGCGGAGATTATGTTTGATTTGTTGTTGTTGCAGAGATGGTATTACATTATCACGTGCAATATTTTCTGCTTTACAATAGCTGCGGCGGCATTCAATGTGTACTCTGTCTCCAGGAATTGTCACTATGCTACTTCCACGTTGAGCACTGGCATGGTTCACACCATTGCTGCCTTTTGCTCGTAGAACAACCGATGTGTTTCCATCACTGAATGACTCATTACATATTTTACACTTCTCCATTTCTCCCTGTTTACATACATAACACACTGCAAAAACAAAATAGAAAAGAAAACAGTGTTGTCTAGCAATGAAATGAGGCCCAATAGAATTTGCTAATGCTAGCAAGCTAACGTTAGTTTGTTTCAGTAGGCTAGGCGACTCAAAGATGAGAGATCAAAAGTAGTTTTGGCCTTAAGCAAAATGTATCTACAGTGAAATATCTAGTTAGAAAGGAGTTGGTAACTTTAAATGTTCTGATTGGGTTTCTAGACTAGATATTGCTGTTTCTCATAAAACTGCAAAGCTACTTTACAAACAGTGGAGTCTGATGTGTGGCCCGCCTGGTCTGAAATACTTGCTAACTACAAAAAGAGAAGCAGTTTTGGTGCCTGGCAAAATTATTTTAAAGAGCTGGAATGTCTGGAAAGTGTGTCTATCTGGTTTTTCATCTGTCTTCTGTGTGAGAGTGAATCGTTTAGTTGGTAAGAATGACTTCTGCATGTAATCTCGTAGTCTTACTAACTCCTCCAAACTGCCGTCTGGCCTCCGTTAGAACCTCCGTTTGAACCTGGCCAATCAGAGGGCCAGATCCCTCATAGCAACCGCATAGCAACCGCATAGCAACCGGCAGTTTCACGTTACACTGAGCGGACTGCATTGATTTTCAAAGAAACTTCTAATACAAAATGTTTTACTTTTCATGTAGACTTTCATTGTGCAAAGTTTTATTGTGGTAGGAGTAAAGGAAAACATTTAGGCTATGCGGATATATTTTGGGTAGCCTTTATTCGATTAGTGTATAGCTCATTTGCATATTAAAATGTATTTTCAAAGAAACTTGTAATACAAAAAATGTTTATTTTTATGGTTACTTTCATTGTGTAAAGTTTCATTTTGATAGGACTAAAGGAAAAAATTGCCCCATTGGGGTGTATTGATGTCTCGCCTTATTGGCACACATCTCGGATTGATGAGAATTAAACATATTTCCCCAACTAGGATTTCTTAGGACTTTTAGTATGTTGTTCTGGACACCTCATAGAAATTATCTGAGCTGAAAAAAATTCTTTTACAATTTATTCTACGAAAAACGCTATTTTGCCTGGACTATAAAGCTTTGTCTGTGTGTGTGTGTGTGTGTGTGTTGTGTGTGTGTGTGTGTGTGTGTGTGTGTGTGTGTGTGTGTGTGTGTGTGTGTGTTGTGTGTGTGTGTGTGTGTGTGTGTGTGTGTGTATGTATGTATGTGTGTGTGTGTGTGTGTGTGTGTGTGTGTGTGTGTGTGTGTGTGTGTGTGTGTGTGTGTGTGTGTGTGTGTGTCTGTGTGTGTGTGTGTGTGTGTTATTGCCAGATGATATTTCAACATCATTTTGGAGCAGTGTCACGGTTCATAAGACGAGTTTCTTTAAGTCAATATTATTGATGCTGATCTAATCTACTGTCAGCTTGTCCACTGTTTAGATGAGATAGCAGAGGAATGTTTGACTGGTTTCCTCAGGTTTTATATGTCAAGGAAGGCTGGCCACTAAGTAAACAACAGGGTGACATTAAAGGTGCTACGAGGAACAACCACTGCAGCAAAGTAGCTACGAGGAACTTTGAAATATTTCTGGAACTGTCTCATTTTTCCTCCGATGATCATAAATGACATGTAACAGCAAGAGAGACCATCAGTGGAAAGAATTATATTTCTATATAGTTTTTCTTAATGCCTTTGTCATGGGTATACGCTCACCCAGGACCTACAGCTATAGCGTTGTAAAAACACTACCGCTTTTGTCCAAAGGGGGTGCAAGAATGAACACAAAACTGTTTAGCTTGCATGTCGTGTGTCTTAAGGAACGCCTATTTTTGACTTGCACGTTTAGCTGCAAAAAGACAGTGAAATTGATGTGTTTGACATCATGTAAGCCACAAAAAAAGTCAAAAACATACATCATTTTAACCAAATGAAAACCCAATAAGTTGATTTATTTATTTATCTATAGATGTATACATTTTTTTTTATTTCTAACCCCAGGTTACATCAGGACAGTAGTTTTTTTCAGTTTCTCTTTCTCGGGCACACACATGCTGTCTTGCTTCACAAAACACATGACAGCTTTGCCAACAACACTTTTTTTCTTGTTTTCACATCCTTTTAAATATCCCTGACCAATGCTAAGTCAATGGAGATAAGACAAGGCACGGGGCTCTCCACACTTCTTCCCCTTTTTCAACCCTTATTTATCCAAGAAAGACCTACACTTATTTTCTACAGATTCAACTGGCTTTAAAGCCGCTATGAGTAAAATTGTCCGTTGGCGGCCCCTTTGGACAAAAGCGGTAGTATTTTTACGACGCCAGCTGTCGTGAAGCTGCTTTCTAGCTCGTGCCGGGCGTGCGAGATTCAAATGATCAGGAAGCAATATAGTGCATGTCCGTGTGTTGAAAGTGTGAGGACTCTTTTCGGCTCTGTGAGAGTGGTTAGTGACACAGCATCAACTAATGCCAGTCAGTGCTACACATACCTGATTGCAATGAGTTGATGCAGTGTCACCTCTCACGGAGCTGAAAGATTCCGTGTCCTCACACAAAGCGAATGAACGAGAGATGGCAGTTAGTATGGATCACGATGAGGTAATGTGTTTATGTTGTTGTAAATAAAGGTACTCTCAGTTTGTGTTCTACCACTATGGCTATTATTTTTAACTCTCCGTAATTTTCCTCTTAATGTTTTGTAGATTACGATGCCATTTCAGCAAATACATTTTTCGAAAATACACAATTAATAAGAGAAAAGTCTAAACATAAGAGGTATTTTAATGGGGCCCAACATCCAACTATGATGGAGACGGGGACATGTGGCTGTTGAGGAGAAACCAGATTGACAACTGTGACATTGTTTACCATTGTAGCTTTACTGGTGTCAACAATTAACATTCTGATTGCTGTACAATATGTGTTCTAAATGATACAACTATTAAGTTAATCTTTATTATAATCACCAAATCCGATTATAAGGCCTAAACTAACAACGAAACTAACCAACAACAAGTAATGCCAGTATAGCTAAAGACTTAAATAGCTTAACGCCTCCTCTGCCACAAGAGCTCCATTGTCATCCAAAAACTATTGGGCCACATTCATTGTGATGATGAAATCTGGCAGCAAAAAAAGGTGTGTGTTTGTGTTGGGATTTAAATAGCCTATTGCAAAACAAAAGAGGTTTAGGAACACAAATACATGGCCATCAGACAATACTTCAAATGTTGGTTTGGGCCTTGTGAGGATTTTGCAAGAAAGAAACAACACTATAATATAGCAATGAGCAGGGTTCAGGCCATTTTCACATTTTGATTTGTGGAGATATTCGTTGAATTTAAATTAAGTGCGGTCAGTTCCACACAGACTCCACACAATTTTGGAGAGAAAAATTTAACTTTTGACTCAACTACATTTCTAGGAAGCTTGTCGTTACTTGTTACTTATCAAAAGTGATCATTGAATGGGATATTTTTGCGTGACTCTATATTGTTTTTTTTAGTTTATAGTATTATCATCATCAACACACCCTGATAAACCTTTAATTGTCTAGCTTTGTAGTACATCCCCTCTGGCTATGTCCCAAGTGTGTCGTGTGAAAAGAGGCTTCTTGTCAGACCGGTACATTGAAAGATAATTCCGGGAAGGTAATTACAATGCTCGGAGTATTATTGTATGTAATTAATATGTCATCAAACGGGTTGGTTGTTGGTTCTGAAATTTTTTCCACAAGACGTTAAAATGATGGGCTGAAAAAAAACATTAAACTAATTTGACTAGATCACAAATCAAACTGATAATAACTTGGCCCTGTGTCAAGGAAGATATCTGGAAAGTTCTTAAGACTATGTGTGTGAGGTTTGTGGTCGAGAAGACAGACGATTGATGAATACGTATTGAATCAAAGTGTGATATATTTGTTTAGACAGGGACCGTGCTTTACACATCACCCTATCCATCCAAAACCTTCATAACTGTATATATAAGAATATGTCAATGTGCGTCACGTCTGTCTTTAAGAGAGGACCACCCAACCTTTTTCATATAAAACCCAATGGTGTGTGTCATGAGCATCTCCTGTATCTCCCTATCCAAAACCTTCATAACTTATCTTCACAAAAGGTTGCTTAACTAATTGTATCATGGATAAAAGTACCGTCAAAGTGTAGGGTTTGTGTGATAACTTGCTGAAGATTTTCCTAAAAGTATAAATATATAGCAGATTAAAATAGCAAAGAAACGCATTAGGATGCACTTGTATTTCAGGAGAAAAAACAACAAGTTTGACATGAGAGAGAGAGAGAGAGAAAGAAAGAAAGAAAGAGAGGAGTGAGAAACAAACTGTTTCACTTACCGTGAGCTAGGTGGTGTTCAGAATGACTTTTCAAAACACGTTTTCATCTGTGCTGTGCTGGGAAGTGACTCACTGCACTGGATGAGTTAGCGTGTGCAACCGTGTGCAACCGTGTGTGTGTGTGTGTGTGTGTGTGTGTGTGTGTGTGTGTGTGTGTGTGTGTGTGTGTGTGTGTGTGTGTGTGTGTGTGTGTGTGTGTGTGTGTGTGTGTGTGCGTGTGTGTGTGCCGCTCAGGAATGCAGAAAATATCAGGACAGAAATTCCTTCTCTCTCAGCAGCTCCAAGTTTTTTTCTTCTTTCTTTTTTTTTAAATCAGCCTTTGTTATTTTGACTGAAAAATGACTTACAGACCAACACAGGAGGAACACTGTCACTACACTAATACATGTATTTTTTTTGTTGACATTGATAGTGTCTGGCCATTGTATCTGACCTAGTTGTGAGAAATTAATTGTGTAATTCTTTCACCCAATACAATAGAAGAAAAATTGGTTTGTGACGATGCTCTTTTGTTTCTGTTTTGACAAGCCCATGACACTGCAAATAAATCAATCCAATGCAATGTGTCTGCCTGTATTTGTTCTCTGTTTTCATTATTGCTTAAATGCAATTTTTATAATGTCTGATCTTGATGTATTTTATGCCCCTGTAAAGCATTTTGAATGACCTTGAGTCTGAATTGTGCTATAGAAATAAACTTGCCTTTCATGAAAGTGAACATGCTCTGCAGTCTCCACACTTCTCCAGGAACTGCAAAAAATTGTTTGATTTTAAATCATTCAAAACAACCCTTTAAAAATACTGATATTACAACCTAAATATAAGTATTAAAGGACCGATATAATTGGCTCATTCCTCGAATACTCGCAAAATAAATAGAATGAAAAATATCTTAGAGGGTAAATACAGCAGTATACAAACAGAAAACCCAGCCACAACCTGCAGCTTGTAACACACACAGACACACACACACACACACACACACACACACACGAACACACACACACACACACACACACACACACACACACACACACACACACAGACACAAACCACACACACACACACACACACCACACACACACACACACACACACACACACACACACACACACAAAACACACACACACACACACACACCACCAATAACATGTAGGCTGCGTTACAATCACCCTACTTCTGCTATGTGGTATGGTAGAAAAAAGGATGTCTTGTGGTCGGATGCAGCATGCTTAAAAATACCCGGATGTCCTACTACATCCCATCGTCATTTTAGTGTTGGAATCAGCAGCTTTTTGGGCGATTCTGACCCACAATCCATAGCGGAAGTTAACACATTCCAACCGACCCTCCGAGTGAAAACAACCAGTGATGCAACAGATAAATAAGCAAGAGGCAAGATCAAGGCACAATGTTATGATGAAATAAATTATTTAAGTATGTCCCAATTCTAACATACTGCATGCTAATGTTACACCACTCAAACACGACGGTAGAAGTAGTATAGTAAAAGTCAAGTTTAATTTCTTTGCAGCACGTAGAGACACACAAACAGCCAGCTCAGAGTCAGGGGTTCAACAACTAGACAAACTATTCAAGCCACCGCACTGGCCAGGAATGGGAAATGCATTATGGGTAATTCCAGGTGCTACATTCCTCCCCTGCAAAATAAATGTTATCCTTAAACATTAGCTAAATGTTCTAGTACCACATGAACTTTGAAAATCAACATTTACTCACAATGGCAATATCTTTCTTTTGAAAGTAAGAAACAAGTAAATAGTTTAAGTGCATTTCACAGGTTTTACCCTTATAATATATCACTATTGCATACCATGTGACATAATCACATTTTACTCTTAAATGACAACATTAAGCATTTTAAACTTCAGTCTCGTTACCTCTGAGCAGTTGCAACAATAGTGTAATTATATGCGTTTTCTTTGACCCAAAACCATTTCTGTTCATTCAATATCTTCTCCGGAGACTTCTCTTTTTTCATAGTCTGAAAACATAACAATTTTACTGTCTCAATGCCAAAGCTTAATAACAACATATCTGGACTCTTATGTCACACATAAAACGTACGTAGCTTATGAAATATTAACCACTTAATATCACCATCAGAACTTTGGTCTTAATCAGTAGATTATTACAATCAAGGATCACAGTCATTAACTGAACACAGCAGTGTTTTTCTTTTTCCTTTTACTTAACTGATCTCAGTCCTTTTTCTCCTATGACACACTTATCAAATGGACAGTTAGTACTCAGTTCACAAACAGTTCTACTGTGTCCATACTTTTCTTTTTACAACAGTCCTTCAGTAGTATCCCATAGACACAAGTGGAGGAAAACCCAGCTGTGGTCCAAACATCTGTGGAGTTAGCCAAGGCACACAGTATTGTCCATATCCTGGGGCGAGTGCATTTACATACAGTGGGTTAATGTGAAGCCCCACCACACGATGCGTTGGATGCCCTAATGAGTCATACGTCAGTGTTTCTCTGGGTCGTCTTTCCCTCTGTGAACGACGTGGTTGCATGTCAGTGAGTTCTGGCTCCTGGTTGCCAGGACAGTCTGCAGCTGGAACTGTCTGTGGCACCCCTTCAGTGTCAACTCCAGTAATGTCATTTTCGGTAGTGTCATTGTCCACAAGCACTGGGGCTGGAGTATCAACTCTGACCTCCTCTGTCTCAGCCTCAGGTTCAGGCTGAATTATTTGAGGGGCATTTTGAGGTGCAACATTTTGCTCTCCAGGCTGGTGGTGATGATGCCTCAGTCTATCAGCCCAGTAGTATTCATCCTCACTTGAGCTCTCTGAGTCTTCTGATGTATCTTTTGTGTTGTTCTCTTTGCGTCTCTTGGCTTTTTGGATGGGCAGATTTTTTTCAGTTTTTGTTTTTGGTTCCTGCAGTGGTAAAGCATCACAGGGCATTAACATGTTACGATGGAGGATTCTGTCTCTCCCTGTGCCACTTTCAGACTTGACTTCATAAACTGGGCTGTCTTTCCCCTTTTGAGAGACCACAATGTGTATTTGTTTTTCCCAATATGCACGCAATTTCCCAGGCCCTCCTCGTTCTGACATATTTCTCACAAGGACTCTGTCCCCTGGAAAAAGCACAGCACTTTGTCTCTTTTGATCATAGTACATTTTTCCTCTTGCTGTAGTCTTTTTGATAGTTTTGGATGCAATGTCATACGCTTCTTTCATTTGTTGCTGCCATTTTTGAGCATATTCCTCATGGGAGTTACATCCTTCCTCCTCACTTATCCCAAATATTACATCAATTGGCAAACGTGGCTTTCTACCAAAAAGCAAATAGAAAGGAGAGTAACCCGTTGCTTCACTAGTCGTACAGTTGTAAGCGTGTACAACTTTGCTCACATAGTCACTCCAATTTCCCTTTTTCTCCTCGTCCAAGGTCCGCAGCATAGATAACAATGTACGATTAAATCTTTCAGCTGGGTTCCCTTGCGGGTGGTAGGGAGTTGTTTTAGAGTTTGCAATGCCCGTGTATTTTTGGAGTTGTCCGAATAAACGGTTCTCGAACTCTCTGCCTTGGTCATGGTGTATTTTAGCAGGAAAGCCATATTTCAGGGCAAAATCGTTTAAAAATCTTGTCTGCTGCCGTTTTGCCTGATTTGTTACGGGTTGGGTACGCTTGGGCAAACTTGGTAAAGTTGTCAATAATTACCAAAATATATTCATACCCTCCCTGCTTTTTTCAAGGTGAAGATAGTCAATAGAGATGATCTCAAATGGTGCTGTAGCAGGTATATGACACATGGGAGCTCGGGTATGGACTGCAGGTTTCTTTTGATAGTTACATTTACACACTTTTGTAATGAAAAACTCAATGTCCTTCTGCATCCCAGGCCAATAAAACCTCTGTCTAGCCAGGTGTAAGACCCGTTCCACCCCAAGGTGACCCATTTCACAGTGAAGATATTTGTAAACCAACTCTTTGTACACTTCAGGAAGTACAATTTGACTACATGTTGCCGTCTTGGTTTTAACAAACCCTCTTGAGAAACATACAGTCTTTTCCACTCATGTAACAGTTGTTTACCTCTCATCTTGTCTGGTTTCTCTCCAGACTTTTTCAGCTGGATTACATAGGAAATGGCGGTGTCTTGCAGCTGCGCTTTCAGTAGCTCTTGCTGTGTTATCTTTATGTCTGACTGGGTATCGGCAGCTATTTCATGTACATGTGGGCTGCAGGTAATGGCCGAGATCCAGTCCACATCATGCTCATTCTGATTTTCAACTGCATTGAATATTGCTCCTAGCACCTCTGGGCCACACTGCTCTGTGCATTCACTCATTAATGCAGCCATACTCACATGTGCCCGGGACAGGAAGTCTGCGTCCGTGTTCACTTTCCCCGGACGGTACTTTAATGTCAAGTTAAAGTCAGCCAGCTCGGACACCCAGCGATGTCCTGTTGCGTTTAGTTTGGCTGAGCTCAAGACATAAGTAACAGGGTTATTATCGCTGTACACAGTTACAGAGGGAGCATAAAACAAATAGTCTCTAAACCTGTCTGTAACCGCCCACTTGAGTGCTAAAAACTCCAGTTTTCCTGAATGTAGTCGATAGTTTTTTTCTGCTGGTGTCAATGTCCGTGAGCCATAGCCGATGACTCTCAGTTTGCCTTCATGTCTCTGATAAAGGACTGCTCCCAGTCCTTCCTCTGAAGCGTCAACATGCAGAATATATGGATCCTCAAATCTGGGGTAAGCCATTACAGGTGGGTTAGTCAAGACATCAACAAGATAGTTCAATGCTTTTTGGTGTGTGTCAGTCCACTCTATTTTCTGATTTGGTGGGGCTTGTCTGCCCTCGCTGTTCGAAATTTGACCTTAGACTCAGTACTTTGGGTTATGTCTGATGAGAGCAGGTCATACAGGCATTTTGCATGACGGGAAAAATCCTGCACTAACTCCTATAGTAACCCAGAAACCCAAGGAGTTTACGGAGCTCTCTGATGTTTGTAGGTGGTTTTGTTTTAAGTGCTTGTACTGCAGCTACCTCTTTATTGTCCATCCTGTAGCCATCCGCTGAGATCACTTTTCCAAGATAACGCACCTCGTTTTTGAAAACGTCACATTTATCCGGCCTCAGCTTGATTCCCCAGGCTTGTTGACGTTTTAGGACTGATCTCATATCCTCAACATGCTGAGAGAATGTTTTGCTGTACACCAAGACATCATCTAAATAAGGAATGCATATTTTGTCTCTGAGTCCTTCAAGGCTCTCTTCCATACTGCGTTGGAAAGCTGACGGTGCATTAGTAAGGCCAAATGGAATTCGGTTCCATTCGTACAGCCCCCATGGGGTTGTGAAGGCTGTGAATTTCCTGGAGTCCTCGCTAATGTTTACCCTGGTGGTAAGCTTTGCCTGGTCCAGTACGCTGAACCAAGCGTTCCCACCCAGCCCATCAAGTATCTCCTGAATGCGCGGTATGGGGTGCCTGTCTGGGATTGTCTTTTTATTAAGCCCCCTGTAATCGATACATAGTCTCAGGCTTCCATCTCGTTTTCTCACGCAAACCACTGCAGATGCATATGGTGAGGTGGATTTGCGAATGAACCCTTTATTTAACAAGTCCTGTATGTGAGCTTTTACCTCTTCATACAATGGTCGTGGTATGGCATTATATGTTTTAGCTACTGGGGCATTATCATTAAGCACAATGTCCATTTGTAGGTTTTTAATAAAGCCAACCTCATCTTTGTCCCTTGCAAATGCACTTGACTCTTCTCTGAGCATTTGTTTAACAACTGTTTGTTGTTCACTGGTCAAGTGGTCCAAGTTGACAGGAGGATCCCACTGTTGATTTTTGTGATCACTCACCGACTTTTCCGTGGTAGAATTATGTTCAGCTGGGGCATTTTCGACAACTACTGAATTAACGTGGTGCTCCTCTGGGTACACCGGATAACAGTCTGTTATTCTCTGTATGCTCCCTATCATAATTTTACTGGCATCGAGATGTCATGCTGTGTAGCATTTCTAACATAAATGTTCACTTTACGGGAGGAGCATGAAATATTTACCAGCTGGCAAGTGATTTCTAATCCCTCCTCTAAAGAAAGATTCTCTTCCGGTTCAAAGAGCATTTCAGTTTTTACTTTGAGATCTGTTTTTACTGGGCAGCTAATACACTTGACTTGTCCCCCTGGAACTACAATGGAAGTGCGTCCTGTCCTGACTGGGTAAGCAGCATTGTCATTGGTAGCTCCCTGAATCAGATTTAGAAGCGCCTCTGCCTTTCCTGAACCTAGTCTTAGTGACTGTCTGAGCAGGGCTACTTTTTCACTGGGCTGCACCTGGACTTTATTATCTCTCATTATTTCCACAATGGCGTTGAACCCTATTATTGGTCTTTGTACTACGTCCCTGCTCACTAGCACTGGAACTATTACCTCATCAGACTCTAATGTTTGACCTTTTGGGTCACACAGATTGAGACTAACCTCAACCCAGCCCTGAAAGGGAATCTTGGAGCCATTGGCTGTTCTTAAGTCCAGAATTTGCTCACCATTTAACAAGTCGCTGATTGGATGGATTTTTGCATCAGGTAAGTTTTGGGACTTCCATGCTTCACTCATGACTGATACTTGTGCTCCTGTGTCCCACAGACCTAAAGTCTTGACCTTATTAATTTTGCACCAGACAAGACACTTACGGCCTACCAGCTGTGCTACTCGTTTGTATTTTGTGCCAGCATTACTTGAATGAGGGAATGGTCTTTCTGCTTCTCATTTGGCGTTAAAGGTCTAACAGGTTGTGGGGTGGCAGTTTTGGGCTTTGGCCTTTTTGGGACAATGTTATTGAGGTTATGGGGTGTCCCTCAGTCACAACCTCCGCCAGTTTCCCGCCGGTTTTTGTCCCTCCCCAACTCTACATCCTTTTGCCCAATGTGTGTCACTGCCACATTTGAAACAATGGTAGCAGTTTCTGTTGTCTTGCTGACATGCTACACACTGTTTTTTTTTTGTCTCCTAGGTGCGTTAACAGGTAAGTTGGCTTGATTATTATCACCGGTTTGTCTCTCGCGCTGGACAGTTTTCACTAGTGATGCTACTTGGCCTGTAAGCTCCCTGATTGCAGTGTTGTTCTCCTCCATTTTTGTAAATAGGGGGTTTTCCTTAGTTGGTTTGCTAGGCTTAGCTACAAGCACAGTGGTTTGAGAGACATTTTCATCTTCACTTCTCTCCACTGAGTTCAGATTTGCCCGATGAGTGGTTTTGTTGGTGGCTTTAATCTTTTGCGTCCGCTCATTTTCATTATATTGGGCAACCTGCATCTTTTGTAGCAACAGCTCATCACTACTTTCCTCATCCCGCAGATACATTCTCATTTCTGCTCTTATGTTGTCATTTGACAAGCCTGTCATGATGGACTGTGAACACTGGCTTTGGACTAGCTCTTTGTTATATTTCAGGCCAGACTGGGCACGCTCAGATGCAAACAGTACTTTTTGACGCAGATCGAGCACTCGGACCAGAAAATCTAGCGGTGTTTCCGCAGGTCCCTGTACAGCTTGTGACAGTTGATGGTACAATACAGTCGCATCCTGTTTGCATAGTGAGCTCTGAGGATTTGTCTCAGGGTAGCAAGGGTAAGGTTATTTTTTCCCTCTAAATAACTCCTCAGTTTCAATCCAGGTCTCACAGCACGAATAACTGCTTCCACAATTTCAAATTCAGGATAGCATTTTTTTAGCCCACTTTCAATCTGATGTTCCAAGCTACTAAAGCTAAGAGTGTCTTTTGAGGTTGACTCACCCACATTTCCATTTATTTTGAAGTCCTTTCTGAATCCCCTTGAAGAATCGTAGTAGCTATTGCTCGTGGACTCTCTGCCTCCGCGTTGAGTCTCGTTGTGCCGCGCTGTCTCCAGGGCTCCTCCTTGCTCCAACAATAACGGATTTGGTGCGCCGTCTCCTCCTGCCAACGCGGGCGGCGCCGAGTGAGCTGCTCCCACGTAGTCCACCGCCACCGCAGGTGTGGAGAGTGCCGCTGCTCCCCCGCCGTCGTCGCCCGCATACCTGGACACTGCCGCTGCTTCCCCGCCGTCGGCCGCTGCTGCTGCTGCTGCTGCTCCCGCGCCGTCGGTTACAGGGTTGCTCCGCATAGTGTCAAGCAGGTCGTTCAGTTGCAAAAGCACAGACATGTCTTCGTCCTCTTTCTCCAAAAACTCGGTAACGTGCTTCACCAGTGCACGGCGAGTTTTACCTGTAATGTCTGCTGAGTCTTCGCCTGCAATATTACAGCTCTCACAAACTTGGTGCAACTCTTTCACGGTTAATCCAATCAACTTCTCTTCTATCTCCAAAAGAAAACTCTTCATGGTGCTCCGACATCTTGCTGTTCGCGTTCGTGACTCGTCACACTTCGGGAAAAAAACAATAAAACGGCTCCGTGTTGTCTAACTAGACTACGACTGTTAGCTATGCAAGCTAAACTACCTCGTGGCCATTGTTTCTCACACACCGGGCTTTTACCGTCTTTTTCTCTCCGAGTTCCGTTGTCTTTCCGCTGCAAAGTCCTTATCTTGAGATCTCAGTAGCGCCTCCAAAATGTTACACCACTCAAACACGACGGTAGAAGTAGTATAGTAAAAGTCAAGTTTAATTTCTTTGCAGCACGTAGAGACACACAAACAGCCAGCTCAGAGTCAGGGGTTCAACAACTAGACAAACTATTCAAGCCACCGCACTGGCCAGGAATGGGAAATGCATTATGGGTAATTCCAGGTGCTACACTAACTACATACTTTCTATGATCAGCTGTAGTATGAATGTCGATAGTTAGCCTGCTATCAGTGTATGAACGTGTGTGTGAATGGTAACGTGGGAATGGGAACAGGTCTCCCTTGAAAAAGAGTCTCCGGTCTTCATGGGTTTTACCTGAATAAATAAAGGTTAAAAAAAAAAAAAAAAAAAAAAGTATCTAGAATAGAAGAAAGAGAATATGCAATTTGGAACGCGGCCTATCTGTTCCCTCGCTCTGTTGCCGAGGTAACCGAGGCAGTAATGACACCAACAACTGTTCAACACTGTCTATAATGAGCTCATTTACCACCATGGTGCTTCACAGGTGACAGTAATCAAGCAGCTGAAAAGACGCCTCCACAGTCCATGTGTGAAGTATATAATTCATCACCAGTTATTCACATTGTATGATGAAAAAAAGGCCACTCAAAGGGGTTTGTATAACAAGTATTACCTAATTTAATTGTCCTACTTGTTGTTGATTCAAATGTTGAGCTGATGTTGGCCTAAAAAACGCTGTTAGCACTCTAAGCGTGTGTTGTTGAAGATTTGAAATGCAATTCAGTGTAGTGTCGGCTTGTTCCATTATGTGCGATGGCATTTGAACAAGGAAATCTAAAACTGGAAACCAATACAAGTTGCCTTTTTCCCCCTTTTTTATTATTTTGTATTAGATAGTTTGGAGAGACAGAGATTAAATGGGGTAGAGAGGGGGATGACATGCAGTAAAGGTCCCTGGGTCGGACTCGAACCCACGACCACTGCGACAAGGACTGAATCCATATGGCGGGATTCTAACCACTACACCACGAGCGCCCCCCAAAAGTTGCCTTCTGAGTAAAAAATAAATGTAATGGTCGACTTCATTAATTTTATTTTAGAGTTTTGAAAATTGTGTTTAAGCAATGAAAAACGAGCTACAGTTTGGTCCGAATGAACCGCTGCTCTGCATACTGTTGTTAGAGTTTTGCACATGTCGTTCCAGTTGTGCCCACTGTGGTTTAGCAATCGTAAAAAACTGTAATTACTTGCTGATTGCAGAACATTGGCAGCTATTCTCCATCAACTCTGTGATTCCAGACACAGCAGACCCCCTACAGTTTGCTTACCGCACCAACAGATCAGTGGACGACGCGGTGGCCCTGGCACTCCATTCCACACTACAACATCTGGACACTAATAACACATATGCCCCTGCACTCATTTGGTATTTAAGTTTGATTTTATACAATGCCTGCCAATGAACGCTGATTGGGAAGTTTGAAAGGCCATTGTGCAGTGGATTTAGAATGTAAAAAAGTAATTAGATAGATTAGATACATTGGAGCTATTATAGCTTGTGATAGACAGACAGATACAGTTTGCTACGATCAATAGATAGTAGATACGATGGCCCTGGATCCATTCAACTAGATAATGACATAATAATAATAGATTACGATTACAGTTGTTAATACAATTAGAAATGAAGCTGATTGGAAGCTGGCAGGCCTTGGAGTAGCGACACCCACTGCAACTGGCTGTTGGACTTTCTTACAGACAGACCACAGGTGGTGAGGATTGGTACCAAGGTTTCTGCCGAGCTCACAGTCAGCACAGGAACCCCCCAGGGCCTGCTGCCTCAGCCCAAAACTCTTCACACTGTATACACATGACTGCGTCTCCCCTCAGGATAATAACAACATCATCATTAAATACGCAGACACACGACCATCCTTGGTCTCATCAGAGGGAGGGATGAGTCCTCTTACAGGGAGCTAGTCCACAAAGTCACCAGCTATGGAGAGGATAACGACCTAGTTCTAAATGTAGACAAAACAAGGGAGTTAATTGTGGACTTCAGGAGGAAAGCCCCACCCCCCCCCTCTGCTGACTCTCACATCAAGGGGGCGGCGGTGGAGAGGGCTGACAGCTACAAGTTCCTTGGTCTTCACATCGCGGATAACCTGAGCTGGGCCCAAAACACTGCTAAAACAGTGAAGAAAGCACAGCAGCGGCTACATTTCATCAGGCTGCTGAAGAAGACTGGAATTAAAGGTCAGCCCCTCACACAGGCAATAACCTTGTGTGTCTCTTCTCATCTCAGTGTTCTGTGCTCTACACCTCGTAGTACAATTTAAGTGTGCAATATTAACCTTAAAAAACAAAAACCGTGCAGTGCTATACACGTGTGCAATATTAACCTTAAACATTGCAATAATATAATGTCAACATTTCAAGTGCGATAACTTCATGTGTGTTTAATCTCAGTGTAGTCCACTGCTTTACAGTGCAGTAAAAGTGTTCAATATTAACCTTAAATGCAATTAGAGACTGGGAAAAATGTGTCTCTCATCTCATTGTACAGTGCTCCCCTTTGTTTGTTATTTATTTCTAGAATTGTTTTACATCTTGTTTTAAGAGAGAATAGCTTCTGTACAGGGTATCTCAAATCACTTAGCTGTTACTTATTCTTATTTTCTACGATTTTTTCAAATGTTTTCAATGTTTCCTGTTATAATGCTATTTTTATATATAACATTGTTTTTATTGAAGCTGACTCAGGGAGATTCGCACAATAATCCCAATGTACTTGTACTTGCACCTGTGCAAATTGCAATACATATATTATATTCTTCTATTCTCCAGACCATCTCACTGTAGAAACTAGGAATCTTTTTGAGCAGTCCTGCAGTCACAGACACA
This sequence comes from Ammodytes dubius, assembly GCA_026122265.1. Lineage (NCBI taxonomy): Eukaryota > Metazoa > Chordata > Actinopteri > Uranoscopiformes > Ammodytidae > Ammodytes > Ammodytes dubius. The sequence continues at coordinate 28,352,142 of CM047509.1, forward strand.
CATGCACAGGGTCACACACTGTTTAGATCCTGTGGAGCAACACATCAAAAATGAATGAAGGGTTCCACACTGTTCCAGGGTTTAAAGCAGTCTGACTGTGTTCAAATACCAATGAGTTGGCCCGCGGCGACAGAGGGCAAGTGAACAAAAACCTGTTGAGTATTTGGAGGTTATATATTTTTTTCTCCGCACATATAGTATAACACTGTTATCTATTTGCTATGTGATTGTATCATGTATTTATTTACTGAGCACACACCCAGCTGCTGCACCAAAATGTTTGCCTCTCCAGTGCCCAGCTCTGAGACTATTTGACCAGGCTACAGGCATGTGTATGTGTCACTCGTCTTACTGTACTAATACTATGTCTTTGAGATAAATGTTAGCATTGCAACGAGTTCATAATGGCAATGCATACATGCTGATATTTAGCAGATACAAGGAATAGGAATATAGTTGATCCAACCATTACCATAGTTTAGTATGTTCTACCTATAGCACTAAAACTAACCCTCCCGGCCTGACTCCAGCCACCAGCTCCAGCCCTCGCCCGCCAGCACTTCCCCCCGGACCTCTCTGCCTGCCTGCTCTAGCCCGCTCCCACTCAGCCCCCTGGACTTGCCCCGTTGCTCTCTCCCTGGAGCCCCCCATGACAGCCAGCCTCCCCGCCGGATCACGGTCCTAACCCCCCTGCTGGTTACTTCCAAATAAATCTTCTTTATACTGATACTGTCTCCGCACCTGTGTCCTCCTGATCCAGCCGTTACAGAATTAGCCCAAAGATAATTGTTGAAAATTGGGCTCTTTGTATAGTCTGTCTGATTTCGTCTAGGTTATGGATTATTAAGACTTGTAATGTCTTGATATTTGGGAATTTTAAAATTCAAAATAACATTATAGGAACACCTTAATTTTCAACTTTACCATATTTTTATTGCACATGCCATTGTCAAGGGATGGATTTAACAGGTTAACCCTTTAACCGAGTAAAAATACCTTAATATACTATACAATACTAAATCCTTTAATCATTCTCTTAAAACCTGATGAAAATACTTTGATCACATCATTGTCCATGGCATTTAAAGGTACATTGCGTGGTTAGATTGCATCATTGGTTCCAAATAAACACGACAAATATTTTCTTTGTACTTGTACATTTTATTAATTTTCACCGCACATGTTCAGGGAAACACATGTCAATATGAATTTGTTACATGAATATCTATTTGCACTAATAGATATCATTTGTCTTTTAAAAATACATGTAATGAGATGACAATAGACTGGCATGGCAACAATATATAAATTCATTTTTTTTTTATAATAATAATAATTTTGATAAGAGTTTGGCATGTTACTTTTTAAAATTAGATAGTATATCAAGACATAGAATCATGGGCACACATCAGGTACAATACTTTACACTCAAAACCCCATTGCAAACGAAACAGCGACTCGCTTCACTCAATGTCGATACATTACATTGGTAACACTGTACAATAAGGCTACATTAATGACCTGCTAGTTAATGCTGATTTAATGCTATTGACTGTTAGCTTATGGTTATTAAGCATTAAATAACTGTTTGTTATTATTGCGCTTAGAGCTAATATGCTTAGTTAAGTAATGATTTCTTAAGCATTAACTAAGCCTAACGGTTAGTTAAAGCTAAGTTTATACATATTAAACATTAACTAAGCAGTTGTTAACAAGTAATTGTTTTGCTAAGTTGACGCTTGTTAAGCATTAATTAAGCATTAAGTATCAGTGAATTATTGTACCCTCATGGTAAAGTGTTACCGTTACAGCAGATAGCTTGATCCACTATTACAATGGTTTTCCTGAAGGCGATTTTCAAGAGCTTGCTTTGACGGAGAGTAAAGCCCTTAATCGGACTGGCTGTGAATGAGAAATAAATAACTGGATTTTTCGATAAAAGCAGCCGGTTGAATATATCCCTTTTCAAAGCAAGGACTTGAACGTAGAGGAGATGTAGTTTTTTGATTGATGGCAAGTGTTGGTAAATGCTTTAAATCGTAATTCCAAGCTTTATATATAGCTGGAAAAGTGTCCAACACAAGGTCATCAAAACAAACCCAAATGTGTCCCAAATCCATGCTGTTTTTACAGACCACGTTATGGTTGAAAATCACTTGTTTTGTGTGTTTAAAAGATACAATTTATAAGCAAGTTGTCGATGATAGTAAGAAAGCTCCAGTGATAGAAATAGATACTTGAAATATTTTTTCTTGGTTGTTGTGAAATATATATTCTAGAGGAGTTGTCCTTGATTTGCTGTATCCTGACATCTACATTTTTGTTTCAGCTATTATGCACTAAATTAAACGTACTTATGGATAGTGTAATTATTTTCTACAAAGTCTGCTAGGAAATATATCCCAAAATTCTACACACTGCATGTTTAATGTATCCTGTATTGTATTTGAAGTTTGTACAATAGATAACTTTGGACAAGATCTTCTGCCAAAGTGAATATGTGAAAGGGAATTTATTTCAAATAATTTTTCCAATATTACATTAGCAGTATTTTCGACATCCATTGAGGCATTCTATTAGTTGCACAAATGGCCGATTTTACTTCCGTTTGGGCTTACCTTCCTAAAAAAAATGCCAGCCTGTGACATAACACCTATTTATAGCTGTACTTTTTGGCTGTCTATTTTTCTTCCAGTAAATTTAGAGAACTACTTTTCCATTACACCATGTATCTGATGGCTGTTATAGTCACACAACCTTTGAACAACCATTAGTGCTGGGCTAGACAATACTTTAAAGTGTAAGCCCAACATAACAGCAGAACAAAACTTAATTTCATTCAAAATGCCCAAATGGAACTGGACCCAATTGCATGTTTGCCACATCTAACCTTAAGGTGTAGTTAAGGCAACACGTGTACTTGGTTAAGGTTAAGGGAAGATACGCCCTTACCCAACCATACATTACGATTGGTAGATTTCGCAGCAGTACTGTTGCCATACTACTTCCACTTCTTCTTCTTAAAGGTGCAGTGTGTGAAGGAAATTGGCGCTTTTCAGAACAGTATTAGAAATGGAATATAATATTCATAAGTACATTTAATTATTATAGAATTGCTTATATATAAAAATGTGTTTGAGCAAATTACCAATATTGTTGTTTTACTGAAGTCTCTACAAGTTTATAGTATGGATTTGGGACACAGTGAACAAGTGTATGATACCAGGTTTGTTAGCCTGATTAGCGTTGGATAGCATAGGCCTTATATTTCATTGAGGCTTGTGATTAGGCTTTCTGAGTCAATTCAAACGACACATACAGTACACAGCAGTGATACGTACAGTATAAAGGCGGATATAGGAAAATGCATTGACCACATCTGAATGTGTTGAGTTAGTTTCCTTTCAAACGCAGCCTCTGCTAAATGTTTCGTAACACTTGATTGGTGGCTGTTGTTGATATTCCACCCGGATGGCCACATAGAAACAAGACACTTTAAAGCTATAGTGCGTAACTTTATGTTTCCCCAATGAGGAATTCTGAGGAATTACAACAACACTGTCAGCGCATCTACATGAGGGTAAGCCTTCGGTGATTGCGCATGGATTTTGCACCTTCTGCTGTACATTTCTTCAGGATTTTTCTGACCTCCTGCACCAGTGTCGGGGGGCAACACCAGTTTGTAAACGCTGCCATACTGAGAATTACAGAGATAGTTTTTTGGAGCTGATAGGCTTAATCTACTTTGTGTCAACTCGTTTGGCAATGTCTTGAATGTAACCAACTTTCATATATAAAAAAAAGTTACGCACTATAGCTTTGATATGCATTTTTAGATTTGCAGCAGGTTTGCATGTGTGAGTTTGGTTGAGGGATAGACCACTATTGTACACAGCACTTGATAGTATGCACGGTCGGTAACGAGGGATTTTTTGTAAATAAACCCAAAAAGAAGCAATAAGCATTGGGCGGATGAGGAGGCTTAACATAGCTTTTTTCCCTTTTAGTTTTTTGTTTTGGCACAGTCAGTAGCCCGCGTCAATTCAATGCAGTAAAGGCTAGCAGATCACCTAGCAACAACACACAACCAAGCTGAGAGACTGAGAAATACAACTCTACCTCAAGATTTTTTCACAGCTGAGGAAATGCTTGGTATAGTATAGTATCCCTTACAGTGTGAAATGAATTCCCTAAAGGACAGCATGATGAGACGAGTCCATTTTCTAATTAGATATTAATGACGAGATCCCTGCAGCGTTTCGAAGGCAGGCTCGGAACGGTTAGGTTTATGTAACATTCCGGAATGATAATTCTCAGAGGCTCTGGAGAACATGCTAAGCCGATGCATAATTCATCACACACACACACCACACACACACACACACACACAAACGAGCCGGGCTTCTTCAGTCAAGCTGATCAGTATTCATATGAGGTTGGTGTTTGGCATTTCAGTGATGTTGAACCGCAGCTTCTCTGACTCTTATTTCTTTTACATTCAGCTTAAAATTTGCATTCTTAATCTTAATACATTTTGTGTTATTAGAAGAAAGGTTAAAGCCCCTTTAAACCCAAATCCACAAAATCCTTCTAACTACATCATGTGGGGAGTTAGTCGCATGATAATAAAGCATCTGAAAACAGTTAGGCGTATTTATCAATCCAAATTAAAGATATTGTAATTTAAGTTTTGATAGAACAGAAATTCAGTTTAGATGATGTTTAGGCGGGGGCTACGCTCTGGGTCTTATTACACAATAAGTATTTTGAACCAATCACTGCAGTTCTCTGCCCGAACGTTCAATAAAAACAATGACTACTGCCATGGAGACCATTTGATATGGCCAACACAGTCCGGTCAGATTTGTTTTTCAAAGCTAATTAAGACACCCAACTTTGATATCACAAACAGATTTCTACTGTTTAAGACCAGGTTAACAGAAGCTTTAATACATTTTATCTTTTTTAGAATAGGGGTTAAAAATGATGCGTGATGCTGAATCCTAAAGCAATTGCTCTCGCTGTTGGTTGTGGTTGCTGCTATACATCAACAAAGCATTTCGTTGGAATCTGCCAAGCCTTGTTAGTTTCACAGCATAGAGAGAAATACTGTACAAGTACGAGGAAAAAAAAGAGAGAATAATTTCCTGGTCTATTTGCACTGATGTCCCTGGGGGAAAGAGGCAACGCAGTCAATGGTTACACACACGTTCTAACTACGGCATATTATGGACCCAAACAATCAAGACAAAGTGTCACATAGTTAGGCAGCAATGGTTAGAAGTCGGCATTCGGCGCAGAAGAAGAATAATAAATGCAGACCATACTTCACAGATCTAAGTACAAGCCTTCAGTTCCCCCCCCCCCCGCCTCCCCCAAGAGGAAACTATAAAATGCAAAGCCTATTATGAAGTTTCCATTTAGCCTCATCTGCTCCCTATGGTAACGTAAGTATGTGTTTATTGAAATTGCTATAGCGTATAACACCTTGTTCACATCTTTATGCGTTGCCTGCGCGACAGTAATTGGATGTATTTTGCAGCACTTAAGCTCCTTTTGTTGTGGTTGGCTTGGTAAAAAAATAAATAAAAAAAATGAAAACACTTTGGATTTTTTTTGCACCAATTACATGACCCTTACAATCCCAGAAATACCAATGATGTCACTTGCAAACACCATCTCTTTCTCCATAATAAATTACCTTACATATAATTTCTAGATCATGCTCTCAGGTTGATTGATGCGGGTGAATTTAAAGTAGCTACGAGGAACTTTAGTTTTTTATTGATTCTAGCGCCCCCTTTGGACAAAAGCAGCAGTTTTTTTTACGACACCAGCGCCTGCTGTCCTAAAGATCTTTGCTAGCACGTGCAGATGGCGTGTGCATTTGTTTAGGAAGCAAAAGGGAAAGAGACTGCCAGATGCATGGTCATGGGGTCATATCAAAATAGCATTCCTTTCACTGATGGTTTCGTTTGCTGTTACAGGTCATTCCTGATCATCAGATGAAAAAATAGTGAATTAGTTTCATGAACATTTAAAAGTTCCTCGTAGTAGGTTAAATAATTAATACATTTGTGTTTAGGACTATCCTTTAAACTATTCCTAAGATTGAAAGATTTTGGGTACGTTTTGCCTCTACCCGCGAACATGAAGTAACTTCTAACGGAGCTGTAAGTGATGCGTTGATGTACAAAGATAAACGTGGGACAAAGCTGTGAACAAGGCGTTTTACCTTCTGAAACCATCTGATCAAAAGATGCAAGAAACTGCCTTGTCTGAGGAGGAGGAGGTCACGGGGACACAGTGTTTGTTCTAGAATGAGCAAATTTATCGCCCATTCCGCCTACTTACCCTGCGTTCCAATCCCCATACTTCCCTACTATGTAGTATGCCAGAAAAAGATTTAGGATGTCCCAATACATGCACGTCAATTGTAGTATGCTGAAAATACATAAATGCCCCAGTAACTCAAATAGCATTTTGGAGTATTCGTCTTTTATTCTTGACATTTCTCGACATGATGGAAAAAAAAATCTTCCTCATCCGATTTTGTTTCTCTCCTGTGGCCCTAAAACTCTTCTGTACTTTAGTATGTAGTGTAGTAAAAAGAAAAAAAGTATGTGATTTGGAACGCAGGGTTACTTTCCTGTCAAAAAAAGCTGACACTTCCTCTAAGCAATGTTGTTTCAACCCAGCTACACTAATTATAGCGCCAAGTCCAACCGAGTTTTTGCAGTATTCTAACGTGCCTGCAAAATTGTGCTTAGGAGTTTATGTTCAAGAAGTGTTAAGGCTTTTGAAATCTCAATACCAGACATTTTTTTTCGAGTACTAACTAATGAGCTACATCCAATGAAGTTGTATATAACAAGATGAATAAATAGATGTTTTATGAGCAGTATGTTTTAAAGGTTTACATATTCACAAATAAGCACAATCAAGTCAAGTAAGAAGAGAAATGGTAAAAATAATTGGCCTGGTATTGGTGTTGTTGTTTTTTTGCCCCAAACTCAGACGATATGTTTGTCTTTTTGAGTCAGAGAGGAAAGGTTCACAAAGCATTTAATTTAAATATGGCGGAATCGAGACCAAAGACAAGTAAAATCATGGACTGTCACTCCTATAGCCACGCTGATGAGTGTTAATGAATGTCTTTTCCAGTTTTGATCATTATAGGTAGAGTCAGCGATTCTGGAGAATGTCTGTTTTCAAAATCAGTGACTATCTCCTCATGATCCGCTACCTGTCCGTACTGTGTGTGCGTGCTGGAAAAATATCTGGTTTAACTTCACAGCCTAGGCTCTGTAAACTGGTACTCAACCAAATAGGCAACCATAGCTAGTATCATGCCCGTTTATGGAGCCTAGGCTGTGTATTAACACAGGAAAACACAAGTGCACACCGAGTAACGACAGGTAGGCTTTTAGGATCGTGAGGAAATATTCACTGATTTTGACAAAAAACTGATTTGGACAACAAGCGCTCTCCAGAATCGCTGACTCCACCTTTATAAGACAGCTGCAGATATGTGGCTCAATGCAAAACAATTTAACTTCATTTAACTTATATTATCAGGAATCTTTCTCTAAAAAATCGATAAGGAAAAGGTTTTTTATATTAATGTTTTCTCCATGTAACTCTAACCCAACCATGTACTTCAATGCTCTGCGAACCTCTCCTCCTAACGTTAGCCCCTTATCATTGGGAACCAGGTAAGTAAGGATGAGGGCCTAGCATTAGCATTAGCATTCATGTCAGCTGCAGTTAATGTAGCCACATGGTAGCTACGGCTAGCAGCAGCGAAAGCCCCACCGTTGAGGCCAGCGAAGCAGCTAGGAGCCGGCCGTTATTGACCAGCCTGAAGGAGATAACTTCCACCTTGAACCCATCTTCGGTTGCCATGCAGCGGAAGACCCCTTCCTTTAAAGGGGTGTCGACCACGGGTCCCAGGACACAGAAGTCCCGGAGAAGAGGCACGGGTAGTTCTTGATGCAGTTGTCTTTCTCCCAGCGGTAGGTGGCGTGGAAGGAGCGCACGGGGCAAGGCAGGAAGACGGACGTGTTGGACTGAACTGCCACTTCTCTGGGCGAAGTTCGACGCTGCTTCAGAGCTGTAGGAACAAAGTCAAGTTTTTTATTTTTATTTTTGGGCATTTTTCAGTTTAGTCGTCATTTTAAACTGCATACATAGTAGTATAGGGCTAAATTAGACTTGGAGAAAGCCTATAGCAAGGCGTAATCATGTGTATCTTTCAGTGAAAACTAAACATGTAATATATTTTTAAAAGTATAAAGTATAAAGTATATTCTTTCAAATTAAGATTTTCCTTCGCTCCACGATATCAGTTTCTAAGGACAGGACATGTGACACAACTGACACAGCTGGAAATGATTACAATGTTAAAATCAGTTCAATAGCATTTCCTTCAGAGAAGGGAGTAATTGTGGTCTAATGACTCAAGGTAACGGCCCCCACACACATCCTACCTCTACTGCGCGTCTACCTCGCGTCTGCGTCTGACTTTTTGTCACAGACTGTGAAATCAACGTAGAGCGAGCACACATCCAACCTCAGACGCACTGCTGAGGCGCGTCGGAGGCACGTCTCCAGCGCCGCTCCCCTTCACCTCAGGAGGCTCGCCTATTTTTTTTCTGAGAGCAGCGCGTCTCTCTCGCGTCTCTGTGCTTTAACTGATAGAGAAATACTCTGCTGACAGTCATACCAGCAGCATTCACTCTAGTTACACGTTTACCCGGTGTGTTTATTTCAAAATAAAACATCCCTCAGTCGTATACGCGAATAATCCCTTTATTTCACGATTTAATTGTGCAATAAAAATCCGAGGGATTTAAAAACTAATTTTCAATTAGTTCTGGCATTTTATTTATGGATAAATGACACATATAGAGATCCAATATAGTGAAGAAATAAAAAAGATCATGATGAGCGCAACAGCTTTCCGTTGCTCTATCTGTGTCTACGGCCTTCTTCTTCCCCGACCACACCCCCCTCTCTCTCTCCCGTATAAATCAGTAAAGTGTTTTTTGAAATACTCTGCTGAGAGTCATATTGACTTCATACTGGAAGCTTTCGCTGTAGTTTCACCATTTCCTGGTGTGTCCCCTTCAAAATAAAACTTCCAACAAGCGAAAATAGGCCATGGCAAAAAAAAGAAAAAAAAATGGCAATGGGGCGCACGGATTACTGTCCAGACTCAATATAAATCATATGCATCATAGATGACATGAAATAACTTCATTTTTAATGGGAATTATCTATGAAAACTCTATGTAGAAAGATAGGGCTTTTAGAAGCAGCAGCTGCTGAGACGTTGCATGTGTGTCCGAGAAAAGTCCGAGAGAGGCAGCAGTAAGGTAACGCGACGCGCTCCAGAGGTAGACGCAGGATGTGTGTGGGGGCCGTTATAACTTAGTTTTGAGCTGTGAAACATGGGGCAGAACATGATGAAAAAAAAACTCTCCCTGTGGGGTTTCTGTTCAATTATAAGATAATCATCTTCAAACTGTAGCTACTCAATGAGATTTTTTTTTGTTTTTGTTTAATTAAGATACAGAGAGAAAAAGAGAGAACAATAGAGAGAGAGAGAGAGAGAGAGAGAGAGAGAGAGAGAGTGTGTGTGTGTGTGTGTGTGTGTGTGTGTGTGTTGTGTGTGTGTGTGTGGTGTGTGTGTGTGTGTGTGTGTGGTGTGTGTGTTGTGTGTGTGTGTGTGTGTGTGTGTGTGTGTGTGTGTGTTGTAGTAGATAAGGGCTCACCAGCAGCTTCCCCACAAACCGTGGTGTTGGAATGGTCCAGACTCTGAACGAGCGTTCTGTTGAGAAACACAATAAAGACGACAAATTAGCAAAATGTTTAATTATAGTTGCACATCAAATCAAAACCTTCTGCTAGTCGCAAATTACAACACGCAGAGACAAGTTATTCAACAATGTCCGTGAGGGACAATTAGAATGTGGAGTTAAAGGCTTATTAGGCACACGAGTGATTTTCATTTTCTCAGTTGGAATTGGAATTGCATAAAATATCCAATAAAGCCAAATTAATCTAGTAACCAAGGGAGACACAGTGTTAGTTCAACGTGCATTGTAGTGATGGCATGATTTTTTTTTTTTTAACTAGTATTGGGCCACAATTTTCGATACCTTTAAACATTCCCCAAAATCTACCCCAGATACACTGTATAACCATCAGGGATTAGCCCGTAGCCTATTGTGTGTGTGCTGAAAAAATCCATTGTTAATACACAGCCTAGGCTCTGTAAATAGGTTTGTTGCTAGCTACTGTGGGCCCCGTTTGTTTACATACCTCTAGTTTACATACCTCTAGTTTACATACCAGTTTACAGAGCCTAGGCTTTTTTAAGTGAACACACAGTTACAGACAGTAAGTGGATCGTGAGGAGATGATCACAGATTTTTCCAAAAAGGGTAAAAAAAAAAAAAAAAAAAGCTTAAATAAATAATTCAAAAAATCACTAAAAAATTAAAGATAATCAACCAATCGTACCCAGTTGTGACGTTGTATCCGGGCGGGATAGCCATGCACCGCCTCCTGGTCCGGTCCCAGCCACAGTACGCGTCTCTGGAAAGGATACACTCTCTGCATGTGTCTCCATAGCGACTGCAGTCAGCCAATGGGAGTCGCTGAACCTCCATCGCCGTGCCAACATACAGATGTCCCTAAGGAGGAGAAAGATGCAACAGGCAATAAGTCTTTTTCCTTTTTTCTTTTTTTTAACTCAATAACAGCAACAGCATTGCCGGCATACAGCTGAAGTCCTTTCTTGTAGGACAACATACTTGAAAGCAGTTACTGTCTTTGTTTCAGAGGCTCTGCTGCTCTGAAAATCATGCACCTTTTAAACACACACAGGGCATAAGCCGGAAAATATATAATATTTTGTAAAGGATAATTTAATCCCAAATGGAAGATTAAACAGTCTCAACCAGCCATGATACAAACGTAATAATTTTAGTAGTTTGTGGAAATGTTATTTATAAAACAAAATTGCCACCAATTGTTTTTGTTTTTTTTAATTTTGTGGCATTATAGTGACTGTTCTGTTCGCTCCGTATAATAATAATATAATATTAATAAATATGGATTGGATTTAAATAGCGTTTTTTCTAGGCACTCAGAGCGCTTTACAGGGTTCCAAGAATGTGTGAATGTACAGGAAAGGAAACCTTGGAAATGTTTCTTCACAGTTAAGTCAAAGTACCTTTTGTGAGTCGATGGCCATGTGAGAACGGGTCCTTCGTTACGGAACAGCGAGTACTGAGATATGATGAAGACTCCCTCGCTGCTGTGGAGAAACCTTCAGCACTTTGCCTTGTTCTGTGGAAGAAAAAAATCGTAGATGTAGTGTAGGCATGGATCAAAGGTCTATATACTCCTCTAAACACACACACACACACACTCACTCACACACCAAAAAACACACACACACACACACACACACACACCACACACACACACAACCACACACACACACACACACACACACACACACACACACACACACACACACACACCACACACACACACACACACACACAACACACACACACACACACACTGCCATTGCCCACACACAGACAAAGACTTGAACATCCTTGGTGTCATCGGTTAAACTTCATGCATTCTGTTTTTCTCTTCATTTTTTGCCAGAGTTTTTGCCAGAGTTTTTGTGCAGTTCAAAATGCATTTTTTTTTTATATAAATACATGGATTTCAGTTGGACAGCTTACAGCCCTAAGGGACACTGGTGTGGGCCAAAGGTGAAGACTTTTAGAGATTTTCTGAACAGGCATTGTTGAAGGCAAATCTTCTCTGCAAAGGGAGATTGTATAACTGTACTAGTTTAACCTCGGTGGATTGAGCCAAAACCGCAGCACTGGCAACAAAAATACAATAAAAATAAGTCAGTCACCTTGCGTTCTAAATCGAAAAGTTTTTATTTTTAATGTGCAACATACAGCAACTGTCTGTAGAATGTATGTAGCTTGCATGCAGTATTCATACAATTGGGACATACTCTATTTGTTCATAACAGACCCTGCGTTCCAAATCACATACATTTTTCTTTTTACTACACTACATACTAAAGTACAGAAGAGTTTTAGGGCCAAAGGAGCGGAAAAAAAATTAGATAAGGAAGATTTTCTTTTGATTATGTTGAGAAATGTCAAGAGCAAAGACGAATACTCCAAAATGCTATTGAAGTAAGTGGGGCATTTATGTATTTTCAGCATAGTACAATTGGCATGCATGTATTGGGACACCCTAAATCTTTTTCTGGCATACTAAATAGTAGGGAAGTATGGGGATTGGAACGCAGGGATTATTTTAGCTCAGAGCCATCACTCTGCTTTGTCATTAAACTTTCAAACAGCACACACTCACAGCCTAGTGCTCGGCTCAATATGTATTTATTGCCTATAGCACACTTCTGGGCTCAGTTTTGGGGATGTTTTTTATTGGACACAGGCAGGGAAAATGTTCTTGTACCTTTTACTGTTATTTGTATTCCCTTAGTTATTGCCTCTGAACGAAAGCTGCCTCGCTTTCCAATAAACAACTATATATTTCCAAAGGGTCAGATGTCGGCTTGGGGCGGCTGTGGCGAAGTGGGTAGGGAGCTCGCCTCTGGTGTGCAGGGTCGGAGGTTCGATCCCCGTCTCCCCGCCACATGTCTAAGTGTCCTGGGCAAGACACTGAACCCCGAATTGCTCCCGATGGTTAGCTTAGTTAGCTTAGCACCCTAGTGCTAAGCCTACCCTGCGTGGTAGCTGCTGCTATCGGTGTATGAATGTGTGTGTGACTGGGTGAATGTGTACAAAAACAATGTAAAGCGCTTTGAGTCTGTGACAAACGGAGATATAGCGCTATACAAGTCCATTTACCATTACCATTAGATGTCGGCCACATTTTGAATTGTATAGAGATTTGATGAAAATAAATATATACAAGAAATGTCGTGTACAAAATGTTTCATATTTCTCCAACCACATTCATTTCTTCTATGTCAGTTGTATTCATTTTGGTCCTCAGACATTGGGAACATGTTGAATTCCACCATGTTTTTTGTAGCATAATAGTGACTTATCTTATTGCCTCTATAAAATCTCCTTCCTTTTCCAAATAACAACTTGATATTTTCAAAGGGCTTCCTGCAGCAAACTGTTCTCACTACTACCGTCTTTTGCTCTCCGTGAAAAATGTGATTACAATGATTTCTTTCTATCTCACTTCTTCATTTCCTGACTGTTCAGTAATATTGCACAGCACAACCTGAATACTGTCTTCCCCTATCTGATTCATTTTTATCCAGTTTTAATTGTATCTATTTAAAGTATTCCTCATTTCAACAACTTGGTCATGTCAATACTTGCAGTAACTTTAACACTTAAAGGTGCTATGTGGAACTTTTAAATATTTGTGAAACAGCTTCATTTTTACTCTGATGATCATAAATTACATGTAAGAGCAAACGAGACCGTCAGCCTAAATAATGCTTTTTTTATATCGTTTTTCTTAATGCCTTTGTCATAGGTACGCCGATCCTGAAACTAATAGCCGGGGTAGTAAAAACACTACCAGTTTTGTCCAAAGGGGGTGCAAGAATGGACAAAAAATGAAAGTTCCTCCGACCACCTTTAACCTTTCTTGTGTATATATATACTGTATATTCTGTTAAAACTTGTATAGTGTTTTATTTCATTCTATTGTACATTTTCTATTTTGAGCGCAGTGATACGGACGACACAAACTATTTCACCGCACAAACTATATGAGCATGTGGCGAATAAAATACTTTTAATCTTTGAATTTGTATTTCCTAACTTATTGCCTCTTTTCTTTCAAATGAACAACTTGATATTTTCAAAGGGCTCCCTGCAGGAAGCGTTTCTAACTACTGCTGTCTTTTGGAGCGCCACGGATGACTCTACCTTCCCCACTGTGAAAATGTGATTACAGTGATTCCCTTTCATCTCACATCTTCATTTCCTGAGCGTTGTCAAATTGTGTAATTAGTCAGGCAGGTTCTAGCTGTCACTTAGACTGTCTTTTTCCTCAAACTGTCATGACTATTTATTTTTTTCATAAACTTCAAATAAAATCCTTCTCCTCTGCAGTCAAAGATAAAGTTTTTTTTTTCTTATAGAGCTTATTCTAATCTGATTCACCGAGCCTTTTGTCTCAAGCTATTTTGGGCTCTTTCGTCAGAACTGCGTTTCAGCATAAAAATAGCAGCAAGTCATTCGGAGAGGGGGAAAAGGGTGACCATGCTGAAGTCATGCAGAATCGGCTAAACTAATATGTTTTTGTTATATTTATCCAGGTGTAGTTTGCTGAGCACATATTCTCTTATAGTAAAAACCCTATAACTTAGTTTTCAGGTGAGATCTTGCAGGTGAACATGGTAAAATTGTTTTTAAAAATGTATTTTTGTCATGTTTTTAAGGACACAATTTATCATAACTCAGACAATGAACAACAATTGAACACATCTTTCAGTAAAAACCTTCAGAATAGTGCCAAGAATGATTATGAAAACTGTTGTTAGTGCTTTAGAAGTTAGATTTTTTGTTCAGAGCCATTGAAAAAAACTGTCATGAGAAAATGCCCGTTAAAGATGGTTGTATAGGAGAAATGTACAGACGCAAACAGAAAAGGTTTTGTCAAATAAACACCTTGGACCGTTTTATACTAGTATGAAATAAAACATGTTATGGGAGAGGAATAGCCAATTTGACAAGTGCTTGAAAAAACAATGCATTTAGTATCTCACCCTGAGCCTTTTAACTGTTTGACAGAAGGCTAACACCCACTCAATACACCTGGGCTACAGATTCAAAACACACACACACACACACACACACACACACACACACACACACACACACACACACACACACACACACACACACACACACACACACACACACACACAAACAAACAAACCCTGTCTTTTTCTTTTCTCCGTCAGTGCAACCTCCACACTCTGACACTAAGTTACACACACACATATATTTTTCCCAGCTGGGCACCGCCTTGGTATCTAACCTTTAAGCCTCACACCTCCCCCTCCAATGCTCAGATGTCACACTGTGTGAAAAGAGAAAAACAACAGCCTTTTGAACTCCAAACATAAAGTCAACTTGAAACCAGCGTATTGCTCTGACATTTCTCCTGTCCCTGAGGGCTTTCTGGTGTCGACTCTGACTGAACTGGTCAAAACAGCGAATGCATCTATAGCTGTTTGCAATCTGTCACTTGGGCTACTGAAAGAAAATAAATCTCACTCTATACTGCCAGCTGTGTTGGTCAATTTATAACAGTACAAAGCCTTTGAAAAAACAAAACTGCTCCACTTTTCTTCTGACTCCTAAAAGGGGTCTATAACTTCATAACCTCAATGCTTTTTACTGTGACAATTTAAAGAGATAGTGTGTAACTTTTTTTCATATGAATGGATGTCGGTAACATTCTAGCCATTTCCAAACGAGTTGACACAAAGTTGATTAAGCCTATCAGCTCCACAAAACTCTCTCTATATTTCTCAGTATGCCAGCGTTTACAAACTGGCCTCACCCTCTCGACACTGGCTCAAGAGCTCAACGTTTTATACGAGTCAGAATACCACAGGCTTAAAGGTGCTACGAGGAACTTTTAAATATTTCTGAGACAGTCTAATTTTTCCTCTGATGATTATAAATGACATATTACAGCAAACGAGACCATCAGTGCAAAGAATGCTATTGTTATATAGTTTTTTCTTAATGCCTTTGTCATGGGTATACGCTCACCCTGGAACAACAGCCGACTCAGTGAAAACACTTCCGATTTTGCCGAAAGGTGGTGCAAGTACTAACAAAAACTGAAAGTCCCCCAGAGCACCTTTAAGTTGTATGCCAAAACTGTACCGATGATGTGCAGACATTGTTGGAAGAAATCAATTTTCAATAGTTGGCAATGGACGTGAAATAAACCAGCGAGTTTCAGATAATTGTCCAATATCAAGGTTATTTGGTATAATTCCTAGAGACCAAAACTCAGCAACGTTAAAATAATGTATGTGTTCTTTTATTAGTTAAAATGTCTTTAGACCAGGTGTTGAACTGCTCTAGACTCATTACTCTACATTGATTTTAAACACAGCGTTGCCTCTAAAGAGCTGCACCCACAGCTGTAGAATCAGCATGGGGTTACTATCCTACTGGTCACACTGAGAATGCCCACACAATTCTTTTTATATATAAACAATTAACTAGGACAAAAAACCTCTATGTTTTTAGAAGTACATTTATCAGAGAAAAGGACACTCCACTACAAACAAGAACCTCTGGAGTTGTCTACAGAAATCAGAATGGCTACTGTATATTTCATTTTGATTAAAACAGTGTGTTTTTGAAGGAAACATAACTATGGAAAGTGGGCAGAATCAATGCACTACCTTGGGTCTTTTATATGAATATGAAAGTAGTTTTGTGGCTACTCAAGTAAATTGGTTTCTACAGTAACATATATAATATATTTATTATATGCGTCTATGCTGCTGAGTAATTTGCTGGCTGGTGCTCAAAAATACAAACAGAAATACCCTTTGTCAAATCCTGCACCATTCAACAACACTAGTTAGACAGGTTCAAAATCTCAAGAGTGTATGGGAAGCTATTAGGCTAATTGGGACTTTCTCTGTGTGTGGTGTGTGTGTGTGTGTGTTGTTTGTGTTTGTGTGGTGTGTGTGGTGTGTGTGTGTGTGTGTGTGTGTGTGTGTGTGTGTGTGTGTGTGTGTGTTGTGTGTGTGTGTGTGTGTGTGTGTGTGTGTGTGTGTGTTGTGTGTGTGTCAGTTTGGTCTCTATAGGTCAATATTGTTTTTTGAAATGAAAGCTTTCTGTTTGCCAGGCGACTGCGACTGGAAGAAACAAAATGTCTGCCTCAGTGGGAGGGGGGAAATTAGATCAGAGATAATTAATGTTGTTTCATAACCGCCAGCAGTAAGGTGCCCTTGTGCATGGCACCCACAGTCTAGTCGCTGTACTTGAGTCTGTTGAGTGTTGAGCGGCTAAAGAGGGGTCGCTTTGAATAGTGGCCTGGGACTGAAAAAAATTAGGTCAGATATTTCCCCAGAGCAAAACAACTCCACAGGTTATATAATATATTTGAGTTATCCATCTAAAAATTAAAACAAATGTGTTTGGTGTTATGATCTTAAAGCTGCACTATGTTCTAATGTGTAATTTTGGCTTATCTCTAGTGGTGAAAAGATAGATAGAAACTCTGTGTGTATTGTCCATTTTAGAGAATTCACAGAAGGCCTTCAATCAAGTGGCCTATCAATCAAGGACTAAGAAGCTAGTTACTAAAAAATAGGCAACATCCACCATGTAAAGTCTATTCACATGATCGAAGTAGATAGATAGATAGATAGATAGATAGATAGATAGATAGATAGATAGATAGATAGATAGATAGATAGATAGATAGATAGATAGATAGATAGATAGATAGATAGATAGATAGATAGATAGATAGATAGATAGATAGATAGATAGATAGATAGATAGATAGATAGATAGATAGATAGATAGATAGATAGATAGATAATAGATAGATAGATAGATAGATAGATTAGATAGATAGATAGATAGATAGATAGAGTATACTTTACTTATTCATCCATGATTCCACAATGCAGTATGTGAGATCTCAATTAGACTTTCTTTTCATATAAAGGATTGACTGTAACTATGTGCCTGTCTGCCTAATTCCAACCCTCATTTATATTTGTCTTGACAGTCGCCATACCCAAGGCGTAGAAGCAGCAGTGTGCCATCCTAAGAATGTTTTAATTAGTCTCAACCCACATAGCGCTTTGACAGGAGCTCTGGCAAAGAGAGGGAGACATGACACGGAATGGCTGCCAAAATCAGCACGCCAAAATTCAACACATATATTTTGTTTTAGCTTTTTGGATTCAACATAATTCTATGTGCTGGTCTGCGTTGTGTATTCAGCACAAACAAAGGCATACGCGTGTGTTTGGAAGCAGTGTGTGTGTGTGTGTGTGTGTGTGTGTGTGTGTGTGTGTGTGTGTGTGTGTGTGTTGTGTGTGTGTGTTGTGTGTGTCTGTGCATGTGTGTGTGTGTGTGTGTGTGCCTCCACACTAATATCAGCCATTGCTTTTTTGCACAAGATTAATGGTGTGGTTTGAGTCTCTGAGCCCGTCTTTGTAAAGGATATTTATTTGAATTGCCATGGCCAGGGAAAGACTAATGTCCCAGGGCTACCCACAATGCATCTGGTTTGATTTCCCCATGGCCCAGCACTCCGACTCCTCTTCTGATTGTTGAAAATATATCCATCAAGCAGTGCTGTCTGTGTATCTGTCTGTCTCTGTCATTCTATCTATATATCTATCCATCCATCCATCCATCTATCTATCTATCTATCTATCTATCTATCTATCTATCTATCTATCTATCTATCTATCTATCTATCTATCTATCTATCTATCTATCTATCTATCTATCTATCTATCTATCTATCTATCTATCTATCTATCTATCTATCTATCTATCTATCTATCTATCCATCCATCCATCCATCCATCTTTTTCTTTTTTTCCTAGAAGGTAGAAGCCTCTCTCCATCACTCCAGATACAAGAACACGTCTGAAATCAATTAAATGCAGATTGAGGAGATTGATTTGCTACTCGCCTTTGGTTATTTATAGGGGGTAAGGTGAGGGTGTGTGTGTGTGTGTGTGTGTGTTGTGTGTGTGTGTGGTGTGGTGGGGGGGGGGGGGGTCCAGGAATAAAAGTGATGTAATATGAACAAGTGCCAAAAGGGAAAGCATACCATCCATGCCATGGTCGTTTCTTTCTTACAAATCACAAAATCAAACTATTCTAATAAAACAATAGAAATATATGTGTTTTTAAAGATAGCATCTCACAGCGACACAGTGGCTAGCTCCTTTCAGTGCTTTTTGTTGGTGTTTTATGTCAAAATCGCACTGAATTGGAGATCTTCTACATCAATTATGTTGTATTTGTGCAAGGACAATATAATGGTAAATGGTAAATGTACTTCACTTATATAACGCTTTTCTCTAGTTTTTCACAAATCCAAAGCACTTTACATTATTTTCTACACTTTCACCCCTTCACACAGCATGCAAGCTAACTATCGGGAGCAATTTCGGTTCAGTGTCTTGCCCAGGACATGTGGCAAGGAGGCAAGGGATCGAACTACCGACCCTGCAATCCAGTGGATGACCTCCCTGCCCACTTCGCAACAGCCGACCTATCTGTATAATGTATATACAGTTTATTCTGATTCTGATATTCAAGACTGACTTCCAACAATTGTTCTTTCACACATGCCTGTTCTTAAACATATAGCTCTGGAAAAAATAAGAGACCATTCCAAATTAACAATTGTCACTGGTGTATTAAGTATTTAGTTAGTTCATCGTAGTCTCTCAATGTAGAGATGTCCATTTATAAAAATCCTTTAGTGGTCCAATAATTATTTCCAGGTTTTTCTACAAAAAATCCCATAAGTGTGGCCCAGTTTACCTCCATTCCAACCTGTTCCTTCTCCCAGTGAGATATTTTAACTGCTCTAGTTTCATTTAGGCCACAGAGACCAGTGGCTGTTCATAGCTCTCCATCCGTTCCCTGCTATTACTGACACACTTAGTAAAGCCCATAGCGAGAGCCCACCATCACGGTTTAAACACTACATTGTATTTCCATTAGCAGCCATTTCTGAACTACTTTTGAATGGGGATATCCAGCTAGACACACTGAAGCATAAGGTTTTACTTTAATTCATGATATCTGTATTTTGTGTATGGAGAATGACCTAGAGTAAAGAGGGGCCGACTAGTAACCATGAGGTCACTGGTTCCTCCCAGTAACCATGAGGTCTCTGGTTCCTCCCAGTAACCATGAGGTCTCTGGTTCCTCCTCCCAGTAACCATGAGGTCTCTGGTTCCTCCCAGTAACCATGAGTCTCTGGTTCCTCCCAGTAACCATGAGGTCTCTGTTCTTCCCAGTAACCATGAGGTCTCTGGTTCGATCCCCGCACCGGACAGGAGGGTGTCAGTAGTAAAACTAGTGGTGGCTGGTATTACATATACAGCGCCCACCATCTCTACCATTGTGTCCTTGAGCAAGACACTTAAACCCAAACTGCTCCAGGGGGTCTGTACTATGGCTGACCCTGTGATCTGACCCCCCTCAGAAGTGAGGTAACTTGAGAGGGGATATAAGAAAAGAAGAATTTGAATGTGCCTTGTGTAAATTGACTAATAAATAAAACTTAACAAATGTGTATTTTCCTTTCTTTTTCTTCACATTTTTTCTTAATTAATATATTTTTCTTTTCCTGTGTTTTTTTTTGTCTGCTCGTTTATTATGTGTCTTTGCATTTAAAAAAACAAATACAAAAACAACAGAATATACATTGTTTTCCATTAGCTTTTACTAGAACCAAACCCCAGAAATGTCCAATGAATGACAAGCACACATGACACATCCACTGCAGACATATGAGATCATCTCTGGGTGAACTTCAGTGTGATGAGACACTCTTCACCAGCATATGACTCCTGTTGGTTGCCATAGAAATCTCCCCGAGGCACGGAGCAGTTTTGGGAATGACTGCTTCGGGCGACAGCAGCCCCTCAGCATTACTGCCTTGATCGAATAGAGTCGTGTCAAAGCCAGGAATCATTTGAGGAGATTTTGAAGCAGAATAGATTTGTATCCTTGTGGCAATTTTTTTCCACAATTTCTACTTTTTGGTGTATAAATGGCTGCACTTCATTTAACATATTTATATTACACTGCAAATGTGTTAGATATGTATTACTTGGTTCTATTTTCTGATGAGGTACAATGCATTCACTCGTAACAGGTGAAATCTGATGCTTATCTATTTATCAAATAGCCTGGCACCGCCCGCCTATGTACTTCCGCTCAATTTAAATTTCGCTTCAGCAGTCAGTCTGGGTCTGCGGTATATTACACACACACACAAACAAACACACACACACACACACACACACACACACACACACACACACACACACACACACACACACACACACACACACACACACACACACACACACACACACACAAATACACTTAAACAAACACCTGTTCCAAGGTACAGGGCTGCTGTAGTGCTCATCATTGACTGCAAAACTGCACACACACACACACACACACACACACTTACCCCTCCCCCCCACACACACACACACTTACCCCCACCCCCCCACCCCCACACACACACACACACTTACCCCCACTCATCACCACAACCCCCCTCCCCCCCCCTACACACACACACACACACACACACACACACACACCTGTTCCGAGGTAGAGTACGCTGTAGTGTTCGTCGTTGACAGCCAGCACGATGTCGGCCACAGCGTGTGTGATCTGGTCTTCTGAGGGCAGGTCCAGAGGAGCCACGCCCACCGGCCGGATCACGTCCTCGATCTCCGGGTGATAGCGGATCACCCCCAGGTTCTTTATGTCGTTGTGCCCGCCCGCTGTGGAGTTCTTACGCACACACTGAGAAGAGAGAGAGAGGGGGGATGGGGGGGGGGGGGTAACACTAGGTCATTTCTATAATGTCTAATCTTGATGCAGTAGTTGATGCCACTTTAGAGCACGTTGAAAGCACTGGAAAGCACTTTGAAAGCTCTCTCTCTCTCTCTGTCTCTCTCTGTCTCCTCTCTCTCTGTCTCTTTTTCTCTCTCTCTCTCTCTCTCTCTGTCTCTGTGTCTCTCTCTCTCTGTCTCTGTGTCTCTCTCTCTATTTCTCTCTCTCTCTCTCTGTCTCTGTGTCTATCTGTCTCTCTCTCTCTCTGTCTCTCTCTCTGTCTCTGTGTCTCTCTCTGTCTCTCTCTGTCTCTGTGTCTCTCTCTGTCTCTGTCTCTCTCTCTCTCTCTCTTTCTCTCTCGCTCTCTGTCTCTGTGTCTCTCTCTCATTCTCTCTCTCTCTCCCCCCTGTGGAGCTCTTACGCACACACTGAGAAGAAAGGGGGGGGGGGTGTTAATACTACAATAGGTAATTTCTTAATGTCTTATCTTGATGTAGTTGATGCCACTTTAAAAGCTCTCTCTCTCTCTCTCTCACTCCTGAACCTTGTACCTTGTCTTTTTTCGTCCTATTGTTCAAACTCTTTTTCTCTCCTATCCTCTAATCTATGTTCTGCCCCTGTGAAGCACTTAGAATGGCCTTGTGTCTGAATTGTGCTATAGATATAATCTTGCCTTGCCTTGCCTAAGTATTTTTGAAAATATTTTTTTCTCCTTAATTTCTATTTTCATACGATTTTATGGACCCTCCACTGTAATCGATTTAGACAAGGCCGGGCTCTTGCATTGTGTAATAATTATTGACTACACGATGCGGACAATGTTATAACATGACACTCTGTTTATTGCAAAATGCGACCGATATGACATAATGCGGGTGTTATTAAAGTTTTGCTGCACGCCTCTTAAATATAGTGTTCTCATAGTGATTACGAGATGTTTCTGTACAAAGAGTTGTTTTTCAAATCGCTGTGACAAAAGAAAACAAAAACATGTTGTTGTCCTCTTACCATCCCAGGGCGATTGCTATTGAACGGACTGCTGTAACCTTTCAGTTTAGAGGTGGCGAAAGCCTGGTCGATATCTTCGATGGAGTATGCGCAAATCACAGTTCTTCCCCTAAAGAAAGTGTGGAGAGAAAAAAGCAATTAAGTCCACAATTAAAGCAGGTTGCTAGGGACACTCAAGGCAATTGCTAGACAATTATCCACAGACTAAAGGCCTTAAAACAGACATTGAAATATATATAATATCCAATTTGTTCTTAAGCAGTGGACTCTAAGAGGAAACCAATGTTTTGCTTTCTGTTGTGATCAGTTTAGAAGAAGGCACATTAAAGAGGTTGTTTAATGTTGTTTTTCAAAATCTGATGAAAACTCTGTGTGTGTGTGTGTGTGTGTGTGTGTGTGTGTGTGTGTGTGTGTGTGTGTGTGTGTGTGTGTGTGTGTGTGTGTGTGTGTGTGTGTGTGTGTGTGTGTGTGTGTGTGTGTGTGTGTGTGTGTGTGTGTGTGTGTGTGTGTGTGTGTGGTGTGTGGTGAGAATGTGTGTGTGTGTGGGTGTATTATGCGTCTGCTTGTCAGGAGGTGCTGCTGGTATGTGGTGTTTACTGCCGTGTGGGTGGATGGATGTCAGTTATTGCGTTTTATTTCTTATTAAATGCATCGTTTGTATGGTGTGTTTTCACTGAGCTTGAAATACTGATCAGATGTTGTTCTCAATGTCTTACTACACTATATGTCAGTATACTGGATTTCTCACTGTTAAGTCAATTTTAGAACATGGATTATTTTCAATAATCATGATTAAACTTTGCAATAACTGTACAACCTTCATTTTATCACAGAATTTACTTGAAATCCCCTAAAACTAAACTTAGACATCATTTGCTTCTGTTATATGTGGCCATTGCATTAAAAAAATGCTTTATTATCCTTTGAAAACGGAATTACAACGCAAAATGTGTGCGGAAAATGTATTTCATAAATAACATAGCAAGTCAATAAAACAACTGCATAGTCAAGAATAATGAATGAGTAGTGTGTTTTGCTTGAATGCAATTCAGAACTCTATTGTGTGACAGGTGTTTGATAAACAATTTCCCTGTACAAGTGTATGGTGTCCAAAGGCACTGTGTGTGTGTGTGTGTGTGTGTGTGTGTGTGTGTGTGTGTGTGTGTGTGTGTGTGTGTGTGTGGTGTGTGTGTGTGTGTGGTGTGTGTGTGTGTGTGTGTGTGTGTGTGTGTGTGTGTGTGTGTGTGTGTGTGTGTGTGTGTGTGTGTGTGTGTGTGTGTGTGTGTGTGTGTGTGTGTGTGTGTGTGTGTGTGTTGTGGATTACTGATAGTGAGAGTGTGTGATGTTTGGAAAATAATTTTGAGACACAGCAAGACAGCAACTGAAAAAGCAATGTTAGAAGCACAGCCTATTTCAAAACATTGTTATGTTCCCTCTCAGCTTTCATCTTTCAAACCCTTCTGTATGTAGGCTTACTGAAACTAGCATCTTTGAAGTAGAACAATTCCAACCACTTGCACACAACACACTATACACACACACACACACACACACACACACACACACACACACACACACACATAAACAAGGCTCCTTTGTTTGGTCTTTGTCTGTTCCCAAATTCCTTAAATAGCACGAAAAACATGACATGTGCACTGTCATTTTCCTTAAGAGACACTGCAAGAAAAACAACACTGGCCAATTTTGCGGTTTTTGGCTATTTTGCTTCCATAACATATCGTCTTTCAGAGTGTAGATAAAAGGTAAACAATGTACATTTAGCAGTTTATTTTGCTCAACAGTGTCTGTCTGTGTCTGTATATTTCTATTTCTCCTTTAAACCTGCAGTGTGTAGAATTTTGGGTTTTATTTCCTAGCAGATTTTGTAGAAAATAATTATAATATCCAGAAGTATGTTTAATTTAGTGCATAATAGCTGATTTTTTGTTTTAGAATTATATATTTTTTCCTTAGAAAGGGTCTCATATATGTCCATGTATCCCCATACTTTGGACCAAGGCCTTGTCACCGCCATTTTGGAAGTGTCATAGTTGGAATGTCATCAGGTGCATTGTTTAAAATTTAGAATTGTTCTTGTCCTTGAAGGCCACTGTAGCTTCTGTTATTATTCGATAGGGGTGGGGTTACCCAGGGAGCGTTGCATTCTAGAACTTTCTAGAACGTACTTGATGATGTCATATTACACACTGCACCTTTAAGTAATCAAGTGGCAAAGTTTCATGACGATATCTATGAGTTAACAAAGTGTACCCTATTGTGACATCACACTAGTAAAAATGTAGGGTTAGGATTAACAGGACAGCTGGACCAAGGGAAGACTGAGGAAAGACTGAGGAAAGGAAAACCTCATTCATTATATTATAATAGCGATTTTATAATGATAGAATGCCGGTTCCGTTTGGGTGAAGTATTCCTTTAAATAAGTCCCACTCACCATGCGTTGGAGAAGAGCCCATACATGACCCCAGCCCTCTTGTCCTGAGCGGTCAGCACCACAGCTTGCTTCATGTTGTTGTATTGCTGCTGTGTGTTTCCTGCTCCACACATCACGCGGGCTTTCATGAAGGTCGTCCACGAGTTCTCCAGCAAGGCTTTGATGCCGCCCTCGTCCACCTGGGAGGAACATACACGGATAGGCAAGTTTATTTATAAAGCACAATTCAGACACAAGGCCATTCAAAGTGCTTAGGATAGTGACAAAAACAAGTTGTAATAGGGGTAGCCATGTTCAAAAGCTGATTTTGAATTTTACTTTGTGTGGCCTGCGAAGATCTTATGTGTTATGTTATTGGGACCCCTCTGAACAGCTTTCAGTAGCTTATTTGGGGTTCCCCATTCCATGCGTCCTGCTTTGTCATAAAGTGTATCGTGAAAGTATTTTTCAATGATAAGATGAGTACGTATTAATAAAACTTAAATTAAACCAAATGAAACATACAAAGACATTGACAACACAGTCCTATTAGGGCAGCCAGGCTGCATAAACTGATTTAGAATGTATCTTTGTGTCGCTTGCCAAGACCTGACACTGCCCCCTAACACATTATACCAGGACTCACTTTCTTCCCTTCCGAAATGTTAAATTCTTAAGTTCATTTTTTTTTTTTTTATAATTCACACTAAAACAGCGCTTCTTTCATTCAAAACAATGCAAGTCCAAAGCATAGGCAACATGACAAGCAGTTAGCAAAAGTAGAAAAAAAGATTGTGAACCACCAACACCTGGATGCATGTACTTGTTCCTATACACAGTATAAGTGGTGTTGTATTGTTCCTATACACAGTAGTATAAACACAGTCATACAGTATAAGTGGTGTTGTATTGTTCCTATACACAGTAGTATAAACCCAGTCACACAGTATAAGTGGTGTTGTATTGTTCTAGTATAAACACAGTCACACAGTATAAGTGGTGTTGTATTGTTCCTTTACACAGTAGTATAAACACAGTCATACAGTATAAGTGGTGTTGTATTGTTCCTATACACAGTAGTATAAACACAGTCATAGTAGTATAAACACAGTCACACAGTATACGTGGTGTTGTATTGTTCCTATACACAATAGTATAAACACAGTCACACAGTATAAGTGGTGTTGTATTGTTCCTATACACAGTAGTATAAACACAGTCACACAGTATAAGTGTTGTTGTATTGTTCCTATACACAGTAGTATAAACACAGTCATAGTAGTATAAACACAGTCATACAGTATAAGTGTTGTATTGTTCCTATACACAGTAGTATAAACACATTCACACAGTATAAGTGGTGTTGTATCGTTCCTATACACAGTAATATAAACACAGTCACACAGTATAGGTGGTGTTGTATTGTTCCTATAGACAGTAGTACATAAACACAGTCACACAGTATAAGTGGTGTTGTATTGTTCCTATACACAGTAGTATAAACACAGTCACACAGTATAAGTGGTGTTGTATCGTTCCTATACACAGTAATATAAACACAGTCACACAGTATAAGTGGTGTTGTATTGTTCCTATACACAGTAGTATAAACACAGTCACACAGTATAAGTGTTGTATTGTTCCTATACACAGTAGTATAAACACAGTCACACAGTATAAGTGTTGTTTTTGTTCCTATACACAGTAGTATAAACACAGTCACACAGTATAAGTGTTGTATTGTTCCTATACACAGTAGTATAAACACAGTCACACAGTATAAGTGTTGTATTGTTCCTATACACAGTAGTATAAACACAGTCACACAGTATAAGTGTTGTATTGTTCCTATACACAGTAGTATAAACACAGTCATACAGTATAAGTGTTGTATTGTTCCTATACACAGTAGTATAAACACAGTCACACAGTATAGGTGGTGTTGTATTGTTCCTATACACAGTAGTATAAACACAGTCACACAGTATAAGTGGTGTTGTATTGTTCCTATACACAGTAGTATAAACACATTCACACAGTATAGTGTTGTATTGTGTCTTACGGTGCAGATGCGTCCGATGCGCGCCCTGTACGGCTCCTCGTCCACTCTGGCTGTCTTGTTGAACTCGCTGAAGAAGAAGTAGATCTCCTCCTTGTACTTCAGAGTGGAGGGGATGATGGCTGCACCCGCAAACTGGGGGTCTGGGGGTCACATTCAAACATGACCAGTCAGATATTATTACAATAGGGCAGGCAAAAATAATTTATTTTCAAGCACTGGTCGGATTTAGAAATGTTCGGCCATTTTGGTCCGAAATATGCATTTTGTTATTTATTTAACTACACCCCTTGTCTGTTTGTGTCTGTATATTAATCCTACTCTGAACCAAACATCTCACCCTCCAAAGTGCTTACATCAACTAAACTTTCCATCATCATTCATGCTGATAATTCATATCTAGGGTCTGTGCATACTAGCATTCTTTTTTAAAACCCGTATTCAAAATTGAAACACATTTCTCATATTATACTGTATGTAAAACGAGGACATTGTGAAAATTGAATGTCTGCCTTTAAGTGAATATATTTTCTAATTTGCATTTTACTGCTATAAAGACCCCTTACCCAATCCATAAACACAGTGGCAGTAAATTACGCCTCCATGTTATTTCTCCCTTGAGGATGGCAGTGGGTGATAAACAGAGAGAGCGAGAGAGAGAGAGAGAGAGAGAGAGAGAGAGAGAGAGAGAGAGAGAGAGAGTAGCACCTCCACTGTCTCTATGTGAATCAGTCTAAACATGTCGCCTATGGTTACACAATGACTCACTCAGCAGCCAAACGTTCTCCGTCTTGAGGAGTTTCTGGTTCCCAAACGTTCGGCGGATGGAGCCGGCGTGACCCGCCACAGAGGACATCGCAGAATACAGACTCCCATCTGAGATAGGAAGGGGGAGAAAGGGATGGAGAGAATAGAAAAGAGGTAGAACAATGAATGAATACTTTATTCCGGACTCAAAGTTCCATATAACAATAGGTTAAAAAAGACAAGGTATGGTTCATCAGAGAGAGAGAGAGAGAGAGAGAGAGAGAGATTGTCTATATTATGTTATATTAGACATTATATGTTTACCTTAACGTTATGTTATATTGATATGTGTACATGTTGTTCGCTGTTCTCTTCTGTTATTATTTGTATTATATGTAATGCAAGGGGAAGAAAGGATGGAGGCAAGGCAAGTTTATTAATATAGCACAATTCAGACACAAGGCCATTCAAAGTGCTTTACAGGGGCATAAAATACATCAAGATTAGACATTAGAGATAGTAAAAAGAAAGAAAATAAATCAAGATCCAAGATTTGAGAATAGGAGATACAAAGAGGTTGGACAATAGGTTGAAAAAAGACAAGGAGAGGGAGAAAGAGAGAGAGAGAGAGAGTGAGAGAGAGACGGAGAGAGAGAGATGAGAGAGACAGAGAGAGAGAGAAAGAGAGAGAGATATAAGGTTGGAGAGAGACAGGAGGGGATTGACAGAAGGCTGGAGGATTTGAGGATACACAGTAGATTCCCCAGTGTAGTGTTAAATATGCAGTGTCAAATTGGACTCTTTTTTTCTTTCTGTATTTCTCTTTCACTTACATTTGTGTGAAGTTATTAAGAGTTAATTTAACAATTTGAACTCTGTGGAAATAGTTGATTTAACACTAATTCTGAGTGGGACCAAATACACTCAGAAATGGTGTTAAATTTTACTCTTTTAGTATAACACTCTAACACTTCAAAATATACCGTGTACAGAATAGATCTTGGATAGAAAGCCGACCCAGAAGGCCACAGACAGAATAAATAGACAGCAGAGAACAGCAGGAGCAAAAGAAGGCCCAACGGCTGAATGCACCAATGAACATTTGATATTGTTGCACTACCATCTTAATAAGAATAGACAAGACACTGTCTCTGCACCATGCCATTTTAACAGCATCTTCATCATTACTTACAAAGCTGACAGTTTGGTTTTGCCTTACCTTCTTGCACTATTAAGAATGTATGTATTGTAAATATTACTTATATTATTTTACCAAATGTTATCCTTTTTTTCTTATTGAATTGAATATTCGGGCGGATATAAACGTAATTTCGATTCCTCCCTATGTCACGTATGGCACATATTTTTGAAATTGACAATAAAGCTGACTTTTGTTAAATGGTTGATTTCTTCACTCATATTTGAAAATGACAAAAACATGTTGAAAGCGAGATTAACTTTGGAGCTTTATTACAAAAGGACGACAATACTTTCCGATGTCCATTCAAGGCCAGTCGAGCATCTGTGAATCCGACAAATATTATGTTTGTTTCAGCTTCTGGCTAGTAGGGTGAATAGTTTTATTTATATTGGCAATTGTTTAAAACCAAACATGCTTTTTTCACACCCCGCCGATTGATATGGTTAACATGGAAAGGAGAGTGAAGGCATGAAAAAAAGCAACGCCCAGAAGGCGCACAACAGAATAAATAGACAGCAGAGGCCAGCAGGAGCAAGAGAAGGAACAACAGCTGACTGCACCAATGACCAGGCCACTAATCACACACACACACACACACACACACACACACACACACACACACACACACACACACACAACACACCACACACACCATCAACACATTCTTACAAACCCCACAGCCTCACAGCATTTCAAATCGTTGTTGCATTTTAACGTCTTAATTAGATTAGACAAGACAATTAGACAAATCGTTATAAGAACTCTAGCGAAAGGACTGGTCTCTCCGAACACACACACACACACACACACACACACCACACACACACACACACACACACACACACACACACACACACACACACACACACACACACACACACACACACACACACACACACACACACACACACACAACACACACACACACACACACACATGCACACACCTTCACAAACACACACACAGACAATCAATCCGCATCCTGCAGCACAAACTAAACCTCTTAGTTATTTTGTCCGTGTCTCTACAAACCAATCCATCTGTGTTAGATTAGTTTAGCAAACCTTTGTCCGCCCCTCATCATCGGGCGCTGTGTGTGTGTGTGTGTGTGTGTGTGTGTGTGTGTGTGTGTGTGTGTGTGTGTGTGTGTGTGTGTGTGTGTGTGTGTGTGTGTGTGTGTGTGTGTGTGTATGTGTCAATGCTAATTCAAAACAGATCTTTGTTTAGTTCATGTCGACCAGAATTTCTCGATAAACACACACACACACACACACACACACCCCACACACACACACGCAGATGCACGGGCGCATGCATGCGCGCGCACACACACACACACACACACACACACAAACACGCACGCACAAACACATAGCCGCACACACAAACACGCACTCACACACACACACCCCACACAACACAAACACACACACACCTACACATACACATTAACACACACACACACACACACACACAATGAGTGTTGCACTTCTTCATGTGATGACGCATCAACTGTGGCTGTGTTGAATATGCAGAGAGCCTCGGTGTTGACAGTGAAACAATATAAAGATGGCTCCAGGCTGAGACACAGATTGGTACAATGCAGCAGAGAGCCAGTCACCTGTGGAGGCTGAGAGGTCGCCATACATTCAGTTCCCTGATATAATGTTTGTGCCTCAACACTGGGGAAATAATGCAAGTAAACAAAGCCTCCAGGGCATATACATAAACATAACGCCCTTCAGCTTACACAATGCCTGGTCTCATTTTTAAAGAAAATTGACCTATTATAAGAAAATAGGCCTTTAAAGAATATTGTGGTTGTATGTGCCTATAAAAAACGTCCACCGGAGTTCTATTAAAATCTGTTTGGGTAGTGGATGGTACAAGAGCTCCATTTTGGCAACATGCATTTTTTTAAATTTGAATTCACAATTGCAGATGGCTGACTCATGTGTGTGTTTGGCATTCAGGGTGGCGTGATGCATTTTGGAATTTACACTTGAAAATGTGCAAACACGATTGGCTAAGACAAAGGAATTAAATGATACAATTCCCTGATAATTCTCGGGTCCTACTGGCTCTCTGTTAAAGTGTGTAGTGTTGGAGTGTTTAGTGGCATCTTGCAGTGAGATGCTAGATTGCAACGCTCCCTTTGTTAACCCTTTCCCGTTCTGAAAATGTACAGGAGCTACGGTGGCCTTCTAGGACAAGAAGCTATAGTTACTAAAGATGGCTTCATCCACCAGTGCCTCAAGTCTTTCCACAATATCAAGTGATGAGGTGAAGATGTATTTAGTTATTTATTCTATAGTACTTCTTCTTCTTGGTCTTCCAACAGGTGCATTTCCCAAGGACGCCCACTTTATATAAAAACACGTAAGGACGTTAAGTTTGTCTGTTCTGTGCTAGAAACATGGTGGTGCAACATGGCGGCCTCAGTGCCCCGCTCCTATGTAGATATAGAAGACTCATTCAAGATAATAATTGGTTAACTTGCAAAAACAAAACTGTTCTTTGTCCAGAATGTTTCTAGCGTTCCTTTTCAGCTGATACTAAACCATAAAGAATATGTAATTATGCTTTTGTAAGGACTCTCCCAATGGTGTGTGTGTGTGTGTGTGTGTGTGTGTGTGTGTGTGTGTGTGTGTGTGTGTGTGTGTGTGTGTGTTTGTGTGTGTGTGTGTGTGTGTGTGTGTGTGTGTGTGTCCCAATATAATGGTGCAAACAGACCCATAATTAACCGTTCTTACCTATAGGCAAACTAATGGACTTCTGTGAGGGGTAAGGCGGGGAGATGTCGGAGGCCGAAGCTATCTGCCCGTTGCCCTGGACGTCCGTCAACACCGTCTCATTTACCTGTCGGGAAGAGAGGAGATAAGTACTGTCATTAAGTAAGTCAATGTTAGTCAATTGTACACAGGGCACATTACAATTTGTCTTGTCGCATATGTTTGAGGAAGTCCTTTATTATAAACCGTGTTCATTGAAGGCTTGCAACATTAGGCTTTATACATCTAAACCAGTGGTGGAGTGAGTATGCAGATAACTTAGTAAAAGTAAATTAGTACTAATACGAATCTTAAGCTTTCTTAATACATTGGCACAAGTCCTGCGTTGAAATAGTTACCAAAAGTACTATCAATAATATCAGGAAAATGTACCAGTAATACAAGTAAAAGTGACTGCTATACTATTTTATATTTGATAGTTATAACTCTTGATTAATGTTAATGCAGGGTATGTAGTACAAATACGAAACTTTAGAAATACATTGGGGGCGCCTTTAGCTCAGTTGGTAAGGCGTCCCCCTCCCGGGCCGGGCCCAGCAGCAGACCCGGGTTCGATTCCCACCCGCGGTCGTTCTCTGCATGTCACTCCCCTCTCTGCCCATTTCACCTCTGTCTCTCTGCACTATCAATGAAGCATAAAAATGCCCAAAAACATTCTAAAAAAAAAAAAAAAAAAAAAAATACATTGGTACAAGTAAAAGTCCTGCGTTGAGAAACATTACCATAAGTAAAATTTTCTAACCAGGAAAATGTACTTAAAGTATTGAAAGTTGAAGCGATTATTTATTAGAATAGTATTGCTCATGCATTAATGTAAAAGCTGTGTTTAAAGCTGAAAGAGATGGAGTTAATTTTATATGCAACTGCAAATTAATTTACACTTCATTGTGGATTTAATTCTGTATTTTATTCACAGGTTGATCGGTTGGTGAACATTTTAAATATTCAAAAGAAAACCAGCAGCTGCTCAAATTTGAGAGGCTGAAAACCTTGAACTCTTTAGGATTATTTGCAGTGAAAACGATCAACAATCACTATTATAAAAAAATAGTCAATACATTTTAGTCAATTAAGTTATGGATTGTATCAACACATTTGTCATCTCTGCTTGAAGGTCTGTATACTGTTGGGTAGAGTGTAGAAATATGAATTCATAATATTATCGATCACCTTCAAGTGCAGTATCTGAATAAATGTACTGAGTTATATTCCAACTCTGCATCTTACAGTGTTCCTTGCCAGTCACTAACACTCTCGAGAGCTATCATTTTATCACTGCACAGCGTTTAGAAAATGTAAATTTATCCGTGGGAGAACATATTCATTACTGAGCAAAATCATTCTCCGAGGCAGTAAATAACCCCCCAGCCTTCACACAGCCAGCAGGAGAGATACAGTGTGTTAGCAGATACATATAATACATAACACGATCGATCTAGGGACTGTTTAGACTTGAGGATGTTACTAAACATTAATCTACATCTAAAGGATTTAACTTAGACAGATTATTTTGTTATTTTATTTTATTCATTGCCACATTGAAACATACGGACAAGACTCCACCACCAAGCAATCCATAACAGAACAAAAATGTGAAAAATCACAACAACCATGACAAGAATAACACACACACACACACACACACACACACACACACACACACACACACACACACACACAACAATAAAACAATTTGAAGGATTTCTTACCAGCATCCAGCACCTGGGGCTTCCAGCGTTGGTGCCACACACGATCATTGTGTCGTTCACTTTCTGAATGACGGTGATGAAGTTATCACACTCCAGCTGTGTGTGAAAGGGGCAGAGAGAGAGAGAAGAGGAGAAGAGAGGAGAGAGAGAGAGAGAGAGAGAGAGAGAGAGAGAGAGAGAGAGAGAGAGAGAGAGAGAGAGAGAGAGAGAGAGAGAGAGAAGAGAGAGAGAGAGAGAGAGAGAGAGAGAGAGAGAGAGAGAGAGAGAGAGAGAGAGAGAGAGAGAGAGAGAGGAAGAGAGAGAGAGAGAGAGAGAGAGAGAGATAGAGAGAGAGAGAGAGAGAGAGAGAGAGAGAGAGAGAGAGAGAGGAGAGAGAGAGAGAGAGAGAGAGAGAGAGAGAGAGAGGAGAGAGAGAGAGAGAGAGACAGAGGCAGGAAATGAGGCATTATAGAAATAGTAGGAGAGAGGGAGGAAAAATATACACAGATTGGGAACATAGGTTTAAAGGCCAGGACACACCAGTCCGACTTGTTTCTACTTGTTCCGACTACGCAAAAAATGGGGTCGGCCGTTTCAGGAAGCTCCAGGCTTCCCGTCGCGGCCAGAGAACACACCAAACTGACTGCTGACTTTCCGTACGCTCTGTTGCTTGCGCGGGACGTAATGTCTCCATAACAGCAGGCGGCGCTAATCTGTATTGTGGCCCGAAAAAATACGAAAGCCGGAAATGATGGGACAACTCTCTAGAGCATAAACATAGATAGAAATACGTATTTATATTTATGGACCATAAGAGCACAATTTTTAGCAGAGAGTGTCGAGCATGGTGTCGAGCAGTCAACAAGGGTTGATGCATGTGAGTACTCTCAAAACGAAACGAACAAACACATTAAAACGATGGCTAGCTGTTGTTAGCTGTTTGTGCTACCCGCCTCACTTCCGGGCTTCACTGATTCGCTAGCCCTCCACCAATCAAATTACTCCAAATGAAAGACGGTCGGCCAGCCTGTCGCCGCCGATTGAACATGTTCAATCGGCGGCGACAGGCTCAAAACAAGCCCGACGACCTCTACGTCGGCCGACGTTACGGCACACACCAAACAGATTCGTCTCCCGACCCCCTATCGACTCTACGACGGCGATTTTCGGGCTGGTGTGTCCTGGCCTTTAAGGAGCACTCAGTGATTCTGGAGAACGCTTGTTGTCAAAATCACTTTTTGTCAAAATCAGTGAATATCTCCTTGATCGACTACCTGTCCGTATTGTGTATGCACTGAAAAAAAATCCAGTGTTAATAAACGGCCTAGGCTCTGTAAACAGGCACGTTGCTAGCTAGAGTTGGCCCCATTTGTTTACACACCAGTTTACAGAGCCTAGGCCGAGTTGTGACAGCCAGATTTTTTTCAGCGTGTTAAATTTGAAGCTATCCATTCCATATTATTACAATGTATGCACTGTGTTTAGATGGTCGTGGAGTCCAGGAGAGGTTACACATCTTTCCTACTCGTGTGGCCTTACAAGAGCCTGACTGTTTCTCTAACTGCGTCATGAGTGTGTGTTGTTGCCAAGATCGTTCTTATTATTACCAAAAGTACAACACACACACACACACACACACACACACACACACACACACACACACACACACACACACACACACACACACACACACACACACACACACACACACACACACACACACACACACACACACACACACACACACACACACACACATACAGAATGGAAGAGCCAGATTTGAGGGTGAGCCTTTAGGGGAGCGGATACAGGCAGATGTTGGAAAGGAAAGTGTCAGCTTCCCCTGTGTAACTTTGTGAGCTTATAGCTCTGTTGCTATACTCTGCTTATGCTGCTGCTATGACATATGCAATCTGTCTGATTCTGCTGCAATAATAAATCCAATGACACCACACACACACACACACACACACACACACACACACACACACACACACACACACACACACACACACACACACACACACAGAGGTACAACAGGGAAAGAGTGGAGAGTGTGATATGCATTCTGTCTGACTCTGCTGCATTAATACATCCAATGATGAGACTCTATCTATGTCTGAGTCTATCCCAGGGAAATACACCACATGATTTTGACAACAAGCGTTCTCCAGAATCGCTGACTCTGCCTGACTCCACCTTTAAGACGGTGAGACACACACACACACACACACACACACACACACACACACACACACACACACACACACACACACACACACACACACACAGGTGAGGCATAATAGGGAAAGAGTGGAGAGTGTGTGAAAAAGGTGAGTACAGAGAAAACACATAGTCAGACCCAGGGATTGAGAAAAACAAATTGGAAAAGAGAGAGTTGGAATGCAGAAAGCAGGACTACAAGACCAAACTGATTATACAAGAGAAAGAGGCTGAATTGCTTAGAGAGAGAGAAAGAGATTTGAGAAGAAATTGGAGGCGATCCGAGCTGTGATTTTTTTTTGGCAGACAGTACACACACAGGAGGATCAGCCCTGCAGTACACCACTGCAATACAGCATATGCATATAAGGTTCTCATTAAGTGCATAAAGTGGACCAGTATGGATCTACAAGACATTACTACATGGAGGATGGTAATGCATACTGAACACAACCTTACAGGCAAGACAATGCAGGTAAATAGTAATTATTTAACTTACAGGCCTAGGGCCAAAATACATTACTGATCTGCAGATACGTTATGAGCCGTCCAGAGCCCTTAGGTCGTCTGGGACAGGTCTACTTACAGTCCCCAGAGTTAGGACTAAACAAGGAGAAGCAGCTTTTAGTTTTTATGCACCAAATCTCTGGAACAAACTCTCAGAAAACTTGAAGTCTGCTGCAACTCTCAGTTCTTTTAAATCGAGTCTGAAGACTTTTCTGTTACCATTTTTAACCTGTACTTTTTATTTTTATTAAACATTTCTATTTCTATTCATTCGCTTTTAAATGTTTTATTCATTCGCTTTTCTTATGTGTATTGTGTATTTCAATCTTGCCCCTTTAATGCACTTTGAATGGCCTTGTGTCTGAATTGTGCTTTATAAATAAACTTGCCTTGCCTTGCCTTGCCTACAAATAACCTCATGAAACTTTGCCAGTTGATGACTCACATTTAACCAATTATTTTTTGTAGGCCTTTTTTTTATACAATAGTTATTCTTATATGAAAGAAGAAATGTTATGGAAGCAGGCAAGACAAAACATAAGTAACAACTGGAGCAAGAAAAACAGGGCCGGAGCTTGTGTAAATGTGTGTAGGTGGATATGTAGATGAGCAGGGTGGGTGGGTTGGGTAATTTGTATGTTAAGTGACAGTTTGTTTGGTTTAACTTGGTGCATATTTCTAGTCCTTACAATGTTTTTTTTTACATAAACTAAATCCAAAATAACCTTATTCAAATGTTACCTTGTAGCACTAACCTTACTGTACAGCGGTTGCACATGAGGATGACGACGGTAATGATGAAACATGGTGATGGATAGATGGTGAATGCACTGAGAGCTTTGTAGAGACGACAGAGGAGCTTAGAGTGAAAACAGGCCTCTACCTCCAGTGGTGCTGCCTTGGCCTTGCAGGTATCGATGGCTGTCTGATCCGAGGCCACTGGGATCTGAGGGAGGAAGGGTTGGTTAGTTTTTTAAAGTTTCTTTATTTGTGAATTTACACAAGGAAGGTACATCAAAATTCATTCTTTGCATATCCCCTCTCAAGTTACCACACTTCATAGGGTCAGAGCGCAGGGTCAGCCATAGTACAGCGCCCTCTTGGAGCAGTTTGGGGTTAAGTGTCTTGTTCAAAGGACACAATGGTAGAGATGATGGGCACCGTAGATGTAATAGCAGCCACCACTAGTTTTAATACTAATACCCTCCTGTCCGGTGCCGGGGATCCAACCAGAGATCTCATGGTTACTGGTTGGATCCCTGTTGGTTGGACATCCATACCACCCCAAGTTCACAAAGTATTTTCAAAGCCTTGGGTCCCTTGAAAGGTGCCATATACTGTTTACTGTAGATTGAAATATGGTATTATTAAACCCTTTCACCCAGCTGCAGTGACCCTGTTGCAACTGAGTAACACAATCCTCTATCTATCTATCTATCTATCTATCTATCTATCTATCTTATCTATCTATCTATCTATCTATCTATCTATCTATCTATCATCTATCTATCTATCTATCTATCTATCTATCTATCTATCTATCTATCTATCTATCTATATATCTATCTATCTATCTATCTATCTATCTATCTATCTATATATCTATTCTATCATTCAAGGACTTATTTTTCTCATTACATTTCTGTTTTTGCTTGTAAGCTTGCTGGGACCCATATGCCACCACAACCTGACATCCCATAAAATCACGGTAATGGCTTTATATGTATGAGGAATATTTTTTTCATCATGCATCAAATGTCAAGAATAAAGTGGACAGGGGCACTCCGTTGGCATAGTGGATAGAGCACGTATCATATTGGCTCCGGCCTTTGTTGCAGTGGTCGCGGGTTCAAATCCGACCAGTGGACCTTTACTGCAGGTCATCCCCCCCCCCCCTCTCTCTCTCTCTCTCTCTCTCTCTCTGTCTCCCCATTTCAACTGTGTACTGTCTAATAAAGCTGGAAAATGCCGAATAATAATACATTGCACATACAATTTTTTCCGGGGATCAATAACTCATAAGAATGTTTTTTATCAAAACACAAACGATCCATCTCAGCTGTCGTCATAAGGCAGACAATGGGCTCCGACCTCATTTATTACCGACACCAGACGTCCTCTATAAGCTCCACTGATAACGTGTTGCTTATGAATTATTGATCTCGGAATTAAGAATCTGTGAACATCTTACCAACTTTACAGCAGTCTAGAACTTTCCAGTTGAAAATGTCCCCACTGTTGGACTAATTAAGGATTTTCTTATATCGTTCTTATACACAACATATTGACACTTTGGTCCAAATTTGGATTTTTTTGGGGATTTTGACATTTTCACTTAGGGGTGTACTCACTTTTCTTGCCAGTACTTTAGAAATGAATGGCTCTGCGTTGAGTTATTTTGAGAGGACAGCAACTTCACTGTTATACAAGCTGTACACTGACTACCTTACATTGTATCAAAGTGTCATTTCTTCATTGTTGTCCCATGAAAAGATATAATGAAATATTTGAAGAAATGTGAGGGGTGTACTCACTTTTATGATATATACTGTATGTACCCTCAACCTAACAATCCCCCAGAAATATAGACATGAAGTTGTTACTCTTTTTTTCCATGTAAGAGGACAGTGGAAAACAATGAGGCAGACAATATTCAGTGTTTATGCCCTAAAGTCAAATAAACATTGTTTCGCAAAAGTAGATAACTGAATTTAACTTGCCCTTTTAATAATAAATGTCTTCCACTACAATTATTGAATCTCAAAATAAGAAATCCCGCGCTGCCTCATTCTGTGTGGCTGAGTCTTAAAGAGTTGATTTGTATTGTTGCTGTTTGAAAGAATTGTTATTTTCTACTTTCTCTAGAGTGACTCAACCTCCCCAAAATGTCACTTAACAAACAGCTCCGGAAAAAACTAAGAGACCAGCCGTAATTTTTCCTA
Organism: Ammodytes dubius; assembly: GCA_026122265.1. Classification (NCBI taxonomy): domain Eukaryota; kingdom Metazoa; phylum Chordata; class Actinopteri; order Uranoscopiformes; family Ammodytidae; genus Ammodytes; species Ammodytes dubius. The sequence continues at coordinate 28,391,399 of CM047509.1, forward strand.
AATCTTCATCTCTACATTACTTAATGGAAAGGCTCTTAATGACAATATTTTTGGGGTGAATTTGGTAGAAATATTGTCAGTAGTTAATATTGTAAAACCAAAATGTTCATTCTACTAAAAAATAGGCCTATACATAGTAAAATGGGAGACACTGAACATTTGGAGTGCTCTCTTAATTTTTTCCGGAGCTGTATGAGTAAGAAAAAACACACAATCAAACATCATAATGGTCTATGAAAGCCAAAGACGTCACCAACCAAAATCTTTTTCCTACCTGTCTATCTGTCTTGAAGGAAAAACCCAATACTAAAAGGCTGAAGTAGTCATTATGAAAAATAGGCCGAATCCATATTAGGATGACACACCGGGCTTATACAGTCTCTTCTATATATCAGGCCAGTCAGTGCTGACACAGTAGAGCTCACACACTGTGTTATATTGAGCCGATGTTAACATTACCAGCTCAGTGAATAATGTTCTCCAGCCTCACAGCTAGAGATATATCTGTAGCTTCATTAATGTATGATGACCCGACTTTCTGCTTTACTGGGTCAGTTGTCAAATATCTCTCTATATCTCTCTGTCTTTGTCTCTTTCTCTCTGTCTCCCTGCCACTATCTCTCTCTCTCTCTGACCCTCAAAGCAAATTAGAAACGTTATTTAATCAACATCTGTCATCAATCTATGAGCAATCTAGCCATGAGAATCACTTAAACATGGAATACAGCAGTGATGTATGTCTTATCCCTTATCATCTCAACTTCAGTTCTCTGTCTGCCACTACATATATATCTTACTAAACAAACTGTTTCTATGTTTTTCTCTCTCTCTCTCTCTCTCCTCTCTCTCTCTCCTCTCTCTCTTCTCTCTCTCTCTCTCTCTTTCTCTCTCTCTCTCTCTCTCTGTCTCTCTAAACTCTCTAAAATTCTTAGTTTAGAGATCACCCCCCCCCCCCTCCCAAAATTACATTACAGTGTCTCCATACATGACTAACATCCTCTGTAAGGACATAGTTTACCTGCTGGTCGCGGACCCCCCCTCTCTTGGTGAAGGTCATGATGTAGACTCTGGCCTGTCCGCCCACGTACAGCGTGTCACTGCCCTCGGCGTGGTACATGCTCAGGTAGTTCTCCGCTTTGTTGAAGTGGAACCGGGAGCCGTCTGTCAATCACACAGAGATAGGCTATGTTATTTTTTTTTTTTTTTTTTTTTTTCATTTTGAACCTTTATTTATACCGGAGAGATCAATTGAGGGGTGACCTTCATATGCAATGATGTCGGAGTCAAACAAATGCAAAGCGAAAAACAACAGTACACACAATATACAATGCTTTTAAATCACTTCTTAAAACACATTTTTATAGACTTGCTTTCATGTGATGCCGTCTTTTTATTCTCTTCCTCGATATCTTTTTTATCCTTGCACTTATTAATCTCATTTGGTTTATTGTGTGTATACATGAGTATTATCTTATTGTATATGTGTTTTTTGATTAGTATTCATTTATCTGATTTGTACTTGCTCCTATGTATTTTATGTCAAAGCACTTTGCAAACCATTGTTTTTAAAGCTGCTCTATATATACTTGGGAGATCAATTTAGGGGTTACCTTCATATGCAATGATGTCGAGTCAAACAAATGCAAAGCTAAAACAACAATACATACACAATGCACAAGACAAATACAAGACAAGCTGATAAAGAGACAAAACAATTGAAACATTTAGACAGCGATGTAAAATGTTTTCAGACAAGAGGCTTAGAAGAGTAGATTCATGTTCAAATGTATGTTTCTGTGAGCGCTATGGTAATATTAATTATTCTATAGAATGAATTGAGTTTGTTGAGGTGGAACCGGAGCCGTCTGTGAATCATAAAGAGATACAATCACCGGCCACTTTATTAGGTACAGCGGTTCATTTTCTTGTTAACACATGACTAATCAGCCAATCACATGTCAGCAACTCAATGCATTTAGACATTGTGAGGGCATGGAATCTTTCGGCTCTGTGAGAATGGTGACTGATTCACTCACTGCAGTCAGGTGTGTGTGGCACAGAATGGCTAATTGAGCCCAGGTGTGAAGAGGTTATACAGGTGATACTCATAGTATTAGAATGTCATTGAAAATTAATTGGAATTGAGGCAAGAATTCATGCAAAAGGGGCCCAAACCAAGTACTGAGTACATATAGATGATTATACTTTATATAGGGCCGACATTTCTGTATTTAAAATCACTTTTTTATTGATTGTTATGTAATATTAAAATGTTCTGAGATTTTGAATGTGCGGTTTTCATAAGCTGTAAGCCATAATAAATAAAATTATAACAAACAAAGGCTTGAAATATCTCACTTTGCATGTGATGTATCTATATAATATTTTAGTTTCACCTTTTAAGTTGAATTACTGAAATAATGAACTTTTGCACGATATTCTAATTTTTCGAGTTTCACCTGTGTATGCCCTGAGACCCCAGTGCTCTGTGCTGCTCATGGTCTCGCCCTCTGGGATAGTGTGAGGTTCTCTCTGAGGGTTCTCTGCTTCCGGGTTCCAAAGTAAACCGCTGAGTGACTTGTGTACGCGTTCTGCTGCTTGGCAGTGGTGCTTTAGTTTGTTGTTTAGTGTTTCATCTTAATTAAAGGTAGCCTGTGTGGTCCTTTAAAGCTCTGTGTGTTTTTGTTTTCTCCCCTTCCCCATATTCGCATTTACGATTTAGTGGTTATCCCTCCCACCACCCCGTTATTACAGAATCAAAGTCTAGAAACGCTTGATGGCAAACAGCCAATATCTGTATTTTAATATATATTCATGTTCTGCTGTCAATATCGGAGCAACCTCGAAAAAACTAGTTATGAACCGGTTTCGATTTACCACAAGCCTTGTTCAAATACCACTGACCTTTGGTGGTTTTAGATTACTCACAGCGCCTTCACAGAACCATGGCTAAGGTGTGAGAGGAAAAGGGCATTCGGTGGGAGCATAAAGATCACTGACATAGTCGTGGGCAAAATGTATCACGGATACTAGTATGAATTATGTTCCCGACACCTTCAGGAGGCTCTAAAGTACACTCTTGCACTTACAGTATGAATCATTGGTTTAATCACACTCACACTTACAGTACATACAGTGCAACTCTGCCTACATTTAAAAACAGGTGTACTGTACACAATCACTGCAACTACTTTAAAGATGCTACGAGGAACTTTTAAATATTTCTAAAACAGTCAAATTTTTCCTCTGATGATCATAAATGACATGTAACAGCAAACGAGACCATCAGTGCGAATAATGCTATTTTTATATAGTTTTTCTTAATGCCTTTTGTCATGGGTACCTTCACCCAGGAACAACAGCTGGCGTAGTAAAAAACACCACCGCTTTTGACTAAAGGGGTGCAAGCATGAACACAAACTACAGTAAAAGCTCCTCAGAGCACCTTTAAATAACATGGAACAAGTGATTTATGATGCAGATTTAAAGGAGTTGAACAAAATATTGCCATGTCTAGTATGTTATGCTGTTTAATTAAAATGTAGGCTTTTAAAAAAGACAATTGTAAGCCCTTTAATGGCCTGTCATCCCTCTTCTTTTGGTCTTCTTTTGTTTGGTCTTGCTCCAGTGGTAAATCCAGTGGTATTTGTTTTTGATACATTTAATAAAAATATCCAGTCTCATTGTATAGCAAACCAGTTGATACACAAAAGATGATATTGTATAACATCTGATAAAATATTAAGAACATGCTATTGACTATAAACACAATGCTTATCCTATACAGCTATCTTCCTCCTTGCATTCTTCACAATAGATACTTCACGAGTAGAAACTAAATGAAATGTTCTCTCCATGTTTCAATAAAACTAATCACACTAAGGAGCAGATCTGATTATACAGTCACGGTTAAATGGAATTTGTAATGATTTCTCATCTCATCCCTGAAATATATTAAAAGACATCTAAGGCTGAAATATATTAAAAGAGACGTCTAAGGCTGACAGCAAAGCAAGGAGGAAGCGGTGACCATCACTGAGGTTGCTAACCAACCATCTAAGTTTCTATGGAAACAGTGGGCAATTCTGATAGTCGGTAATCTAATTCTTTGAAGCTTACAAGGAAGGAAGCGAAAATATTGCTTTTGGCTAAAGGTTGGCACACATATTCAGCTCTGGAAAAAATTTAGAGACCACTCCAAATGTTCAGTTTTACCCTTTAGAGGCATATGTTTGAGTAGAATGAACATTTTGATTTTATATATAAACTACTGACAACATTTCCACCAAATTCACAATAACATTATTGTCAATAAGAGCATTTTCAATAAGTAATGTAGAGATAAAGATTTAAGAAAAATACAGACTGGTCTCTGAATTTTTTTTCCGGGGCTGTATATTTATTTCACTGTCTGATTTTGTTGAAAGAAACAACCATGGATATGGCAAAGCACACTGTCAGATCGGTGATATTTACTTGCTCATATAACTTCACAAGTATAAGCCTCTCATGATCCACCCTGGCTTCAAGATATGGGGAAATACAAATCTTATTCTATTGACATAAGGGAGGCACGAAAATATCTTCTTTTAAATCTCTCTTAAGACGTATTTTTTTATTGTATGGCTTATTTCTTAAAACCAGTGCTTAAAACATATCCCCCCTAAGAGGAATTCTGAGTAATTACATCAACCCTGTCTGCGCACATGAGGTAAAGCCTTCGGAGATCGCAGGTGGATTTTATACCCTGAGCTGTACGTCAGGTTTTTTCTTAGCAGTAGAATCAACAACTGAAACATTTCGTGGGCGCTTCTTGAGCTCCTGTGCCAGTGTCAGGGGGAGGGGGGGGGCGACACCAGTTTGTAAACGCTCCATACTGAGAAACACAGGGAGAGTTTTGTGGAGCTGATAGGCTTGTCAACTTTGTGTGAATTTGTTTGGCGATGGCTTGAATGTAACTGACATTCATTCATATGAAAAAGTTACCACTATAGCTTTAACCACTGGATTGGGACTGACTACCCAATGCCTGTATTAGAGAAGGCCCCTTGAAAAGCTAGAATTAAAATGCAGTTTTTTTCTGGAATTTACTTCATTGTCTAAGTACTTGGCATAATAATGCATATACAGTACATTGGCTGAATAATTGGTTGAGTGATTTTATTGTCTCCCAAAAAATAGCTGAGGCCAATCTCACCCCATACAACATGGTCCAGTCCTAGAATGCGGGCTCCTAGCACAGCTAATTAAATACATGCTAATCCTGGAGCGCTAACATTGTCTTTGACAGTCATGAAATTCCACAAGGAAGGGAAATCAGAATGTGCATTGTGTCCCGTTAAATGTCTTTAAAACACACACACACACACACACACACACACACTCACTAACTAAAAATGTCACATTCTGGATGTATTTTGAACACCCAACTTCTCTCCTATGTGAGTATGTGTCTCTTGATCGTCTTTTTTCCCCCTAAGATATGAAATCGCTTCTCGAAAGGAACACCTTGAATTTTCAAAAAGGTCAGCATTTCACTAAATACAGCCAGGTTTTTATTTAAGCTTGTTCTTTCCTGAAAGCGGCTTCATTAAACCCAAGGGCTGACACACACACAACACACACACACACACTCACACACACACACACACACAACACACACTGTCACGTCTCCTTAGCCACACATAATCCTTGAATGGAGTTAAAACATTTCCGTATTCGAAAAATTAGCTTTTGAAGAAACTAATTCATAATTGCTGTTAGAGAGAAGTGGAGGTGAAGCACATACTGTATGTCATTATTTGAATGGACCATTCTTAAGCTAAAAAAAAAAGACATTCCGACGCAAATTCAAAAGGGGATGTATACAAGATTTCTGTTAAATCGTATACTAGTTGGAATTCGAAACATAGCTTGACCTGTGTGTAGCGCTGCCATGGTTTGTGTGTGTGTGTGTGTGTGTGTGTGTTGTGTGTGTGTTGTGTGTGTGTGTGTGTGTGTGTGTGTGTGTGTGGTGTGTGACTGGTAATGAGGCAAAACAATGTAGTAAGATCAATACCTCAGGATTTCTGATGGGCAACAGCCTCTGCCATCTGTTGCGTCAATGTGTGTGTGTGTGTGTGTGTGTGTGTTTTGTGTGTGTGTGTGTGTTGTGTGTGTGTGTGTGTGTGTGTGTGTGTGTGTGTGTGTTGTGTTCTGTGGCTGTGTGTGAATGTTACAGCAGTGTAAAGCGCTTTGAGTGTTCAAGTATACGTCTACAAAAGCGCTATATAAGTAGCCACAGTCCATTTACCATTTAGCTTTCGATGTTGTTTTGACGATGGACTACAAGGTCGGCCATTATAAACTGGTCAGAACATCCATCAGACTTGTTAGTTCAATTGGTTTTGTGTTTTGACGTGTTCCGGCCCGAGAGAGAGAGAAGGTCAATTGGAACGCTGGCTGAACTGTGAAGAATGTTCTGATATTTAGGATTCCGCAGTAATGTCAAACTATAGTCTTGAGGGGAGAGCGAGTTGTTGTCTCTCTGTCACTCACTCATTCTCTCTCTCTCTCTCTCTCTCGTCCTCTCTCTCTCTCTCTCTTCTCTCTCTATCTCTCTCGATTCAAGTGATGTTGTTAATTTAAATTCTCTTTGCGTGCGTCCTTTAACGCCAGTCGAGATGATAATATCCTTGTCACTCTCGAGCAGAAGGATTTTAAGGAAGTGTGTGCGCACATTTGAATTCATAGTCTGTTGTTTCATCTCAATCTATTCATTATAATCAAAATCCCAGTGGAATTCCTCAAAGAAGTACGAAGAACCAAAAGGAGTGTTGTGTGTGTGTGTGTGTGTGTGTGTGTGTTGTGTGGTGTGTGTGTGTGTGTGTGAGTGTGTGTGTGTTGTGTGTGTGGTTTGGTGGGTGTGTCCGTTTGAACAACCTTTTTCATAATTCAACACAACACATACTTGTAAAAGTAAAACATACATTATATTTATAATATTTATACTTATATTAAAGTAGCTACAAGGAATTAAAAAAAATCCGAAACAGTCTTGTTTTTCCTCTGATGTTCATACATTACATGTAACAGCAAACAACACCATCAATGCAAAGAATGCTATTTTTTATAGAGTTTTTCTCAATGCCTTGTCATGGGTACGCTAACCCAGGAACAACAGCTGCGTTGTATAATCACTACCGCTTTTGTCCAAAGTGCGCAAGAATGAACAAAAACTGAAATGCTCGGAGCGCATTTAAAGTTGTATTTGCAATTTGTCTCCCTTACATAATTGAGTCAAATGTCTGTGTGAAGAATGAAAGGAATCTCTCATTGTCAAAACATGTCCTTGCAATTCTGCATTTCCAGCTTTTCCCAGTTAATTTTTTTATTTAATCTCTTTATTCAGGTAATCCCATTGAGACCGGAGACTCTTTCGCAAGGGAGACCTGTTCCCATTTACCTTTACCTTTCATACACAGATAGCAGGCTACCTATCGACATTCACACGAGGCAAGGTGGGTGAAGTGTCCTGCCCAAGGACACAAGTGGCAGGGTGGGGATCGAACCACCAACCCTTCGATCATTGGCGACCCGCTCTACCACCTGAGCCACAGTCGCCTAATATTAATATTTAATATTCTGGTCGTCTCGATAACAACCTAACCATTTTGTTCTCACATTCTTTTCCACTGGCAGTAAGATGCAATTCTTTAGAGAAAACACTTTAACAAATCAACTTCCCTCTACTCTGTCCATCACCAAAAAGCACAGAGACAAGTGTTGTTGTTCAAGAGCCACTTAAACCTTCTTCGGATTGTCTGAGTTCACCGAGCTAAACAAATAATCCAATACTGAATATTGGATTCAAATGAATTCTGCTAACAGAATAAACAACTGCAGTTGAATGTTAATGTTGCTGTTTACTAACACATTACCTTTATCAACATGATAAGATTAATCTAAATCAATGTATTACTATTCATATATTATATGTGCTTATTCCTAGTGGCAGTTTAATGTATACACACAGTACATAGGCCTAATCTCAGACCAAGTAAACCTTGCAAAACCAAATGCAGTCCAAAACAACAGACCTGCTATTCTGCCATTAAGGTTAGAATAAACGTTTTCTTTGGGCTTTTTTGACATGTGTCAATAAACATAATGAGTAGTTATGGTGCTGTTGAGTTGCATTGTCTGAAAATGTGTCACTCATCCCATTCATATCGATAAGGGTAGACAAATCTCTCTTACCGTGTTTCCACAAACATGTAAACATAACATCCCTGACATGTATTGTACTATATGCTTTTAGTTGTTTGTGGCCGGAATGCACTTTCAATTTTTTGGATATTGTTGTTACTACTGAGGTTTAATGCACTTATTGCCTGAGCTTTGGTCAAAAGTGACTGACAAGTTAATCATAAAATCATTCCCTAGCCCCTATAATACATCCAATCATCCATGCATGTGTAGCAATAACTCTTAACACCCTTCAAACTAAACCCAAAGGCATCCTGAATCCAACAAATCAAGTTTTAATCCTCAAACAAGGACCTTGAAGACAGATAAAACCAGATAAAAATTCAAAGTGAGGACATTTTACCATGTAAGGACCTCGCCGCTGTCCATGGTGCTGAAATAGCGCCAAAAGGCTACTGTGTGAAGGGTTTGCACTTAAGACTCAATCTGTGCCTCTCAAGGAGTGTGTTTGCGTGTGTGTGTGTCTGTGTGTGTCTGTGTGTGTGTGTGTGTGTGTGTGTGTGTGTGTGTGTGTGTGTGTGTGTGTGTGTGTGTGTGTGTGTGTGTGTGTGCGTGCGTGCGTGTGTGTCTTTTTCTTCCTAACGACAGGGCATTTAAGTCTCATAATGCAATTCCTTAACAACGGAGTGTGATTGACATGACATGCACGTCTTGTGTCTTCGTCATCGTGTGCGTTTTGTGGCCACTGTGCTCATCCAGCGGGGAGGGGGAGGGGGAGGGACCCTGATACTGATACGGATAACTTGACACACAGCCCCCCCTCTCTTCTGATTGCTGAATACATTATAGGGCTGTGTGAGGTGGAACACGACGTGAGTGGAATAGATGACTAGGATTCGGCTTGGAATGTTCCATGTATCTCTCTCTCTCTCTCTCTCTCTCTCTCTCTCTCTCCTCTCTCTCTCTCTCTCTCTCCCTCTCTCTCTCTCTCTCTCTCTCTCTCTCTCTCTCTGTGTGTCTGTCCTGTATGTGTACATGTAGCCATCTATACATTGTATCTATGGCGGTAGGAAGCTGTCCTAGAGCAACCCTTATATTTCCCAAACACACCGGTGTCTTCTGCTGCAGTGTGTAACAGCTGCTGTGACGTGTCCCGCATTGCAGCTTCAGTAACTGTGTGTGTGTGTGTGTGTGTGTGTGTGTGTGTGTGTGTGTGTGTGTGTGTGTGTGTGTGTGTGTGTGTGTGTGTGTGTGTGTGTGTGTGTGTGTGTGTGTGTGTGTGTGTGTGTGTGTGTGTGTGTGTGTGTGTGTGTGTGTGTGTGTGTCAAACCTCCGGAGAGTCGTATTTCACTCGTAATGATGCGCTTTGGCGGCCGCTGGCAGGCGCGTGCTTGAAGGGCAAATACTCGAGGTGTCTTAAAAGGTGAACTGGCGCCATATATTTCACCATAACACAGAGGGGGAGAGACAGGTTGTTATTTAGCGCCTCTGGTTGTAATTCGTTCGGTGCGCCTATACGCGAAGATGTGGAGCGACGCCAATTGGCTACAGAGCTTAGGTGTGTGTAACTGGTGTGTAACCAGCGATGGGGCATTTTACCAATAGAGCATGTAGTGGAATTGAAGTGCAGTGAGAAAAAGCAAATACACACAAGCTAGTCTAAAAAGGGGAATTAACAAAAGAGCCACAAATTGAACACGACACAATCCAGATGATTCCAGTGTGTGTGTGTGTGTGTGTGTGTGTGTGTGTGTGTGTGTGTGTGTGTGTGTGTGTGTGTGTGTGTGTGTGTGTGTGTGTGTGTGTGTGGTGTGTGTGTGTGTGTGTGTGTGTGTGTGTGTGTGTGTGTGTGTGTGTGTGTGTGTGTGTGTGTGTGTGCGCGCAATGCAAGATATAAATTGATTGGGAACAAGCTAGAACAGTATAATTTGTTTTCATCCAGATGTTGATCAGCCTGTGAACGTGTGTGTGCGTGTGTGTTTGTAATGGTGGAGCGCGTAATTTACTACTCGGTCAGTTGGGGGGAGGGCGGTGATTTAAGAGATAGAGCGCTCCGTCTATATGGCTTTATTAGTAACCTAGGATACTATCTGTTCAGCTTCTTGCAAAGAACCAGACTGCACGAGAAGAAATGGAAAATCACTCACTCACTCACTCACTCATTCATCCTTACACCAATCCATCCATTCACTCATTCATTATTCAATTACCTTCCATACACACAACACAGATGAACAAAACACATGATTGGTGACGTATATAACTGGTTAAATGACTAGTGGCAACAACAACAAAAAAAAAACATAAACAAATAGAACATCCATAAAAATAAAAAAATATTCAGCACTGCCTACCATGGACAACGAATTTCAGCCGAGGTGACTTTCCAACGACAACCGCGGCCAACAGCGACAGCAGGATAAACGCATTCATCTTTCCCCGAGGCAGTTTTCCCGTGTGTAAAATGGTTAAACTGGTCGTCGTAGTAATAGCCTTCAATGCAATCCACAAAATCCTTCTCTTTTCTTCGCCCTTTGCAGCCGTATCTCTATGGTCCCTCCCAGATGATGTAGTGCGTCCCAGATCCACCGGCCGACACACACACTCTCACACACACTCTGCCTTCCTGGTCCCAGTCTCCTCTCTAGTCCGTCTGCTAGCGCCGGCAGAGCAGTTTGGAGAAGTCGCGGTATCAAGCTCCACCTCGGAAATCAAAAAGGCGAATGAGGTGTGTGTGTGTGTGTGTGTGTGTGTGTGTGTGTGTGTGTGTGTGTGTGTGTGTGGTGTGTGTGTGTGTGTGTGTGTGTGTGTGTGTGTGTGTGTGTGTGTGTGTGTGTGTGTGTGTGTGTGTGTGTGTGTGTGTGTGTGTGTGTGTGTGTGTGTGTTTGAGTAGCAGGGACGATGGATTAAAGTGGTTTTGTGAAAATAGGCCACCGTACAAACACTTCAGTTTTGATTAAAATGACCTACGTGTAGAATCACGCGTCATCTTCATCATACCTGTAGCTGGAAGTGAACGATGATTTATCACAGATGTATTTGCATCTGACTTGACCTTATAAAATCAAAGTACTCTGCTTGTTTTTGTGTTGATATAGTTTTAATTTGACTTGTACACAATGATGTATCTCGACCAGGTAACATAAAATAAATGAAATGTGTCGTTGCAACATGTGGGGTGTGTGTGTGTGTGTGTGTGTGTGTTGGGTGGGGGGGGGGGGGGCATTAAGCAGGGGGTCTACAGTCCTCCAACAGAAAGATTTTAAGCATTAAACTCTTCATTTCCTGCATTCTGGATTAGATCAGGATTATTCTGAATAGAATGCAGTTAGAATCTCAGGTATTCAAAAATGCATTCATGTCCCAGTATTGTTCAAAACGTTCAACCTCAAAACCTCCAAATCACTTCACACGTGTTTTGGGATGTTTTTTTGTAGCCTATAAATCAACAAACAAATATATTATAGAGAATAAATGAGACCTTGGTGGGATGACAGCAAGTATAGATGGTACGGTCCACTTGAGGGGTGTCTGAAAGCATCTGGGAATATCTATGCAGGTCAGAAGGATGTATAAATGTTTCCAACAGGTGAACTGTGATTTTTTTAACCTCTTTTTGGGGAGAATGGGTCGGTCTTTACATTTCTTATGGCAAACAAGTTGACCTCTTCTAAATATTGAGTGGGACATATCCTCTGTCTGCATATTTCCTAATGCTTTTGAAATCAGTCCAAGAATACATTAACGGACCACGACACAAACTTGCACATTTTGCAGAATAACAACAATTGAATATGACATTTTGAGAAGATTTAAGAACTTACTGGCCATCCATTGGGGCCATTTTATGTTTAGTACAAATGCTCCCACACCAACAATCAATAATGATATGGCCTCAGCATCTGCTTGTACTGTAATGTTCTAATCAATATACTATCTGTCAATAGAGCATGAGTGCCGGCATTGGAATGAATCAGCAGTTTGGCTCTGCTGCGCTTGCACTTGTAATGTTAATTGAGTCAAATTTGAAAAAATGGATCCACTGGTAAATGGCAAAAGCCTGTTAGTGGAAGCGAACAGATGCCTCCATTTGCATGGGATTGGCCTGTGTGTGTGTGTGTGTGTGTGTGTGTGTGTGTGTGTGTGTGTGTGTGTGTTGTGTGTGTGTGTGTGTGTGTGTGTGGTGTGTGTGTGTGTGTGTGTGTGTGTGTGTGTGTGTGTGTGTGTGTGTGTGTGTGTGTGTGTGTGTGTTGGACACTATGTTGGTTTATGTGAGCGATCTGTGCAGAGCAAGCTTCTCCCAGGGAAATGCTTGGAGATATTTTGCAAAAAACTGAGAAGATATTACTGTATTTCTTCTATTCAGTGAGCCGTGCTTATTCCACAGACGTGTGTTCCAATCCCCATATTTCCGTACTATTTAGTATGCCAGAAAAAGATTTACAGTTTTTTCCGATTGCTAAAGCACAGTGGGCACAACTAAAACCTCATGTGCAAAACTCTTAACACAGTGTGCACTACAGAAGTCCATGGGTTCCAAACTGTGTTTCATTTTTCATTAATTTCACGCAAAATGCATTCAGAAACCTCATTTACCAAAACTCAATAGCTCTTCTACCATTCATAAACAACAACCTGCAAAACACTGTGTATTTCTGGCAAAATGTTCAATTGCTAAGACACTGTGCTCAAAACTCTTAGGAACTCATACAAAACAAAATATGGGATTATGCATTTACCTTATCGAAATGTGTTGAAATCGTAGGAGAATATTACCAAGAATATTACCGATATGTAAAATAAAAAAGCTTATTGAATTTCAGCTAAAAGCACAAAACTTGAAAATAAAGTAGGCCTATTATAATTTTTTTTTTTTTTTTACAGTTTTTGCCAAATGCTTACACACATGTTGCAGAATTTGTCTCACTGTATTCAAAACTCATAGGAGCACATTCAAAACAGAGTGATGGCTTCTGGCATTAGCCATATTGAAATGTATTGCAAATCTTAGTAGAATATTACCAATATATAAGGCTCATTGCCTTCCTAGATGAGCTACACGATCAGCTTGTGCCAGCAGGCAGAAGAAGGAATGCTCCTGTTTTTGTTGTGGTATGGGACAATGTAGCTTTCCACGACGCTATCGCAGTGAGAGAGTGGTTTGCTGCACATCCAAGGATGACAAACCTCTACCTGCCCCCATACTCCCCTTTCCTCAACCCCATAGAGGAATTCTTCTCTGCGTGGAGATGGAAGGTCTATGACCACCTGCCACATGACCAAATGACCTTGTTAGAGGCCATGAATGCCGCCTGTGGGCAAACGTCTCCCGAGGACTGCCAGGGGTGGATAAGGCATGCCCGTCGATATTTCCCTCGGTGTCTTGCAAGGGAGAATATACGCTGCGACGTCGATGAAAACATGTGGCCCAATGAGGAAGATAGGCAGGATTAGATACTTTGAAAGTGACACAATTTAAGTTTTTTTGTTTGATTTTTACAGCCCTGAAACTACAGGAGTTTTTATTTTTTAGTAAAAAATAAAAGATACTGAATAGCACCAAATTGCTGTGTTTGTCATTCATTCTTGTCATATGGTACACTACAGTCATCAAATTTCATCTTATTTTCTCATGAAATATTGTTTTACATGTGTATGTGAAATCACTCGGATCATTTAAACTTCAAAGATTTGACTTTAAATATCAAAAGTTCATCTTTTATGTTTTGCTGCTTGTTGTTAGTGTTTTTTAGGTCTGTGTGTTGTGTGTGTCAATGTGTGTTTTTCATTGTAACATGTTGCCAGTGTTTGCACCAGTGAGCTTGTTTTGAGACATGTATGAAGAGTTTTGTTGCTGTGAGTGATTTTTGGAGGTGAAATTAACTGAATTGCACAGATGGGTTTTAGTGATGAACACTGTGTTAAGAGTTTTGCACATGTGGTTTCAGTTGTGCCCACTGTGCTTTAGCGATCGGCAAAAACTGTAATATGTTCCAATACATGCAGGTCAATTGTAGTATGCTGAGAATATATATATGCCCTACTAACTCCAATAGCGTTTTGGAGTATTCATCTAATTTCTTGACATTTCTCGACATAATGAGAAACATTTTTTTCTCTCCTGTGGCCCTAAAACTCTTCTGTATTTTAGTATGTAGTGTAGTAAAAAGAAAGAGTATGTGATTTGGAACGCAGGGATGATTTAAAGAAAACCTGTTGACACCCGACCACCAGGGGGTAGCAATCTGCCCCTTTTTCAATCATCTTTCATCTTTCAAATGTCTTAATCGTCCTGTGTTACCCATTTAAGGTGCAGTCAGTGATTCTGAAGAACGCTTGTTGTCAAATTCTCTATTGTTGAAATCAGTGAATATCTCCTCATATCTCCCGGACTGTGAGTGCGCTGAAAAAAAAATCCAGTGTTAATACACAGCCTCTGCTCTGTAAACGGGTATGCAGAAAAGGGGGCCTACTGTAGCTTTAGCAACATGTCATTTCACAGAGTCTAGGCTGTGTATGAACAATGGATCCTTTTTTTTTAGCATACACACATTGCTGACAGGTAGCGGATCGTGTGGAGATATTTTGACAGCAAGCGTTCTACAGAATCACTGAATACACCTTTAAATTCAGGGATGAAACCTGGTACTTATAAATGTAAGAGCAAACTCTACAAGGATTCAAATAAATGGTTTTACTCATTAACTTGCTCACTGCACCACACACACATTTAACCTCAATCCAGAGAAGAACTAAAAAGCTTTAAAAAGACATTCTGTTCCCTGGTTAATTGGGTACATTTTAGCCTGGATATCTGGGCCTTAATGGTTAGCGGTCAATTGAGTTTTTTCAACCGTGAGACATCTGGTTAGTTTAAATGTTGAAGGTCAGGCAGACTCTAGTTATTAGACGTTACAGTCACTGCATTTAAAAGTAATCGGATTTTCTCTCTCTCTTTAATCGCACCTTGTAGATGGGAAATAAAAAGGGTTTTTTGGACACTACACCATTATAAGAGTTTGTATTAGAAACCCACATGGCAATGTTGTGCATGGAAATTAGTATTTTAAAGATGCTTTATTTTGGAGTGACAGAGATGAAATGGGGCAGAGAGGGGGAATGACATGCAGAGAACGGCCCGGGCTGGATTCTAACCCGGGTCCGCTGTCAAGAGGCCTGATGGATGGATGGATGGATGGACAGACAGACAGACAGACAGACAGACAGATAGACCCACACCACCAGCCCTAAAATTAGCCTTTTATGTAACCTTTAACACCAGCTATTCTAAAGGGTGATGTCACCTCTATATGTTTAACATTCAGAGTGTGTTGCTCATATGACCTCACTCAACCATGATGTCATTTTGTATTAAGTTGTCATGGCAATTCTGGTGAGTGAAAACTGCAGCCACTAGATGGCAGCAAATAGCAGGAAGCTCAATCTTTATTTCATCGTTTCAAAGCTGGTCTGTCTGCGTCCTAAATCCTTGCAACATCTCTGCGTTCCAATCCCCATACTTCCCTACTATTCAGTATGCCAGAAAAAGATTTAGGATGTCCCAATACATGCACGTTGATTGTAGTATGCTGAACATACATGCCCCACTAACTCCAGTAGCATTTTGCAGTATTCGTCTTTATTCTTGACATTTCTCGACATAATGAAAAAAAATCTTCCTTATCTGATTTTCTTCTCTCCTGTGGCCCTAAAACTCGTCTGTTCTTTAGTATGTAGTGTAGTAAAAAGTTGTTAAGTATATGTTTTGATTTGGCACTGACATCAAAATAAGTCTGAACAGTACATTGCATTGTATTTGTTTTTTACTTGTTGGTTCATAATGATTGAATGCAAAAGTTACAATTTGAATCATCAATCGCCCCACCAACAACATAACTGTAAGCTTTCTAGTTGATTACAGGTCTTTTAGAGCAGTGAGTTTAAAAATCATCAACTAAATCTAGCATTGTTTCCTATAGGGTTGTTAAATGTGTGTTTATATTTGCTATGTGATAATGTGACTAGTATAAAACAAAGGTACCAAATGTACATGTAGCTTTTTTCTTGGACACCTACATGTATACAATTACTTGGTAAATGGACTTATATAGCGCTTTATCTCCGTTATTCACAGACTCAAAGCGCTTTACATTGTTTTGTACACATTCACCCAGTCACACACACATTCATACACCGATAGCAGCAGCTACCACGCAGGGTAGGCTTAGCACTAGGGTGCTAAGTTAACTAAGCTAACTATCGGAAGCAATTCGGGGTTCAGTGTCTTGCCCAGGGACATTTCGACATGTGGCGGGGAGACGGGGGATCGAACCTCCGACCCTGCACACCAGAGGCGAACTCCCTACCACTTCGCCACTGCTGCCCCACTTAGATATTTCCCACATTTGAGTATTTATTGAAACATTTCTGATACAAAATTGTAATACGTTTGTGTTAATTCTTGCACCCCCTTTGGACAAAAGAGGTAGCGGTTTTTTCTACACAAGCTGTTGTTCCTTGGTGAGTGTACCCATGACAAAGGCATTAAGAAAAAAATGATATAAAAATATAATTATTTGCACTGATGGTCTCGTTTGCTGTTACATGTCATTTATGATCATCATAAGACAAATTAGAGTTTTAGACTATTTCAGAAATATTTAAAAGATCCTCTTGGCACCTTAAAAAATCATCTTCTTAACATGTAGATTACCAAAACCAAATTGCAGACCCAATAACAGTGTCTCTGCAGATAACAGTGAGTCTACAGTATAATATTAATAAGTGAAATATGGTACAGTCAGACCTTGAAACACCAAAGAGGATTAAACCCAATGTACTTTTTGTGATCCCCTGTCTGAGCTTTGACTGCAGTGCCACAGAAAGTTCAAACGTGCAATAGAGTGGTAGTCCGTTGGTGTTTCAATCCCCAGCAACATCATGGCTCTATCCACTATACCAGAGCGCCCCTTAAAATTGAAATTTTGTCTGAAGGTTAGGCCAGCACCGCCTGTATCCTAACTTCCCTGCGTTCCAAATCACATACTCTTTCTTTTTACTACACTACATACTAAAGTGCAGAAGAGTTTTAGGGCCACCGGGAGAGAAAAAAAATCAGATAAGGAAGTTTTTTTTTTTTCATTGTGCCGAGAAATGTCAAGATTAAAGACGAATACTCCAAAATGCTATTGGAGTGAGTGGGTGCTTTTTTCTGTATGTATTTTCAGCATACTACAATTGACCTGCATGTATTGGGACATCCCAAATCTTTTTCTGGCATACTAAATAGTAGGGAAGTGATGGGTATTGGAACACATGGTTGGTTTAAATTGGTGTGTGAACGATGGTACAAAAGCAAGTGTATCAATTTACCTTTCACTTATCAGAAATAAACTAATTCAGCTCAAATAAAACAATAACTTACCTGCTATAATAACATCTAAATGCACACAAATATACCTAAAGCCTTGATTGAATCAACACAAAAATTACATGTACCACTAGCCATCCCTAATTGTTCTGTGTACAAGTCTATCCACGTACTGAGAGATTAAATTCAGCAAACAGACTAAAGTCCTCACAGCGACATCAGTATTCAGCTTACCACACAGCTGACCTTGAGTTTGGTAAGTCCTTCTGAAAATATGTTTTTTCTCTCTCTTCTCTCTCCTATTTTCAAAGCACAAGTTAAAATGGTGGCTGATACAGGAATGGCTGAATGGAAGATAGTTGAAAGACATTTTTAAGACCAAAATAAGCGAATAAGCATCAATCATTTCCAATAGAAAAATAATACTAAGGCTTATAAAGGGAAGATGGAAGTAGTATGATTATATAAACGAAATAATGTGAAAGAAATAGATAGATAGATAGATAGATATAGATAGATAGATAGATAGATAGATAGATAGATAGATAGATAGATAGATAGATAGATAGATAGATAGATAGATAGATAGATAGATAGATAGATAGATAGATAGATAGATAGATAGATAGATAATAGATAGATAGATAGATAGATAGTATTCAAATGAGTGATGATAATTAACTATATATTTATATATAAAACTTAAATATTTCTCTTAGATCTATACTGTATTTTTAACTCAAGTGTTCATCTATTCACAAGGAAAAACATACTGTCTATTTTAAACAACCAATACTTTTGCTTCTTACTTGTAACTCTATTCCCAGCCGTGTAAGCCAAGCCCTAAATGAAAAATGTAAACTGTTGTTGTAAAGAAATGCTTGCCCTCATACCAGCCTGAAATTAACCTCGCACAGCTGATGGGAATAGCCCATATATGGTGTGTGAATGCCTGTCATTGTATGGGGGGGTGGGTGGGGGGAGTGGCTTATAAACACCATTTTAATCTGCCCTTTTGGCTTCCAGTCCAAATAGTTGTATTAAAATAGATATTGTGGCATAGCACGGCCAGACAGACAGACTATATAAACGAATGAGACACGTAGAGGTAATCCAAAAGGTTTAAATCTCTGCCTTACACGTGATTATAATTATCTTTTATTTTTTCATGTTGGTGGGGGGAGGGGGCTGAGTTTATTCTGGGCAACTGTAATAGATGGACAAAAATGATTGAGAGCCACAAGTCACTAAACTGTACTAAGGTGGAGTGAGGGGTATTATAGAGCCTATGTTTTGGCTTATCACGCTCAAGCGCAGTATTCTATCAAGGGTAATATTCTGTTTTTCACACAGGGTCCTGCAGTGGAAGATAGTTTAGTTTCAAAGAAATACAAATATAATAGTAATAGGAAACACATTTAGTTTTTTGTGGATTAGATGCCAAATAGAAAAACAAATGTAAAATTAACGCCCAAAAAAACTAAAAACCAAAATAATATAAATTAATTTAATACTTAACCCTTCTCCTGATAGGCGTCAAGGGAGACGGAACTGTTAGCTAATGTCTCAAGATATGTATTTTATTTTAGCAAGGGGTAGTCTTACATGTGCCTCTGTCATCAGTCAAAGCGTTATTCTTTCCCTCATCTTCATAAAAAAAATTAAATGAAATGTATTTGTATGGCTAACTGCCAGCAGTAGCTTTGTTGTCTCACAAAAGGACACAGCCACTTTTCCTCTCAAATCGAAACACAAAACATCCTCACAATAGACTCACACTCCGCAGATTAAGTGCTTTCGTTATGCAAGAGAATGTCTTTTTTTCTTGCCAATTTTCCGACAATGGGTCACTTTAGATCAAAGATGATGCAATGAGAGATGAGGTCTTAATATGATTGGATCAGGTCTCTTCCACCGTTTGTTTTTTTAACTATTTGACGTGAAACAATTCAAGGAAAACCATACACACACAAGCAGGTTTAAATAAAGGCATTTAATACATTAGAATTAAAACAAAGAAATCATTTTTAACAAGATGGCAAATAAAACAAATATGTAATGTGTGTAAAGTGTACATCTTCTTTTCCGGGGCATTATAAATACTTTTTTATGTTTTGTGTGTGTGTGTGTAATGCATCTACAGTTAGTTTTTTATATACAACAAGAGTGGCATATTTGAGTGTGACAATAATCCTCAGAACTAGATTAAACGATAGAATAAAACCCGCCACACACACACACACACGCCCTTGACCTAAATATGTACAAGAGGACAATGAGCAGGTGAGCATTCTCTCTGTCGAGGGTGAGAATACTGAGGCACATGTTTTTTTTTTGTTTTGTGTGGATTAAAAAAAATAATAATAAAGTTGTTTCTTGAATATAAAAAGGTTAAAATCCTAGATTAGTTTGATGGAACAAAGATTACACTAATACAAGTGCATCTTAACATTTAGAATATCATGTCAAAAGTACATTCAAAAGGTGAAACTTTAATATA
The DNA here is from genome assembly GCA_026122265.1 of Ammodytes dubius. Lineage (NCBI taxonomy): Eukaryota > Metazoa > Chordata > Actinopteri > Uranoscopiformes > Ammodytidae > Ammodytes > Ammodytes dubius. The sequence goes on from CM047509.1 coordinate 28,411,456, forward strand.
TTCTAGATTGATTACAGAATAATTTAATATGTCAGTTCTTTCTTTTGTTTTAATTTAGATGGTTACGGTTGTACAGCTCACGTGATAAAAATACAGTAACTCAAACTATTAGAATATAACATGAAACCAAGTCATAAAAAGGATTTATAACAGCCTGAAAATGTCTGAAAATTATGTTTATTCTAGATACATTTTGCTTCATGTTTAATGCATCTAGAATATACTGTATGGAAGTTCCACTTTTTGAATTCAATTACAGAAAAAAAAGGAATTGTTCGTTGATATTCTTATTTTTATTCAGATGCACCTGTACAATAACAAGATAAAATAATACTAGAAAAGAATGGACAGCGGTCCAATTCGGACCTGACAAAATTTCTTTTTTTTAAAAGTATGAAACAGGAAAGAATACATTCCTATATACATCATGGTAATGCTGTCAGTCCTTTTTACAGACTGCTACATCATTGCTTTATCATTTAAAGTGTGTCCTGCCCGTGACGGAAAAGCCTGTCTCCAATGCAGCATAACAACAACACACTGCAACACTCCAAAATGTCCAAAATATTTCCAGAAAGTAGAGATTCAGGAAGAGATTTGGCTAGTATATTCCATATATTTATTGCAAGTCTGAAAAGCTTTGTTGTCACATATTCACATGATAAAGTCGTACAACCAATGCTCTCTTAGACATCTTCCTCTGTTGGGGAAACAGAAATAGAAACCGGGGGGGGGGGGGGGGGGTCAAAGGGGCGAATGTTTACTTGAGTTGTGTTGGCAAGTGAAGACATAAAGCTGAGCACGCTTGGCCACTGTTTATGAGTTTTTGCACGAACCTTTGATACATGTGTCAACCTCGAAGTGGTGCCTTCATGTGTTAATCCCAAAATAAGAGACAATAAAAACTTTTTTTAAATGACATGCTGCATAAAAAAGTTGACAGATTATTAGAGCCATGTTGGAGGAGGAAAAATAAATACATAAATCATGAAAATGAAGTCGTAATTGAATAAAAAAAAAGTCATAGCTCAATATTAATTGAGAAATAATTTAAAAAAAACATATGTAGACTTTTTTTCATCGTAAAATTCCAACTTTGGTTCCTCGTGAAATAACCACTTAATTCTCATAATTGTATTTGTTTATTTTCCATTTCTTCGACATGGACTTAATACAATGTCATAGATAAGCTTGATCAAACTTAAAGTCATTCGGAAACAATTGCATTGCGACCTCCAGACAGCTCTTCATGCAGTCATACAATTCCAGTCTTGTGGGATATTCATTAGTTCGATAAAACGGCAAAGATGAAAGCTGCTGTTCTAAAATTAGCAGAGTTCTAACTTCTTTATGGAGGTCTCTGTCCTTGAGTGTCCCAATGGGGGATGAATATGTGACTTCATGCGGGGTCCACAGTGCAAGAGAACTCACAGTCAGTAAAAAACAACCCCGTTCACCTCTTCTGTCAGCGTTAAATAAGTTTCATGGTAAACTTTCCTCCATCCCCCCGTCCCCCCTCCTCCTCCCCCGCCCCCCATGGAAGAGCGCGGGACATAGTCAATAGTCGCTGTGTGCTTGATCTGCCCTTTATGCTGGCTCCAGAAGAACATGAACACAAAACAAATGGCCACCGAGCTCAGGAAGGACAGGAAACCCATGGTGGTGGCGATTATCAGGGTCTTTGCGTCGAACGGGTACGGCTTGGCCATTTGGGCCGAGGAGTTTGCGGATTGGGGATTCGAAGGCTCCGTCCAGCCCTCTTCTGAGAAGATTGGGATGGTCCTATTGCGAGGGAGCCCCTTCACGTACAGACCCACAGTTAGGGTGTCGTTGCCGGCTGCGTTGCCCGCTAGACACTGATACGTGCCACTGTCTTGAACTTGGGCGAAACGTACCTCCAAAGTACCGTTGAGCAAAACTCTGATTCGTCCCGTTGGAGCGACCACATTCTTGTGAGATGAAATCCAGGTGATGGATGGTGAGGGGTCCCCGTCAGCTTTACAGGTGAATCGGACCGTGGTTCCCTCCTCGACCCTCGCCTCCTGCGGCCGCCGGTCCATGACGCGCGCCGGTCGGCAGGTGAACAGCTTCGGTAACTCCTTCTCCGAGAAGTCCCGGAACTCTCGCTGTCTCACCGAGTCGGGCGAGGAGCACGTGGGCTGGTGTCCGTCAAAGTTCAAGCGCACCCGCCGCCGGACGACCCAGATGAGCCGACAGTCGCACGCCAGCGGGTTGCCGTCCAACCGCAAGACCTGCAGGTTCCCCACGGAGTGAAACACGCTCTCCTCCAAAGTCGTGAGCTGATTAGAAGTCACATTAAGCATCCGAAAGTAGGCCAGCCCCCTGAAGGCGCCCGGCTCTATTCGTAGCAGGTTCCCTCCCGCTAGGTGCAGCTCCTGGAGTCTGAGAAGGTCCCCGAGCAGGTTGCCTTGAATGACAGTGATGGGGTTGTAGGACAGGTCCAGGTAGCGCAGGTGAGCCATGTGACGAAGGGCCGCGTAGGGAATCACACTGATGTTGCAGTTGCTGATTACGAGCGAAGTCAGATTCAGACCCATAAAGCTGTTGCTGGCGATCGTGTCCAGCGCCGGCCAGTTTGCGATCACGAGGCTACGCAGACGGTGGAGACGTCGGAAAGCGTTGCCGGACAAGTTAGGGATGGTGAGACGCAGCATGCGGAGGTGTGTCAAGCACTGGAGCTGGGACAAAGCCTCGGTGGGGACGGAGGTTAAGTTACTGCGGTCGATGTTGAGCTCCTGCAAGTTCTGAAGACCAACGAAAGCCCGTTGGGAGATGAAGACCAAGTCGTTCTCCTCAGCTTCCAGCGTTATTAGACTCGCCATTTCTCTGAAGGTGTAGTCCAGGAACACAAGAATCTCATTCTGACTCAAATCCAGAAAGCGCAGACCGGACAAGCCCGAAAAAACCCCGACCGGTAGAATCTTGAGTCGGTTATTCTTAATCCGAAGTGTCCTGAGGCTCTGTAGGCCCTGGAAGGCCTCGACCTCAATCATGGAGATTATGTTATCGCTCAGATCCAACTCCTGAAGTTGCATGAGGCCGGAGAACTGGCGGCGCCCCACCGTCTTAATCTTATTGAAGGATAAATCCAAATGTCTGGCATCGCTGGTGAAGCCGTCTGGCACAGAGCTCAAGTGTTTGCCGGAGCAGATGACTTCTTTCTCCTCAGACCGACACACACAGCGGAGGGGACAGTTTCCCGCAGACACGCCCAGTCCCAGCTGTAGCAGGACGACCCAAGCCCACCACCGGACAACTGACTCCACAAACATCTTTCCCCCAGCCTGGAAAGAGATGAAGAAATTAGTTAGAATGTTTCTGACAATTTATGGGGAAGTTTATCTACATTTATGCATGAATTTCAGAAAACTTATGAAGATTTTTTTTCCTCTTTATGCCTGAGAAAAAAAAGTCACACTCTTAAAGGATTTTTTGAAATAAATGCTATGTTTAACAAACCAATAAAGGAAATTATATGATGTGTAAAATCTATAAGATACCATAAACACATATTATAATAATTATATAAATCCACTGTGGTGTCCATACAAACCAATGCATATACTGTACAAAAATAGCTGTCCACAATAGTGACCACTATGCATTAAATTATTATTTAAAAAAAAATACAAGATTAAATCCAAAACAAGCTATGTTTGTACATTAAATGTATACGCACCGTTTCAGTCTTGGAGTGCCGATTTTCATAACCAGTGTCCGTCAAGAGGGAATCAGACTTGAGTTAAGTCCTCTCTAGAAATGTAGTTCCATCGATAACATTCCCTTTGGAGTATTCTGGTCGAAACAGAGAAAAACAGGAAAACAATGGTTAGAAAGGAGACAATGTTTTTTTTTTTTTTAAGATTATTTTTTGGCATTTTCAAGCTTTATTTGATAGTACAGAGTTAAAATGGGGAGATAGAGAGAGAGGGGGGATGACCTGCAGTAAAGGTCCACGGGTCGGATTTGAACTCGTGACCACTGCAACGAAGGCCGGAGCCAATATGGTAAGCGCTCTATCCACTACGCCACCGGAACGCCCGAGACAATGTTATTTCAACAAACAAACAAAATAATTGTAAATAAATTTAAATAAATAAATACTAAATAAATAACCGTAAATGGTATGAAAACAAATTTAAATAAAGGAAATGAAATTATATGCCCATAAACTTCAGTAGTCCAGTAATATTTAAACAAATAAACTGTTAAAGCAACTTCATTAAGAAAAACTCCATCCATCTCATCAGCTTGGTTCTCATCAGCTTGGTGCTCCAACTAGAATATGTTATTGCTAATATTAAACTAGATCAAACCAGATTAATTAGAAACCAGCTATTAATACAATGTTCTGAGCAGGCGGCCTTGCCCTGGATTTTAATTAATATTGTGTTTCAGTTGTTCTAGTGGAGAAGAGAGACCAGGGATACAACTATCATCTTAAATAGAGGGAACTGTTTAAAATATATCCACGATATTCCAATATAGTTTTACTTCCTCCTACCCCCTTTCGAGTATGTAGAAAGTGTGTCTGTTTTATATTGAATTTGTTTTACATTTTGTTTTTTTATTTATTCACCTATTACTATTTAAACTTGTTTTTCTATTGCTTGCATGTTCGAAATAAAGATAATCAATCAATAAATCAATATATATATTTTTTGTTAAGAGGTTCCCATTTGTCAGTTCATGTGTATACCCAAAAGTCCTCAAAAATTATTTTTTTTAAAGATAATTTATTTTGGCATTTTCGAGCTTTATTAGATAGTACAGACTTGAAATGGGGAGATAGAGAGAGGGGGGATGACCTGCAGTAAAGGTCCACAGGTCGGACTCGAACCCACGACTACTGCAACAAAGGCTGGAGCCAATATGGTACGCGCTCTATCCACTACCCCACCGGAACGCCCCCTGAAAAGTCCTCAACATTTCTACAGTTGATACAGACATTCCCATAATCAATGACTGGTGCTCTGTACGTTTAATTTGATATGATGGGGAGCAAACCAAAAGGCCAAATGTGGTTGGTTTGAAGCGGATGTTTTCACATTCTGGCCTACATCGGCATGTAATTATCGCCATGATTATCAAAAAATATGTCTCACTTTTCACTCGGGACATTTTATCCTCCTAAATACTGGAAAGGAACCATAGTGGTAGTAATTTATTTCAGTCCAAAAAGAAACAAGAAAACAGATTTCCACCAGGAATACACATAGAAATAAATAAATAAACAACAAAGGCAATTCTTTTCAAAGGAAAGAAGAAAAAAAATTAACACAACTGGATAGAAAGGGTTTAATAAAATGCTGAAGCTTAAGCTTATTATATTTTCCCTTGTTACAAATCGTACTATTTTAGGCACGACTAGTTTACGTACTAAAACAAATCAAAACAATAACAATGTTCAAAAAAAAAAAAGTTCTAAATGTAAATTCCAAACTAACAAAAATTATCAAACGGACCATTTAAAGTACTTAAAGGAATACTTCACCCATACGGAACCGGCGTTCTATCATTATAAAATCACAGTTATAATATAATGAATGAGGTTTTTCTTCCCTCAGTCTTCCCTTGGACCAGCTGTTTTATTAATCCTAACCCTACATTTTCCCATGTGTGACATCACGCATGGGAACATGTAGGGTGAGACAGTGAGACCATCAACCACTCTTTCTGCCTTTTTCTCAGGCTCGGATGAACCTTAGCATATTTCCACTGGTGAAGTAGGTCTTTAACAGCAATGAATGTGTCCGCATGTGAACTGCCCAAACTTATTGTGTATCCAACATCACACACACAACGTCCTGCAGAGAGCAGATGAGGCCTCGGTGGGATGAGGGCATTTCCCCTGGCCCTTGACATCTGGATTTATTTACACCAACTGGAGCCAAATCAGAGAAATGTGTGAGTCTTTGTTTTTGTTGACTGTTATTACTCAACTTCACAATGAGTTTTACGTAAGGCTATTTTGAAAATTTGCCTTTTTCACATATCCCCTCTCTCACGCAACACTCCTGAGGGGGTGTCAGAGCACAGGGTCAGCCATAGTACAGCGCCCCTGGAGCAGTTTGGGGTTAAGTGTCTTGCTCAAGGACACAATGGTAGAGATGGTGGGCATCGTAGTTGTAACACCAGCCAGTTATACAGAGAAAAGACTTGTCAAATCCAACCAAATCTTTATGATGATATATTATGGTTTTGGTTTTGATAGATGCCTAAATAATCCATACAACTTAATAAATGGCATAACTTTGTTTGTTTAAGATTATTTCTTGGCATTTTCAAGCCTCATTAGATAGTACAGAGTTGAAATGAGGACAGAGAGAGAGGGGGGATGGCCTGCAGTTAAGGTCCACGGGCCGGTCAAACATGTCAAACATGTTATACAATGATCTGAGCTCTTACTGTTGATATGAATGGACAGCTCATTCTAAACACTTTAGCAAGTCGTAAAATTACTCATCCGTAGATAAAACTAGCCAGTTTCATCTGCCATAGTAATTTTTTCAGATACATAGTGTCAAATAAACTTCCTAAATAATTCAATGGGTTTGAATATTGTGTATTAAAAAAAACCTGCAAAGTTTAGAAAAACATGAAAACATACTTTACAGCTGCCACGATAAGTCATTAAAATGTGCTCACAGCTAAATGAAATACTAAAACATGAACCTCAAGAAATGGATCAATACAGACATTTATAATATACACTATAAAACTAATGTTGGCGAATGGTGATTATCCTGTAGCAAATTGCTGAGGGAAGGAGTCCAGAAAGAGGCTCATTGATGTGTGAAATATTACATAATTCCATTGTTATGTCAGTGTGTGTGTGTGTGTGTGTGTGTGTGTGTGTGTGTGTGTGTGTGTGTGTGTGTGTGTGTGTGTGTGTGTGTGTGTGTGTGTGTGTGTGTGTGTGTGTGTGTGTGTGTCTGTGTGTGTCTGTGTGTGTGTGTGTGTGTGTGTGTGTGTGTGTGTGTGTGTGTGTGTGTGTGTGTGTGTGTGTGGCCTTGCCAGTGGATGAAACAGGTGCTCTGAAACTATGTGATGTAAATAATGTATTCCCCGCTCCAGCGAACAACTCTGAGACCCGCCACACAGCGAAACAACAAAGACAAGCAACTATGAAACATTTAAACAATTCTTAACATGCACCTAACAGTCCAACGAAAGCACAGAGAAGCCTACACACACACACACACACACACACACACACACACACACACACACTGCACTTGAATACAGTAAATTAATGTTTGAAAGCAAGCGGAAAATAAACTTATATATTTTCTGTTTCCCTTCTAACCTGTAACTTTTGATTTGAACTTGATTTTATTGTTTTTTTTTATTATGTTTCTTTTCTTTTCTAAAACTTTCTCTGCCTGTTTTCACACTTTGTGTTATTATCTCTCAGTCATATTTTAATGGTTAATGTTTTGTTATGCCCCTGTAAAGCACTTTGAGTTTCCTTGTGTCCGAATTGTGCTATATACAATATAAATCAACTTGCCCTGACTTGCCCTTACTTTAAAAATACAGCTAAGACCGTTGAAATACCTAAATATTAATTTCCGGGACTGAATCCACTTGCACATCTTGCACCAACAACTGCACAGAGAAGTCTACAACACACACACACACACACACACACACACACACACACACACACACACACACACACACACACACACACACACACACACACTGCACTCAAATAGAAAAAAAATCCATGTTTTCAAAACAAGCAAGAGACCATTTTAAAATTCCCCTTACAAAACTACTACGGCTAAAACAATCTCCAAATACCTAGATATTAAAGTCCGGACTGACATCCAACCTGCAGTAGCAGAAGCAGTCTAGCCCGCGTTGAAGCCCATAGTCTCCGATGAGTTGTAGAGTTGTGGACAGTCCAAAGCTCAACTACTCTGCCTCTGTCTCTGTCTCTGTCTCTTTCTGTCTCTGTCTCTGTCTCTGTCTCTTTCTGTCTCTGTCTCTCTGTCTCTGTCTCTGTCTCTCTCTCTCTCTCTGTATCTGTCTCTGTCTCTCTCTCTCTCTCTCTGTCTCTGTCTCTGTCTCTGTCTCTCTCTCTCTCTCTCTCTCTCTCTCTCTCTCTCTTCACTCACACAGCTTTTATAGCAGCTGGCTGGCTGGCTGCGACTGATATATCAGAGTGCACACACCACACACCAATACTGGCTTTTTATTTTATTAAATGTTGGATTTCAGCCAGTTTTGATTGGCCAGGGGGTATAGTATTCTTGGCCAAAGTTAAAAATTGATCAACTTTCATTTTCATTAAGAACTTGGACCGCCAGACACAAGCCATTCATACTCTGAATCAAGATACAAAATCCATATTCAAAACAACACTGAACTAAACTTTACTAGATTGAGTCTGGCACTTTAGCATGCTACTTTAGCTAATGTGTAATGCATATTTACATTGTGTGCACATGTTCTTGGATGTTTGTAAGTGTTTTAAGTCTGTTTTTATAATTCATTTTTCATTTAAAAAGGTATGTAGTAGTACATGTGGACTTTAAACAGTGGGGTAACTACCATGATATATGGTAGTTCTTGAAATAAGTATTTGATTTTATCAAAACAATATATTGATTTGGGATTTTGAAAACGTTTCATTGCCCCATGCTGCTCTTAATGCTTGTGCTCTCTTTTCCAACCTTCTTCGTCTTTGAATGTCACTGATTAGATTTGCTCAAGTACCGTGCATAAGCAAACGTTTGAAGCACTCGTAAATGGACTGCACTTATGTAGCACTTTTATCCAAAGTGCTTTACATGGTTTGTCTAATTCACCCACCGATATCATCAGCTACTACACAGGGTGCAAGCTAACTATGTATAAGCTTTTACTATGTGTATTATGTATTATATGGACCTGCATGGTGTCTGTCATAAAGCTTTATATTATATAACCTTTGGGAGCAATTTGTGGTTCAGTGTCTTGCCCAGGGACACTTCCACATGAGGCGGGGGATTGAAGCACCAAACATGCAATCAGTGGCCACCTGACATGGACAAACAGTCTGTGAAGTTAGTGGAGGAATCAAGCAAAGGGAGATGTGCTACATTACATACCAGGAGTGGGGTTCGAATCCACGAGGGCTATTGCCCATTGGATCTTAAGTCCAACGCCTTAACCACTCGGCCATCCTGGTTGCATTCACGAGTTTATGTGGGACATATTGTTCGATCCCCGCCCTGCCACCTGTGTCATAGTTGTTGTGTCCTTGGGCAAGACACTTCACCCACCTTGCCTCGTGTGAATGTCGATAGTTATCCTGCTATAGGTGTATGAATGTGTGTGTGAATGGTAACGTGGGAAAGGAAAACAGGTCTCGCTTGCAAAAGAGTCTTCGGTCTTACCTGTATAAAAAAAGTTAAAAAAAAAAAAAAAAAAAAATTTAGTTTTTACCTCCCTACTTTTATCTAAGCTACTTTAGGAAGTATGATTGTTGCACACACATTATTTGATTATTATTACTATAAGTTTTATCGTACAGTACCCAACAGTGTGTAGGCGTACAAGAGCAAATTAAACTTTAGTAGATTAATCAATAAGTTGATTGACAAATTGATTGGCAAGTAACTTTTTATGATACTTATGATACTAATTGATTTCAAATGCAAATGTGCTAAAAATGTCATGGTTCTAATTTATTTATTAATGAATTAAGTATTATATTCAGTCCAATAGAAAGGGAGCTCCATCTTATTCAGAAAAACACTGCTGGAGGACGTTTACTGGTACCGGAGTATTTTTACAGAGTGGTATGTGTATGGACAAAGGTAAACAATGTATTATTGGCCATGAGCGTTGACTTTTGGTCTCTAAATACCCATATCAGTTTCCTTAGTGTGTGTAATACACACTGTAGAAGGGCTTCACCATTTAATTAGTGTCTCGTGGGCCACTGTGTGAAAGACACAGACTGGCAGGTGTGTCATGTCACAGACGGGCGGGCTGTCAGCTGTTCGGCACTTTAGACCAATCAGGGCCAGAATCTCATACACACACACACACACACACACACCACACACACACACACACACACACACACACACACACACACAACACACACACACACACACACACACACACAAACACACACACACACACACACACACTGCGACCCCGGAGTCATGGCCCCGAACGACCCCGTCCGTCAAATTAGAAAGTGAGGAAATAAATGCGTTTGTAATTTGAACATGTATTTCTCACCCTGTGTGGAGCTTTCAGTCACATGCGTGTCCTGTTACAGTGATCATTCGGCTAAGCATTTTCTATTACGCACAGACACTGGTGCTTTCTAATAGCGGTGCAGTTTCAAATTTTAGCTTGACAACCGACACTTTACAATATCATTTAAAAAACGACTTATGATACCTTCAGAAACCAGACGTTTCCATTTTAAATAAAGGTTAAATAAATAAATAAAAATAGTACAGAATGGCTTGATGTCAAATGAAAAGGAAAGTATTTTGATCATCCTAATATTTTGAGGTATTGTTAAAGCTATTTTTTTTTAAATTTTATTGATGCAACGTTCATAAAAACAATAAATACAAAACTACAAAATATAATTAATCGGAAAAATCTTATCGAAGAAGCCCAATTCAATTTCAAATTAACCGATTATCTTAAGATCCAAGCTTTTGGTAACAAAACTCCACTTTGTGCTTTTTTCTACATCTTGCAGAACATTCTAAGAAGTCTAGTAATAATTTCTTCTTAATTCTGTTTCATAACAGTTTTATTCAGTCACTTAACAAAGTCTGTTATGTTCACAATGCCCGATTGACCAGACTCAGAATCAGACCAGTGTGCAGTTTCATTCACTGTCCCTGAAGATAACCTTTTTGCGTAACTCATAAGACATCCTCTCGCCCTACAGCTATGAGCCAAGTCTTACCTAATACAGTAAACGCATCACAATAGCAGAGCCAATCGGATGGCAGCGCTCTCTCAGACAATTGGGCGTTGTCCAGTGGCTGTGTTTTGGGTGAACTCCCGGTATGATCAGTGTAAAGGCCAAACCAAAGCTTTAGGCCCCAAAATGCTGTGGAAAGACTTCTTGACGCACCTTTGTCCGGTACTGATGAATGAAAGTCTGAGTCTTTCTTGCAGTTTGAAACTTTTGTTTGCTTTATTTTCACATTATTTAGCTACAAAAAACCTACATACAAACATAGACCCTTGCGTGTGGTCAAATACACTTTCTATGTCCGGGTAGCAACTGTGGAACCAGAGATTGGTTCCTACGTTATACAAGAGCGCTAGTTGGCTCCTACAATCAGTATTATCACTTATTCCATTTCAAATAATTCAACTTTAGTTCCTTGACTGTTCGCTGTACTGCGTTTGTCCTCAGTCCTCTGTCATCAGACAACACTCATCAAGTCCCTCAGCCCTTATCACCTTATATAAAGCAGAGCGCTGTGGCCACATTGTGTTAAAATTAGGGATTTATTAACCGATTGTGTGAACCAAACTTTGCATAATCATTCTTAGGTTATATTCTGAAGGTTATTACAGAATAGTGAAGTAAAGATGTGAACTCTGACTTTATTCCAACATCTAAGTAATCAACTGGCAAAGTTTCTATAGATTTAAAATGTCACTCTTACTAATGTCACCATCCATTGGAACTCATTAACTATGTCGGGAAATTCGGAGCTACCAATCAAATTGTTCTATCTGATATGGGGCGGCCGTTGCCAGATGACGACAGTGCTGGGCATGCGCTGTCAAAGTTATGAAACAACAAAGATGGCTGTGGATATGTTGTTTGAGTTGTTCGGCTTTGGCCTCGCCCTCGACACTTAAAGATTTGGAAGACGGCACTCAAATCTTTCATTAGCAAGAAAGAATAATTTTATGTTTTGCCGACAGACCACGCCAAAAGTTTAATTTACCAGTTGACCCCGCTGCTCGCTAAACGAACATGGCTTAATACGTAACCTTGTTCATTGCTCTGATTGGTTGTAGTGCTATCCAATTGCGTGCAGTGGTATTTGAAATGCATGCGTAGGTGCCGCCCCGGTGCCACCCCTTGAGTTGGGAAAGGTCTATTGCTCGTGGGTACATCGTTCTACTGTAGATGTGGGTCTGGATTTCCAGGCTATTGTCTTGATGCAACGACTCATGAAATTAAAAAAAAAAAATTATTCACATCTTAAATAATGTTGGTGTGGAGGACGGTCACTCAAGTGTTCTCATCTCCATGTCTGTTGTTTGTTTGGTGATCACGAGAAAATGCTCAATTCAGCAACTCAGCTCTGATGGAACATACAATAAGTGTCCACCTCATCCACCAAACTGCTGACAGTAGCATTTCTGCCCGGATCACATTCAACAGAGGGCTACGAAGCACAGCCAACGCATTCCATTATCTCACTATAATAATAATAATAATAAGGCCAGAGGCGACAAGACAGCTCCACATTCGCTGACTCCACTTTTTTTTGTGAACAATTGTTTTTTATTTCAAATTCACAAAACAAAGCAAAACATTGTAATAAACATTTAATACACATTTTACCCTCTTATTTTCCCTCCCTCCCTGACTTCACCTTTTAAGTTGAAAAGTTTACACCGACCGAAATGAAAAAGCCAAACAGCCCATTACATGACAGTCTTTGTGTTTGGTTCTGAGCTTGTAGCCCTCGAGCAAGGCAACCTATCTGACGGAGAATGCACAGCCCGGTCCGCCTGGGTTTTCTGCCGCTCGTCAAAAGGCTATTTTTATCTCGTCACAGAGTGTGAGAGAGAGACAAGAGCCCGTACGGCTCAAATCCCCCAATTATAACGACTGGAACAGAACAACAGTGCCGTGATCACAGACCGTGAGCTTGGTTCTTTCTTCTGTCTTACTGTGTGTGTATTTGTGTGTGTGTGTGTGTGTGTGTGTGTGTGTTTGTGTGTGTGTGTGTGTGTGTGTGTGTGTGTGTGTGTGCTTGAATTGTTAAAAAGTCAGCTTGATGGGGGGATAAAATATATATTTTCCTCCGCCATTTTTTACATCCAATTTTAATCATGTGTTCTATCGCTCACTTCGTATTGACTTACTTTACTGACTTTCATTGTTTGTCCATATTATTGTTTATGGTCAACTGTACTGCCTGTCTCTCTATCTATCTATATGTCCGTCTATCTATCTATCTATCTATCTATCTATCTATCTATCTATCTATCTATCTATCTATCTATCTATCTATCTATCTATCTATCTATCTATCTATCTATCTATCTATCTATCTATCTATCTATCTATCTATCTATCTATCTATCTATCTATCTATCTATCTATCTATCTATCTATCTATCTATCTATCTGTATGTCTCTCCCTCTCTCCTTCTCTCTCTCTCTCTCCATCTCTCTCTCTCTATCTCTCTCTCTCTCCATCTATCTCTAAATGTGTGGTGGTGGAGTTGTTTTGTGTATGTTTTTCTATTTCTTCTGGCACCTGCTACAGTGTGTGACGGCCCCCCGGGACCTTCCCGCATGCGAGCAGCAAATATTAAAAGGTTTTTCTGGCAGAACAGCTGTCGGGCTCAAAGTCTTCCTTTGGGTCTGTCAGGGAAAGGGCTTGTAAACAAGATGGTGTCAAGAGCCGCCTGTACGTTACATAAACACAGTGTTTTGAAATGTGAAGGAAGGAGCACATAAAAAAAAACTTTTCCCACTTCTAGAGAAAAGAAAATGAGAGAAAGTGTTATACTTCTTCCGACTCCTTTTTCAGGCATATCAATTAAATCAATTGAATGTCATTTTCTTTCTCTTTTTTTGTAAAATAATTTGAACATCATTATTGTATTTTTGTGCTTTTCATTTTGTTTTGTATATTTGATATGTCTGGTATAAATGTAATCAATCAATCAAAAAAAAGGAAGTTTGGATTTTGTTTTTTTTAAATGTTTTTTTGAAAAATTAAGTGTAAGGACAATTTTTGTGAATAAAGACAAACTACAATGGTCGACATTAAACTGTATACCGTTCAAGACTGCGGTAAAGTTGGAAAGATGTTGTCAGATTAGAATTTTCGGGATCCATAACTCATCAGCAAAACGTTTACTAAACACAAATGATGCAGCTTTGGTGTAACCTTTTCACTATTACCCGCACACTTGTCACACAGCCCTTAAGAGCAATGTTATCAGTGGACTCAAATATGGATTGATATAAAATAATATACAACCACATAACCCAGTGTTGTGGGTATGAAGATGAATTTTCACATAATTAAAGTCGACATTACATACTGTTTGTTTTCACTGCGGAAAAATGTAGTGTGGGGACGTCAAGCAAACTGTTTCTAATGTGTTCCTCTTTGTTTGTATACGCTGTGAGGAAATTATAGAGCCATGAATATTAATATCACTAAGGAGGTGTGTGTGTGTGTGTGTGTGTGTGTGTGTGTGTGTGTGTGTGTGTGTGTGTGTGTGTGTGTGTGTGTGTGTTTGCGTAGCCCTGTGTGGGGGGGAGAGATAAAGACAAGTGCGTGTCAGTGTAGCTGCAAGCGTCAGTCTGTGACAAACGGGATTATATTAATTGTTTGCCTGTGTGCCCACACACACAAACATAGAACAGATTTATTTCACGAATGTTATGGATTTGAAAGTTTTTTTTAAGAACCCTATTTTGAAATGGTAATGTTTTTACTCAAGAACAAACTGTGACGTGAGATGTGTCATGACGGTGATCACATTCAAATGGGACCTGCAAACTGTAGTTACAGTGTGTGTGTGTGTGTGTGTGTGTGTGTGTGTGTGTGTGTGTGTGTGTGTGTGTGTGTGTGTGTGTGTGTGTGTGTGTGTGTGTGTGTGTGTGTGTGTGTGTGTGTGTGTGTGTGTGTATGTGTGTGTGTGTGTGTGTGTGCTCATGATTTGTGTGTGGTATGTACTATATTTATTATATTATTATATATATTTCATAAATTGAACTACTCATATTGTATTGCTTCCGTGTATTGGTCCCTGCATGTTGTAATCAACTGATTTTACCTGTAATAAAATCCTATAAAATTGTTTTTGGTGTCTGCTCTTTTCCGTGTCAAACTTTGGTCACCCGTATGTATTTGCATTGAATGATAAAGTGAAACATGGTTAAAGTAGCTAGGAGGAACTCTCAGTTGTTGCTGATTATAGCGCCCCCTTTGGACAAAAAGAAATAGTGCTTTTGTGACACCAACATCTTTGCTAGAATGTGCCATTTTAGGAAGTGAGTGAAAGAGAGACGGCCGGGTGCATGGCCATGAGGTCATGTATTTATGTGTGACTGTCAAGATTAATAATGGAAATATGACGATGGTGACGCAAATTAAACTTTGACTTAGTACCGTTTAGGAAAGACAAGATATTCCTGTCTGCCCAACGTAAATAGTTTTGGCCGAGCGCCTTGGAAATCAGACCCCAGCAAAGGCATAAATGAAAAAATATATATAAACAGCATTGTTTTCACTGAATGTTGCTGTTACAGGTTTTTTTTTTTTTTTTTTTGATTCAATTTATTTCAGACATATCAAAAAGAAAAAATTAAAAGCATGAAAATACAACAAAAAATATGTTCAAATGATTCCACAAAAGAAACAAAAAGAAACAGGTTATTTATGATCATCAGAGGAAAGATATGACTGTTTCAGAAACATTTCTAAGTTCCTCATAGGACGTTTAAATGAAAAAGAAATAGGGCAAAAGGGAGTAGTTGGAATGATGAAAAAGTAAACACCTTAGAGAAAGACAGACAGCAACAGATCGGATGCATTAAATATGGGATGCGTTTGAGTATTAACACCTGTGTAGTGTAGAAGTGGGTCACGGTGGTGACACTGTCCCAGACTGTGTATTGGGTAAAGCACTCCGCTGTAATACCTCATTCTGACGCGCAGAGAGAGAGAGAGTTATAAGACTAAAGAGAGTTACGACTGAAGAGAGTGCGCCGTCTGCAATATTAATAATAGCACAAATAAATGAGGGAAGGGAATTAGTGTCGGTGCGAGCAGCGCCTACGTGATGGGACGAATTAGGTCGTTTCAAGTAACAGCAGTTGATGCGTCGGATCCATCGACGCACGATATGCACAAGCACTAAAAAGGATACAGGCACAGACGCACAGAGGCACACACACTGTAAAGCATACACACACACACACTAAAAAGCATACAGGCACAGACGCACAGACACACATAGGCACACACACACACTGTAAAGCATACACACACACACTAAAAGGCACACACGCAGATGCACATACACACATGCACGCGCACACACACACACACACACACACACATACACACATGCACGCACACACACACGCAGTTACGTCCCGATGTGCACCGGGGAGTAACAATTGATGGTATGTGGATTGAAGGAAGAATGTGAGACAGTTGTTTAAAGACTTAACCCAATGTATTGACAAATCAAGAATTGAGTGACAAATTGAAATCTAAATTGACTTAAAACACAAACCCAACCACCACCCTCCTGCTTTAAAGGATGAAAAGGAGAAACCCACATCGACACCGGCACAACACACAAACCGACCACAGCATTGCCTGCTGCAAGTCACACGTTCGGAGCAGAGCTGATTGAATACACTTGTGTGTAATTGAGTAGCTGAGCACACCTGAGCTCACTCACCCGGTCGCAAACTAAGAGAAAGGCACACACCAACAAAACACATGGCCATACGTAACACACACATACACACACACACACACACACACACACACACACACACACACACACACACACACACACACACACACACACGCACACACAATGTATTAAAAATAAGTTAGTAATACGATAGTTGAAGCTGAAGTGTGTGTTAATTTTCAGATCTTTGAAACAAAGAAAAAAGCAGAGTTGAATAACGAGAGTCACATAATAAGAAATGGGAGGGAGGGAAAATTAAGAAGTTATGAATTCTGTGGCCCTGAAGGTTTTCGTATTGTGAGAAACCTCATAGTGTTTTTGACCTTGAGGGCCACCGTATAAGGGGACATACAGGTTGCGTTCCGAATCGCATACTCTTTCTTTTTTCTATTCTACATACTACATCCGACGATAAAAAGAATCTAGTTAGGATGCAGTAGACATACTATTGGGACATACTTTTCTCTCTTATTTCATCATAACATTGCGCCTTGATCTTGCCTCTTGCTTTTATATCCGTCGCATCCCCGTTTGTTTTCATAACATGGACCTATAGGCTTCGTCGATGTTACGTCACTTCACGTGCGCACTGGATTGTGGGTCAGAATCGCCCAAATAGGAGGATGCACTTTTCAACACTAACAATCTTGGCCGCATGAAGTAGACCATCCGGGTATTCTAACCATCCTAAATCTGGCCACAAGAATCGGGACATCCTAAATCTTTTTTCTACATACTATATAGTAGAAAGTATGCGATTCGGAACGCAACCACAGTAGAAAATGGAAAAAAAATAATTGAAAGAACAAACTCCATAATCTCCCTCATTAGTGCGCAGGTGAAGCTTTTCCTCTTTCCTCTCTAACTGTCCGGTCTGAATGCTAATCTGACGAGACTCAATCCCACCTGGTCTTTAAACTGAGCCAGACAGGATCAAAGCCAGACAGAGGTGCATGTAGATTGAAGCTTTCTGTAACTGGCAACGGTCAATGACATGTCCGTTACTCTTCAGCTCTTTGAGAAGCCAATACTTTCAAAAGGTGTTTTTATTTGAATAGTTTCTGTCAATATTATATTTCATAGTACACATTTCTACAACGTCCAACAGAAAGCAATTAAAACTAGTGTTAATATGTTCACAAACAATCCTATTTTCTTTTATTGGGGCATTTTTCCAGCTTTATTTGACAGTACAAAGTTAAAATGGTGAGACGGAGAGAGAGGGGGGATGACCTGCAGTAAAGGTCCACGGGTCGGATTCGAACCCGCGACCACTGCAACGAAAGGCTGGAGCCAATATGGTACACGTTCTATCCACTACGCCACCGGAGCGCCCCACGATCTGATTCTTTTGAACTGTGTTTTGTTACTAATGATGGGAGCCAAGTCATCGGTTAGACACATTTTCCCTTTATCGTTGTGCCAAAATGTTCCTGCCAGCCTGAGATCCACTCCCCCTTAACCAGAGTTTGCACATGGCAGATGTTTTCAATTAGAGCGCTGCTAAGGGCCATATCATGTCACAACACGTTTTTACACTATTAAAAAAAACAGAGGGATATGGTGCCACGATTAAAATACATAAAACACATTAGAAGACATTTAAAAGCGAATGAAAAGAAGTAAAACATTTAAATAAAATAAAAAGTACAGGTTAAAATGGAAACAGAAAAGTCTTCAGACTCGATTTAAAAGAACTGAGGGTTGCAGCAGACCTCAAGTTTTCTGGGAGTTTGTTCCAGATAACCCTAAACCATCAACTCTTATATCCACCCTGGCCGTGTCTTTGAGTCAAATAAAACAAGTTACGTAACCTGATGTATAGATTTATGTGTAGGGCATCAGAAAAGTCAGAAAACAAATCAATTGCAGTCCTGGCTTACCCTGTACGCAGGTCTGTCAGATTTTCTTCCAGACTGTGGAACCATTGGCGAATATGTCTGTAAGATAGACACTGAATATTGTGGAAGGCTATGTATGTTTTACTCTGCGTTTGTCTGTTTGTTGATGTTGTTTGTGGTGATATGGATCCCCCCTGGGTCTGAAATAAAGAAATATATAAATTAATTTAATCTATTAAGACTTAACCCAAACCGTCAACTCTGATGTCCACCCCTGGCCTCGTTATTTAAGTCAAATAAAAACAAGTTATTCAATCTTTATAGCTACAGCGTAACATTTGCTTTAAGATTCGTACTGTGTCATACTTGCTTTTTATTAAACAGTTGTATTTGAAATAAAGATGAAATGAACAATGAACAAATAATAATTTGGAAGGATTGACCAATTCTGTATATTTTCCATTCACAAATAGCCTGGTGCGTGTGGAAGGTAACACTACAGTACAATCACTATGGGCAGCAGCCATCAGCAGCAGCAGTTTGGGTGTGACCAAAGAAGATTAGTGATGCTTTGAACAGCTTCTCGTTCTCTCACCTGATTGCATAACAGTGACGTCATCATATAAATTACTTTTTAGTTTTTCTTTTGATCGTTTATCACTAAAGCGCTGTCAAGGAGTTGGCCATTTCTCCCCGGACACCGACTCTCTTTGCCCAGTGCATTTGCAGTCTTCAGTCCCTTAAAACCTTGGCTAAAATAGGTTTATGTGGTCTGGTGGCGAAGTGGATAGAGTGCGTACCATATTGTGTCGCTTGTGCGTGGTCAAATCCAACCCGTGGACCTTTACTGCAGGTCATCCCCCCTCTCTCTCTCTGTCTCTCCCATTTCACTCTGTATCTAATAAAGCTGAAAATGCCCAAGAAAATTATAAAAAAATTATATAAAAATGTTAATTGTAATGGTGGCTTGTACATGTGATGTAATCTCGAATGGACAGTAAGCAGTGTTTCCAATAGCAACAAAATAAATTTGTCTTGAGAAAATAGAGGCTAAATTGGTAGGTTGTAGCAGTCCAGTGTGCTTGAGAAAAAGTGGTTTATATAGTGTATTGTCCAGAACACATCCAAAGGCATCTGAAGTGTTAATGACATTTTACAAAAGGCTACAGGTGGTGAGGCCTTTTTCTCAAGCACACTATATCTCACTGATCTCTGTCTCCTCAAGATTGCTGTGTCTTTCGCTGGGTTTTTCTTTATCGAAAAAAGGAATTGTACAGAAGAGGAAAATGGTGCAATTTTTGGCAGTCTTCCCTTGATGGCATTTCACTGTGTTGCACTCTGATGGTGTGTGTAAAGGCTGAAAAACAGGTCTAAAGCGAGATTCAAACCCCCTTCAAAACCACCACAGACCCTGGCCAATCATCAATCATATGTGTTAGATTGACGGTTTATGAAGTTTCAAGGATTCAGTCGGACGAGAATTCTGACAGGGATGTGTTAGATGCACTGTGTTTGAAGCATTTTAATTGAATTATAATTTTTTGATTTGTTGCTAATGCGGTGCTCTGCCAGCCTTATGTAAAGCACTTTGAAATGCCGCTGTCTTTTGAATAGTATAAATAAACAGTTAGATTTGGAATTATATGGTTTGGTATGGAATGGTAACCCTTTTAATTTCTCTGTTGCACGGTAACAACAATTCCGTCCACCAATGAACGGACTGCAGTGTGTATGTAGCTCCAATATGGAAACATGATTCCTGCCTTTACAAGCCTTTTTCGGTGTATGAGTGTGTGTGTGTGAATGGGTGAATGTGGTAAGATATGTAAAGCGTTTAGGGCTGAGAAAATCGGCTAGAAGGCGCTATATAAGTCAAGTCCATTTTACCATTTTGCATTTTGACAAGTTACCAAATTGTTAGCCTGTTCATACATTTCATATTTCCCTTGATTAAAACAGCTCTGCTTGCTGTGCCTGTGTTTGGGTCCTATTCCTCTGTGCGAGAATTATGAAACTGAGCGTGTATGAAATACATAAATATTTTTAAACAGATTAAATAGATTTTGACTCAAGCCGATTATCATAAATTATTGTGTTCCATCTTGTTTGACTTCTTGTTCCATTACCGTCGACACAAATTCTTCAAGGAGACAAATATGATTATTTGCTATAAATATTAAAGATGTATCTTAAACTTTGTCGCTACAGTTTAGCGGCTACGAATACTTTGAATAATTGAAGCAATTAAAAAAAAGACAGCTGGAAAGTGGTTGAGTCCCAACTTCATTCTATCCAAACTGTGTAGTTTAATGCAATAGTGCGTACGTTTTTTCATACACATTGGCCATTCGTTTTAGGCCATTGCCAAACAAGTTGACACAAAGTTGATTAAGCCTATCAGCCCCACAATACTCTCTCTGTATTTTCTCACTATGCAGCGTTTACAAACTGGTGTCAACCCCCCCCCACCCCGAACTGGCGCAGGAGCTCAGAAAAATCCCCAAGAAGCGCCCAAAAATGTTTCAGATGTTGATTCTACTCCTAAGAAAAAAACCTGGACGTACAGCAGAAGGTGTTAAACCCATGCAGCATCACCAAAGGCTTAACTCATGTAGATGCACCGACAATGTTGTTGCAATTACTCAGAATTCCTCAATGGGGCAACCGAAGCTCCACACCATAGCTTTGAAAAAATATTCCAAGCATATGGGACACATAAAGCCCATACATTAAAAGCAGCTGAATACAATCACACTGAAAAGGCCATATGCATCTTTTGAAAAGCCAACGCAGCATGAAAGAAGCCCTCCAATATAAAGATCCTCTTTTCCAGGCCAAACAACACAAGGCGATGCTGCTGGGCAGGTGGCATTCAACTCTTCATTCATGCCGTGACTACGTTTCTACAGTGGCACTACACATCTGATTTTTCTCTTCATCTACTAGAAAAGACTTCAAATGACTGTTGGGGTCTGAAGAGTGTGTGTGTGTGTGTTGTGTGTGTGTGTGTGTGTGTGTGTGTGTGTGTGTGTGTGTGTGTGTGTGTGTGTGTGTGTGTGTGTGTGTGTTGTGTGTGTGTGTGTGTGTGTGTGTGTGTGTGTGTGTGTGTGTGTGTGTGTGTGTGTGTGTGTGTGTGTGTGTGTGTGTTTACGCCTGGTTCAGAAGTGCTATGCGCCACAGATTCTGCCCTGAACCACTTTTAAGACACATCTAAAAACTTGTATTTGACTTTTATTACTATTCCACCCTGTATATTAGCTTTTTTAAATGTATTTCAACTGTATACTTTGTTGTTTTGATTGTTTTTATTGATGTTTTATATGAATATTTTGAGTTGCATTTGTGTACGAAATGTGATATATAAAAATAAAGTCGCCTTGCCTTGGATCCTCCAAAAGCGTGTCTGGTTGTCTTTTCAAGGTGCTATGTGGAAGTTTCCAGTTTGAGTTCATTCTTGCATCCCCTTTAGACAAAAGTGTTTTTACTCGCCAGCTGTCGTTCCCGGGTGAGCGTAACCAATGACAAAGCCATTAATAAAACTATATATAAATAGATTCTTTGCAGTGATGGTCTTGTTTGCTGTTACATGTAATGTATGATCACCAGAGGAAATAGACTGTTTCCGAAATATCTAAAAGTTCCTCATAGCACCTTTAAGATACAAAGACAACCGACCCAACTCAGAAAAGATTTCATAAAAAAACTAAGACATTTATCCTTTGCAAAAAAAAGAGACGTACTGAACTTTTAATAACCCAGTTGTTATTATCCCTATCTTATAGCCATTAAGACCAAAATGGTGGGTAGATGTGTGGATGTGCATTGTTTTCAGACTTCAGATCCAATCTTCTCCCAGACGTTTCGCCAACACCTTTTTGGCTAAGCCCGGCGCTGCTGCAGTTGGAAAGGAATCAAAGCTGCAGCAGTGACAGTCTTGCAAGCCGCATTTGGCTTTTGAAATGGCACAATTTCAATACAGTATTTCAAGCTATTGGCGGCCCAAAGTTTGCTTAAATGGGTGGTAACGGGATGGCCTAGAGGAAAGACGGGAAGACGACACAGTTTTTCTGTTTTGTAGAATTCTCTTTTTCAATACAAAAAAAAACAGCAAAAGACACAGCAATCTTGAGGAGACAGAGATCAGTGAGGTATAGTGTGCTATAAGAAAATGCCTGTTTTGCCTCACCACTGTAGCCTTTTGGAAAATGTCATTAACACTTCAGATGCCTTTAGATGTGTTTTGGACAATACAAAATACAAACACTTTTTCTCAAGCACACTGGACTACTACAACCTACCAACTGTACCTCTATTTACTCTAGAACAAATTGCTCTGTTGCTACTGGAAACAATAAGTGAAGTAGTGGTGGCTGGTATTACATCTGCGGTGCCCACCATCTCTACCATGTGTCCTTGAGCAAGACACTTAACCCCAAACTGTTCCAGGGGCGCTGTACTGTGGCTGACCCTGCGCTATGAGCCCCTCTGGACTGTGTTGTGGGAGGGGATATGCGAAAAGACAAAAATTCAATATAGCCTCGAGTAAGTGTCATTTTTGTACATCTGCATTCAAGTTAAATTAATGTTAATGCTGGGGTGGATGATTTGGGGAGAAAATGGCAGTTGGGATAGAGATTCGAATCCAAATACCTCAACCGCTCCACTTGTTCTCTTTGGTCCCTCCCTATGGTCCCTCCCTGACAAGCTCTACACCAACAAAGTGTGCCAAAGTGAATGGAAAAGTCCCAACAGCTAATAAGAACAGAGAATCGGAGCCTCGCTCTGATTGGTCAAAGTGTACAGCTTATGTTAACTTTGACCAATCAGAAATCACATACCCCAGCTTTAAGTAAGACCACCATGTTATATGTGTGATGGATCAGCCTGCAGTGTAGAGGAAAGCACTTGTTTTCGTGTTAGTAGTAGACAAAAATAACGTAATTTTTTTTTTCCCATTTTCATATCAAATTATTTGACGAACGCAAAACACACAACCTGACCAGAAACTTTCATTTAAACAAGACAAGTTTTTTTTACCATAACTAGACACACTCTCACACCCCCAAATATCCCTTCAAGTCCCTGCTAATATTAAATAACGTCCCGTCCTTTTTGTAAGCTATCATACAAGCTCCACAAAACCATAACAACGCAGCTTCCAACTCCAATATATACCTGGCTGCATATCTCTACCTCTGACGCCACTAAGACAAAGCAAATAAACTAGTTAAAGACGTGTCATAGTACTTGAATGCCCGAGGGAATCCATTGAGGTCTAAAGCAGCTGCCCCATATAACAGTGTGATATAAATCATTCCCTAACAAGGAGACTGACATTACTTCCTGATTAAATTGCCCATTTGGCAGAATCCCAAGATGTCCAAATCCTTCATTTCCTTCTATGGAGGTCTTGTGCTCTTGCATATCGCAACAAAAAAAAACTAAGTGATGTGTGTGTGTGTGTGTGTGTGTGTGTGTGTGTGTGTGTGTGTGTGTGTGTGTGTGTGTGTGTGTGTGTGTGTGTGTGTGTGTGTGTGTGTGTGTGTGTGTGTGTGTGCTCATTATGACAGGCAGTTACCACTGCAGGAGCCGAGTTTTGAAGTCGATAGAAGTTAACAGTAAGAATGAAGCTTCTTGATTTAAAGGTGCAATCAGTGATGCTGGAGAACGCTTGTTGTTAAAATCACTTTTTAACAATTCAAGTGAATATCTCCTCACGTTCCTGCTACCTGTCCGTAAGACTTTTTTTTTTTTTAGCACACTCACAGCACGGACAGGTAGTGTATCTTGAGGAGATATTCACTCATTTTGAAAAAAAAGTGATTTTTTCAATGAGCGTTCTCCAGAATCACTGACTCCACCTTTCAAAAACAACAAAAACAAACAACTTCACACTGTCCCAAAGGCAGCACCTACTGAAGTCTGAGTTTTTACTGTGTTTCAGCAGGATTAAGTGTGTGTGTGTGTGTGTGTGTGTGTGTGTGTGTGTGTGTGTGTGTGTGTGTGTGTGTGTGTGTGTGTGTGTGTGTGTGTGTGTGTGTGTGTGTGTGTGTGTGTGTGTGTGTGTGTGTTGTGTGGTGTGTGTGTGTGGTGTGCATGTGTGTGTGTGTGCTGTGTGCTGCGCATGCCGTGGCCCCTTTTAGGTTTATAGAACAAACTATCATGAGGATTACTGTTGAAATGGGAAAGAGTGTAACCCAGCAACAAGAAACAATCTTTACATCTATATTCACACAAACAACATCAACAAAGAAAATAGACTGAATGATAAAATAATCATGGCACATTTTTCTAGGTTTCTAGAAAATATGGTTTCAAGAGATTAAATAAAAGCTATAGGGAATTAAGATAGGAAGCCAATATGTAAATTCACCATTGTACCAGGAACAATAGCCTACACGTGTATATGACAGCTGGGTTATGGGCATTTCTATGAAGGAATGTCCCATTGCAGAGGCTTGGTTTGGACAATATTAGAACAATGTATACAAGTCCCGGGACCTTATCATCAAGGTCTTGTGTCGTAACCAACTGATCCAGATTGGCACAAAAACACTGTTACCATAGAGATAACAAAACCAGCCAAAAAGCAAATAAACATATTGAAGCAGATGATTCACTATAGCAGCATTATAGGCCTACGTTTTGTCAAGTTTCTGTTTAGTTTTTTTTATATGTGATTTGAGATACAATAATACATATTGTCATCCTGTCAACCCTTTTTAGATGATAGTGTTCGAAAATTGTGAGCATATGGCTACATTAAAAAAAAATCCGCAATTACGACAACAAGAGGAGCTAAACTGCACCAAAAGCATCATCTCAGATTCCGTAACAGTGGGTTAAATGATGTACAATGCATAGCAGTATTGAGTCGTTTTAGACACTGAAAACGTTGTGTAAAAAAACAGATGAAAAGGAAATAGGCTACACATTAAATGAAGACCCAAAGACAAACTTAATTGATGCTATAGCCTATAGCTTTAAAATACTAAGGATTACAAAAATAAACAAATAAATAAATAATAAACAAAAGGAAAACCTGCAAAAATAACTTCAGTAGCTGAGTAGCCTTTTGTTTGTGTTCATAAAATCGTGAATTCCATCGTATAAACTCACCAGTTGAAGCTCTCAGTGAAAGTGAACGGAACATCAGCAGCGAAGCCTCTCTGTCTGTCCGTCTCCAACTGAAAAAACGCGTTCATCTCCTTTGCGGGACACTTTCTACTGTTCCGCTTTCTGTCTGCGAGCGAGCGATCAAGAAAACAGACTTTTTCCTCCTAAGACATGTCACATCATCAGTGTCTCGCGATGTAGGTTAAACACGACTCTCCTCCTTCGTTAATTCCCTGGTTTTACCTCCGGGAGTTTTTAGGATAATTGCGCTTCTAAAAGAGGCTATTTCAGGTCGGCTCTCGCTGTGTTAGTGTGTGTGTGAGTGTGTTGTGTGAGAGAGAGAGATAGGAGAGAGGAGAGAGAGAGAGAGAGAGAGAGAGAGAGAGAGAGAGAGCGAGAGAGTGAGAGAGAGAAAGAAAGAAAGAGAGTGTGTGTGTGTGTGTGTGTGTGTGTGTGTGTGTGTGTGTGTGTGTGTGTGTGTGTGTGTGTGTGTGTGTGTGTGTGTGTGTGTGTGTGTGTGTGTGTGTGTGTGTGTGTGTGTGTGTGTGTGTGTGTGTGTGTGTGCTGTGTGTGTGTCTGTGTGTGTGTGGCTCAACTCTAGCCTACTCTGCTGATGTTGTTCGCCCGCATCACTGACACAAACAAGTCACACAGATTTTAAAGCTGGATCCGCGCCATGTGTCGTGGTCGTAATGCCGTTAAATCCCCACGCACGCACATAACGGCCAGTGTAACGAAAAATAATAATAATTGATAGGTTTTATATAGCGCTTTATTGCCTAGGCACTCAAAGACGCTTTACAGGGTTCCTGGTTCAATCGTTCACACACAGTCATACCGGTGGTGGTAAACTACGATAGTAGCCACAGCTGCCCAGGGGCAGACTGACGGAAGCGTGGCTGCCATTCAGCGCCAACGGCCCCTCCGACCACCACCTCAAACATACAGCAATCATACACATTCACACAAGGCAAGGTGGGTGAAGTGTCTTGCCCAAGGACACAACAACCATGACACAGGTGGCCGGGCGGGGATCGAACCGCCAACCTTGGATCGTTGCCGACCCGCTTAACCACCTGAGCCACGGTCGCCCCAAAAAAGGGTCTAGAGAGTCGATTTTACAAACATCAATTAGGCTACGTCAATACATTTGCTACCAGAACTCCTTTTTCTCCATAAGTGATTTTCTTTTTTTAATCAACCGTTAATTACTTTGGTGTAGCCTGTCATATCAAATAAGTGCATGACATATAAAGCTGGGGTGGAGGATTTGGGGAGAAAATGGCAGTTGGGATAGAGATTCAATTTCAAATACCTCAACTGCTCCACTTGTTCTCTTTGGTCCCTCCCCTATGGTCCCTCCCTGACACGCTCTAGTCTACACCAACAAAGTCGTGCCAAAGTGAATGGACAGTCCCAACAGCCAATTAGAACCGCGAATCGGAGCCTCAAAGTATACAGCTCATGTTAACTATGACCAATCAAAAATCACATACCCCAGCTTTAAGATGGCACAGGGTGAATCTGTTGCACCGTTCCATTGAAAAATATGTGATTTTTTTTTAGCTACAGTGAGTATATTTTTCATATGAATGGATGTCTGTTACATTCAAGCCATCGCCAAACGAGTTGACACAAAGTTGATTAAGCCTATATCAGCTTCACAAAACTCTCTCTGTATTTCTCGGTATGGCAGCGTTTTGAGAATATAACCTTAGAAAATGTTCATTTCTGAAAGCCAAAGTTGCATAGTGCACCTTTAATAATAGCCTATGCATTAATGAAATATTACTGGGCACAATGTTCATATGACCAATATAACTTATGCTCAAAAGCTGTGAGAATAAGTCCCAAATTGTAAAAAAGCTGAATATAATTTACTGTGTAGACTAGAGTGTGTATATATATAATTTGAAAGATATGCTATAATAGGAATTATCCATAACTGTTCAAATGAACGTAGTGCTTTCCCCAGCAGCATTCCCACAGGGCCGATGCACTTATAAAAAGCAGCTTTTTTGTCGACAAAGTAACCGCTCTAAAATAACCTCCCGTACGCTGCCGACGTGCAAACAGTAATGATATGTGTGGCAAGATACTCAAGCTGTCAGCCTGGAGGGGATTTGTGAATTTTTTTTCGCCCATTTTTTTCTTTTCATTATTATCCGTCACACTGAGTGGGCGCTGGTGTGTGTCAGGACAGCACATTACTATCACCGTTTAGAGAGAGAGAGAGGGGGAGGGAGAGAGAGAGAGATAGAGAGAGAGAAAGAGAGAGAGAGACAGAGAGAGAGAGAGAGAGAGAGAGAGAGAGAGAGAGAGAGAGAGAGAGAGAGAGACGGGCAGATATGTATGCGTGGGTCAGCCCATCTGTGGAACAACAGCTTGGTACGTTGATAATGTGTACGCACTGACTGTATTAAGGACGTGGAATACCCCCTACCTTCTTTCACACATACAAATACACTCATAACAGTAGTGTACAAATACTGCCAGGGTTTATAAATGAGGTTTCCCAATGCGATCTGCAAAAAAATGTAAAGGTACAGTGTGTAAAATGTATTGGCATTTGTCAGAACCGACCTGGTAGAAATGGAATATAATACTGAAAGCATGTTTGTCATTGTATAGTATAATCTCTTGAAAATATGTTTATTGTATTACCTTAGAATGAGCCTTTTATATCTACATGGGAGCGGGGCGCTGAGGCCGCCATGTTACACCACCATGTTTCTACAGTAGCACAGAACAGACAAACTTTACGGCCTTACACATTTTTATATATGGTGGGCGTCCTGGGGAAATGCACCTGTTGGAAAACCAAGAAGAAGTACTGTAGAATAAATAACTAAACACATCTTCACCTCATCACTTGATATTGTGGAAAGACTTGAGGCAGTGGTGGATGATGCCATCTTTAGTGACTAACTTAATGTCCTTCAAGGCCACCTATAGCTTCTGTACATTTTCCCAAAGGTATAGGTTAGCAAGGGATTGTTGCAATCTTGAATCTCAGCACTAGATTTCGCTATATGTCTAATATTACACACTGTACCTTTAAAGTCTTGAGTTTACAATTATAATGGCCCTGGTAAAAAATCCATCATATGTCTTAGTTAATTTCAGTAAACATGTGAGAGAATAATCCTTTTAGAACCCGGATTGTCATGGTGACACAGATAGATATAGATACATAGACATGCTCAGACTGACAGTACACTGAGGCTGACAGTGTACAGCTGTTGTTTATCAGTCAATTTTTTAACATATGAATGTTTCAGAGCAAAGTGTCTCCTTCTAGTTTCGCTTCCCCCCTCGGTGGACTGACCTTTCTCTCCGGTCAGAACTACAGAGACACTCCAGACCGCAGGCTGGAACACTCACCTGCTTAACATGGACCTCACGATGCACACACACACACACACACACACACACACACACTAACATGCACTAGTATGCACACACACACAATAGCACAATAGCACGCACTAGTACACACGCACACGCCCACATACGCCCACGGAAACACACACACACACACACACACACACACACACACTAACACACACACAATCACGCACTAGCACAAACGCACGCACACACGGCTATGCACACACACACATACGCCCACGCACTCACGCACTCACTCACTCACACACACGCACACTCACACACACGCACACACACACACATGCACGCACACACACACTAACACACGTTTGTACCTCTATATGTGTGAGGACATTCATTTACATAATGCATTCCCTCGCCCCTTACCCTAATCAAAACCATCAAAACTAATTCCCCTAATTCATACCTGAACCATAAAACCTAGTGTTAACCTTGAAACAGCCCTTTGAAGTGAGGCCCAGCCAAAATGTACTCACTCTGATGGTAAAAAGCTTCAATTGGTCCTTCTCACAAAACACATGTAGCAGTTCACACACACACACACACACGCACACACACTCTCACACACACACACACACACACACACACACACACACACACACACACACACACACACACACACACACACACACACTTGAACTCGTGTGTACTGCTTGTGAGGACTAGTTGGTACGCATTGTCGCACGATCAAGTCTAACAAATCAAAGTGCCCACAACTTTTCTGAATGGCTGCACTAGAAAGTTGCCATCATGGGTCAGACGCCACAAAATAGCACATATGGGGATGATAATGGAGCACACTTTCAGACGGTCTCTCCTCAAAGATATTCATTGTGTTGCATTTGATGGTTCACTCCAGAAGTCACAGAAGTAGGTGTGTGTGAAAGTCGGGCTGCCACTTATAGTAAATGCGGATTGTTCAAGTCAACAATGAAGAAGCCTTGGAGAGTCCACATGCATTCTTTTAGTAGAATCACTACTTTTAGCAACATCATTGTACACCCAGTATTAGGCCGGATAAAAGCATGACATGCCGTCAACTTTCAAACACATTTTTTTTTCAGAGCAGCATGACAGAAGTTTTTGGGATCAGACACTGCAACGACCTCTGATTCACTCTTCAATACACAGGCCGTGACATCTGAGGTACAAATGGATTGTGTGGGCACGGTCTAAAATGGTCAAGAAAGGGTCTACGTAGAACGAAAAATAAGAGTTTGAGAGGCAAGTTCAAATTATGTATCCTATCCTGTGCCATTTAAAATCCAGATAGTTGCTCCCATTTTCCAAAAAAAAGATAAGCACGATATAGATCTGGTCCCGACCTGGACTAAAGTCTATAGGCCACGCAGTTAAAATCCTCATACAGTGTAGTTTGAATAACCCAGACATTGGTTGTCACACGCCCAGGCCATTCATAAACAGAGTAATCTCAGGGTCCCAGTGCATGTGTGAATGGGGCTTCGGTTGCACTTGTTGTACGAATATCAGGTTTCAAACCAGGTAAGAAAGAATTGAGAAAAAAAAAAAGCTTTGATGAACCGAATTGAACTTGCTGTCTCCACTATACAGCTGATAGAATGTGCTCAGGCCTTTTGCTACTCTGTGCTGTATTAAACATTACTGCTCTGTTGGGTTTTAGAAACAGCTGTGTGGGGTTTGATGCCCCAACACAGACACATAATGGGATCAAAACACACACACACACACACACACACACACACACACACACACACACAACACACACACACACTCACACACACCCTCACAGGCCTCGACTATTCAGGCATTCAACTGTTGCAAATGAGCTCAGAAACATTTTCACAGTGAATGAATCACAGTGTTATAGTCACTCACCTAAAGGGACCTAGATTAAAGCATGTGTGTCTGTCAGAGTGAAAAAAAGAGGCTGTGTATTGGGATGGACAGGTTTTAATCTAATGCTGCATTCAATACAACTCGGAAATGTAGGATTCCTCAGTTGTAATTTCCGATATCCAACCTCAAAGCATTCCAGACAACTGGGAAGTCGTATTTTCTTCCGAGACACATTGATAGTAAGCCTGCCACTAAGAACAGCAAAGTATTAATTAAATAAAATAAAGGATTTAATTAACAACTCGGGCTCCTTGGGGCCACTGGTATGTATTTTTTATTTATTTATATTGTTTTAGCCATTGTTGAAAAATCCTGGGGTGTTTATTTCACTTTCACCATTTTCTCACCTTACCAACACCTCTCCTAATGACTTTGATAAAGTGTCAACTCAGTGGGTGGTGTGAAGGTCCCAATGCAATGAGGGATTCTCTCCGCAACGCTGCAATACTCACATAGAGACTTATGCAGATTTTTTTCCGGGATACTTTTTAGTTCTGCAATTTGGTTCCCAGTAGGCGATACAGGATTGGGGGGCTAAAGCTAACGTTCACTTTTTAATTAATCCTCTTCCGTTTTGCCTTGTGGTTGTGATTAGCGCCGGGCATCGTAGCGCTTCTGCTTTCGGGCCCTGAGCAGAGCGAAAGGAGCATCTGTCAGGCAGGAGGCAGAGCGGGGAGGGAGGCTGAGAGGTGGAGGCTTGGAGAAGTGCAAAAAGGTTATTTAAGTTTTAAGACAGTCAGCACACAAATTCCATTTTACATGAGGTCTGTCAATTTAATACATACATTTTTTTTTCTCTTGTGTGTATTTACAGTATGTAGGTGTGTGTGTGTGTGTGTGTGTGTGTGTGTGTGTGTGTGTGTGTGTGTGTGTGTGTGTGTGTGTGTGTGTCTTTTGCTCCTTCTATAAAGCATGAAAAGATTAAAAGTGCAAAAGGTTATTAAGAATATATTGGACATGCCCTCGCATAAAAACAACTATCTAATCTGATATGTACAAAAATAAATAGTCTGTGTGTGTGTGTGTGTGTGTGTGTGTGTGTGTGTGTGTGTGTGTGTGTATCTGTATAGGTATCTATATGTTTGAACAACACCACACTACACTTTTTTATTATCATTTCCCCCCTACAAATATATAAATATTGTAGGATTGTGCAATTTGTGCTGTAAATATGAACAATAACACGGTAAGGTGATAGGGAGAGTGGCCTAAGTTGTGCGGTTGGGGAAGTGTGCCATCCCTTGTTTCTAGAAAACCATAGAAGAAATTGAAATGTGACCAAATATTAAGAAGAGCCATCCATTTGACTCATCCTGTAAAGAAGGGAGAAACATGGAATAAGATATAAGCACCTTTCACTCAAAAAACTGTGTTTTGCCTTTCAAGTAAGATGTCCATGATCAAGGTTTTTGTGTTATTGTGTCTGAACAATTATAGACACGTTTAAAAACATTTGACAATGTTTTAGTGCTTTAGTATGCTACACTTTGTGTCTATATACACTTTGTGCGAAGTACATTTCTGAGAGTCGTGCCAGTGGCATGGCTGTATACGCTGGTCACCAAAAGAAAGTGATCGTCTACAGTAGCTTAGAAGAGACTGACATCTCCATTCCACTTAACGACACCACTGAGAGAGTTCAGATGGCCAGAAAGATGAGATGGTGACTTTGTCATTGTGAGCTTTGTAGGCAAAACCACCTAGATCTGCCAGGCCTTATTTAAGAAAATGTACCTTCAATCTTTGTAAAATATTTACTTTATTTACTTTAAATAAACCTTAAATAAGTAATTGTCTTATGGATTTGTCTTGCATTACAGTTTATGAGATACATATCAATGGCACAATTTACCCCATGGTATTCTCTCTTGTGGCACAACTTACACCACACCAGGGGCAAGTTGTGCCACAAGACAACTTTTTTTCCGAAAGCTATATTTCTTAAACAGTTTATTCCAGATCCAAAGTTGTTATTACCAGGGATGCACAACATTCTGAAATATATGTACATATTTGAGTTGGAGACATAACTGTCAAGGCCTCACTTTAAAGTCACTTTGAGTAAAAAGTTGCACAACTTAGGTCACTCTCCCCTACTGGTTTTGCTCCTGCAATAAAGTATTAAACAAAAAAGTACAAAGGTTATTTAGTTCAGCACACAGGCATTTCAAATGATGTCTGTTTGAAATAGAGTGAACATACAAACAACTGTCTAGAAGTTCTACAATTTAATACATTTGATGTACTTTTAGCTATGCGTCCTGCCTGTTAAACATATGTTTTAAATGTAGTATTAGCTATCCGTCTTGTCCTTTTAATCACATTTTTTAATGTAGTTTTAGCTATGCGTCTTGCCCTGTTTTTAAAATGCAGTAGGCGCTAGAGCAAACAGTGCTCAGACAGCTCATCAATAGCTCTACATGGAAAGCAAAGTGTATATAGCCTGAAGGTAAACTGTAAATCTCCATCTGAAGTTGCATCACTCACAGCTTTTTGGGAGGACAGGCGTTTACCCTCTGCGTATTCCAGAGGGGTTTATTAGATCTGGTCCTACGATTGGACAGCAAAATCCTGAAATAAACAAACGGAAAACTGGAGCCAATTAAGAATGAGGGAAGAGTTATGAAGTTTGACCCTTAGACCCAATGAAAGAGCTACTGTCAACACGCTTCAAACTATTAGCAGCATGTACAAGAAGAATTAACAAGTGATTTGTCAATAGAGGGAAGTTTGCTTTGTATATTCACACTGCAGCCGCACAATTAGGAAAAGCTGTGTATTAATAAAGCTATAGTGCGTAACTTATTCATATAAATTAATGTCGGTTACATTCAAACCATCTGCAATGAGTTGACACAAAGTTAGAGAAGCCTATCACTCCGCAAAACTCTCTACGTATTTCTCAGTATGGCAGCGTTTACAAACTGGTGTCGCCCCCCCAACACATTGGTGCAGGAGCTCAAAAAATCCAAGAAGCGCCCAAGAAATGTTTCAAGTTGTTGATGCTACTGCTAAGAAAAAAACCTGGACGTACTGCAGAAGGTATAAAATCATGATTTTGGTTCATCGCAGGCTTGACTCATGTAGATGCAAAGACAGTGTTGTTGTAATTACTCAGAATTCTCATGGGGTGACATAACTTTCACACTGCACCTTTAATACCAGCTTTAATAAACCGGTATATGTCCCTGTGAACTTAATTTGCTTCCATTCTGTAAATGAGTGTCATTTGGAGAGAGCAGTTTGTGCATTATGATTAGGCAGAAACGTGACCAATTTTCAACAGCATGTGGGCGCTCTGCTTGACAAAAAATAACAGCTGACGTCCATTGTGTCTATGTTAATGTGAGGGAATAATTTGTGTTGTTGGTTCATCTAAGTGCCCCCTTCTGTTGTCCTTTCTGTTTGTGAGTTTTGTGGAAAGAGGTTCAATTTCCTATCAGCATAACATAAACCAATGTTAAAATTGAACCCTACAGACAACACAATTCTAATACATTTGCTACTGATATATTTAAAGCTGAACTAGTAAATATTTTGAGGTGAGTGAGTTTTTTTTTAGCTTCATTTGGCTAATTGCTCTGATCAGCAATGTTCCCAGCAGCAGGAAGCTATTTTCGGAAAAAAACTGAAAATAAATAAATAGCCTAATAATAAAAAAATAAAATGTATAAACCCACTGTTCATTACCTGTCGAACACCAACACAGCTCACAGACTGAATTAGCAACTAACTGACGAAGGAAACTCGTTAAAAAGCCAGATGTTATTTTTACACACATGAGTGTTAAATGAGCCGATGTCTGTGAGGCATAGTGGAGACAGCAGATGCCAGTCAGTTAGAATGAGCACATGTATTATAATAACACATATTGAGATCGATTTCAATCCGGTTTCATTTCATTTTACGTATTTATTTGTGCAAAATAAACAAGATTAAAATAGCACAGCCATAAACGCGTAGATAACCCTGAGGGCTTGTGAGAGGCGCCCACCTAACGTTAAAGGAATACTTCACCCATACGGAACCAGCGTTCTATCATTATAAAATCACTATTATAATATAATGAATGAGGTTTTTCTTTCCTCAGTCTTCCCTTAGTCTTCCCTTGGCCCAGCTGTCCTGTTAATCCTGACCCTTACTGTGATGTCACAGTAAAATGTCAAATGTAGGGTTAGACAGTAAGACCTTTCTGCCTTTTCTCAGGCTAGGATGATCCGATTTCAATTTTCTTTGCACATTTATACTACATAGGATCTCCGAGTTCAATACACCTTCATATTCCAACCGGTGAAGTAGGCCTTTAAGATTAGAACATCAGGAAAAACATAA
The DNA here is from genome assembly GCA_026122265.1 of Ammodytes dubius. Lineage (NCBI taxonomy): Eukaryota > Metazoa > Chordata > Actinopteri > Uranoscopiformes > Ammodytidae > Ammodytes > Ammodytes dubius. The sequence continues at coordinate 28,446,738 of CM047509.1, forward strand.
TACAAAAGCAAAATACAAGCAGATGAACATTTTATATAATCACATGTTATTCACCCCAATGTTATTCCTATTCATTTCTTTATTTGCCTCATTTGTTTGTTGTTATGTCTGACTGTCAAGCGGCTTTGGGTCCCTTGAAATGCACTATGTTAATAAAAATATTATCATTAGTATAGAGAGTCTAAAAGAAAGAAGAAAAAATCATTTGCAAATAGTCACTATCATATGCTTTTGAATGGAGATATTTTTTATTTTTTATTCAATGATAGCATCTGAATCAGCCCTAGCAACACTGGCTTCATCCCAGTATTCACTTCATCCCAGTGGGCAAACAGGACGTTCTTCTATATATATAATTGATATATGTTAGTATCAAAACTATAATTTAAGTCAGAATTTCCCCCAAAAAATAATTTAAAAAACAAAAACAAATACAAACGGACAGGTGGGCATCTCAAGTGCTCATGCTTTTTTGTAATGGCTGCCAATGACATCTGGGTTATCCTGATGTCATCCACAGCCCGGGACAGTTTGTATAACCATGAATGTTGTGTAGGGGGGATTACTTATTCAACTTCCTTTTTTCTTAATGAGACGGAGAGAAAACAAACAATGACCAGCCCCCATCCCTCTAATCCTAGATATGGGGATAAGGATATAATGTAAGCCGCTGCAATTGCATAATGAGGTCATCTTGGTTACAAAAAAACATTTACCATTTACAAAAAGGATTTTAAAACTAAACTGGAATGAATACAGAGACCAATTCTGCTAGACCATTCATAAAAGCCTGAAACATGCCTTTTTTTAGAAAATAGGTGACATTTCATTTGTTATACAAGATCTTCCTTTGTAAACAAAAAGCTTTGTGGCTCAGAATGAAAGTGAGTTATCTCAGAAGTGTTTCCCATTCCTTGATGGTCCAAAGTGACGTTAAAATACATTTATTTGCAATTTAATATGTTTTAAAAATGTCCTAAAAATGTTCCCTTAATCTGAACTCAAAAACTACAAACAAAAATACATAAGCATACGCAGCAAAACATTGTTCTTGCAGAGACTGTCTCATAAAGGACAGCAGCCATTTTTTAAATCCTTGTTCAATTGTGTTTACTTCACCCAGTTCTGTTGTTTTGATATGAAACATGTTCCAGCACGGAACACGGCTGTTTTCTGAAGCTTTGAGGGCTCGTGACAGTGAAAGCTCCGCACAGCTGCTGATGTAAATCTCTGTCTTTATGAATGGAAGCTTTAGTGGACTATCAACTAGATTCAAGAGGGCTCCACTAATGCCATTGACCAGAGCGCATACAGTACAAGCTAGAATAGACCTTTTAGCTCTTAAATCCATGTCGAGGTCTCAGCTGTTGTGTGTGTGTGTGTGTGTGTGTGTGTGTGTGTGTGTGTGTGTGTGTGTGTGTGTGTGTGTGTGTGTGTGTGTGTGTGTGTGTGTGTGTGTGTTTATTCTAATGAGAGTGCGGCTAATGCGGAGCGCTCAAGTATTCTTTAGGGTTAAAGTACTGGCACCACTATAAAGAGACTTCACTTGGGTTCATCTCATTATTGAATGTCAGCAACTGCAGCCTGACCCCTTGTCTAAAAATATGAATTGAATGAATGAATGAATGAATGAATGAATATTTGACCATTTTGATATAAAAACATGAACAGCATTCTGTCACACATTAAAATACATAAAATAGCCAGGGATAGACACAAAAAAGCCCGAAGGTTTATTTCCATTGTGGTCCCTGTACACAAAACATACACAAAATATACACATACATAAAAATCACACACACAAAATGACCTCCACTAAGGCAAGCCTAATTATGCATAAGCCATTTTTTTAGGGCCTTTTTAAAATTGCCCAAACTCCCGACCACCTTGAGTGCTTAAAGGTGGAGTCAGTGATTCTGGAGAACTCTTGTTATCAAAATAACTTTTTGTGAAATTCCGTGAATATCTCCTCATGATTCGCTACCTGTCCGTGCTGTGTGTGCACTGAGAAAAAAGCTAGTGTTAATACGCAGCCTATGCTCTGTTAACTGGTAAGTAAACAAAGGGTATGTAGCCTAAACAAAGGGGGCCCACCACCATAGCTAGCAACATGCCTGTTTACAGAGCCTAGGCTTTGTATTAAACACCAGCTATTTTTCTCAATGCACACACAGTACGGGCAGGTAGTGGATCTGATTTTTTACAAAAGTGATATCGACAACAAGCGTTCTCCAGAATCACTGACTCCACCTTTAAAGGACAGAAACATGAGGCAGCAGCACTATATTAAATCTAAGGTCGACCACTAATCTCTAAAGAGGAAATTTGGAGACGGATCAGCGAGTGACACGTCCACCATTGGAGAAATTATGAATGTGTGCTGGCAGCTTGTGTTTGTGAATTGGGCTTTCATTTCAGTGTGCGTGATAGGGGGGTTTTTCTCTCTCTCTCTCTCTCTTTCTCTCCCCCTCTGTCTCTCTCTCTCCGTCTCTCTCTCTTCTGTCTCTCTTTCTGTCTCTCTTTCTGTCTCTCTCTCTCTCTCTCTCTCTCTCTCTCTCTCTCTCTCTGTCCCTCTCGCTCTCTCTCTGCTTAGAATAAATGCTAATCCCTAAAACACCATAGCACATGTGCGCACCAACAGAAGGCACAGACGCACATGAAAACAGATTACCGGTAGATGTTAGGAATCCATGAATGACTTTGTTCTGCTGCCAGATCCTGACGTGATTTGTTGATGATTTTCAGTTTTCGTCACGTGACAAAGATCAAGAGACAAAAAAGAGGGGGAAGGCCCAGGTAATGCTGATGGTCCAACGCCCGCACAAACACACACACACACACACACACACACACACACACACACACACACACACACACACACACAACACACACACACACACACACAACACACACCACATACACAAACACACACACAGACAAACACACACCCACATGGACGCACACACACACACACACACACAGAACAAACACAAACACACACACACACACACACACACACACACACACACACACACACACACACACACACCACACACACACAGTCAGTTCAATTCAGGACTCATAATCAAGCTTAATTCCAGAGTGCACATTATTACGTTTACTCTAGCTTACTATTGTTGAATGAAAAAACATCAGCAGTTATTGGTTACCAACATGTGTACCACATCGACCGCACAGGTACATTTCGCATCCTACTGCTGGTAAGATTAGTATGGATCAGGACCCCTAAGGTAAATCACTATATGTCTTGAGTTTTGACACAATATGCAGGACATGCTATACACAACATGTGCTGTTATTGAGTGGAAGTAATTCAATTAATGCTTAACCGCACAAAGCATGTATTTGCATGTGTATCTTGTATTTGTGGTGATGCGAGATGCAAGATGAATCAATGTGCAATAGTGTGTGCATAAATACAGCTATAGATGCTAACCCAATGCAATAATACCTGTGTGTGTGGGTGCAAAACATCCAAGGTTGATGTGCAATAACGATAGCACTTCAATAGTTTAGCAATACACTTGTATTGGGCTTTCCAAAAAGGTAGGAATTATTTAAAATGTTATTTATTTATTCACATAGTTACTTATAAACAGATGGACTCTCATTAGTAGGAGCCATTTATTGAAATGAAATGCAACATATCCAAATATATTTTGTTTATTTTTCTGATGGACATATGGTCTGGAGAAAGTAAACTGAATAGAATTTTAACGAGGTGTGAAGCATTCTGGGTTCATATATATATATATATATAAAGCTCTAAACAGTTCATCGCCATCTTGAGAGTAAATGTTATTTCTGAATATTATTCTTAGATGAAAGAGGTCTTCATATAACCTCACAAGCAAACTGCTTACTCCAGGCATTTCACTCCCACTCCCATCTTAAAAGGAAAGTAAATGCAGCTGCCATTTAAGTGAAAGGAGCTATGTTAAACCGTTCACAAACCAGTGGTTGATTTAAGAATATTAACGTTATAACATATACACTGCTATGGAATTGAAATATGCCAAAAAAATAGGAACCTCAATGCAGCACAAAACCAGCTGCTCTTGCCAAAAGTATTTTTCGAAAAAAGGATTGCTTCCTTTTAGGCACAGATCCACCGGGAAGCTTTATCTTCAAACAACACTTATACACTGACAGACTGGGGCTAGAAAATAAATACGGTATGGGTATGAAATAAGTCAAAACAAATATGGAAGGAAGACCTGCTGTACATTTCAATGTGAATAAAAATTATTCCGGGCACTGTAAACTAAATTGTGCATTGTATTGTACGTGTGTGAAAGTTGTAAATAATGCGTACATGTGTGTGTGTGTGTGTGTGTGTGTGTGTGTGTGTGTGTGTGTGTGTGTGTGTGTGTGTGTGTGTGTGTGTGTGTGTGTATGTGTGTGTGGGTGTGTGTGTGTGTGTGTGTGTGTGTGTGTGTGTGTGTGTGTGTGTGTGTGTGTGTGTGTGTGTGTGTGTGTGTGTGTGTGTGTGTGTGTGTGTGTGTGTGTTGTGTGTGTGTGTATGCGTTTTCCGTTTGGCTCAAAGCTAACTAGAGTGCAAGAAGACACTGATAAATGGTTTAGATCAAGTGAAACATATTGGATGTTCAGCTCTGATACATTGACCCCTTGAGGCGTGAATTCTAAAGAGGACTATACACTGTTTTTAATCAGTGTGCACATCCTAAACCAATGCATTACTGTGTGTGCGTGTGTGTGTGTGTGTGTGTGTGTGTGTGTGTGTGTGTGTGTGTGTGTGTGTGTGTGTGTGTGTGTGTGTGTGTGTGTGTGGTGTGTGTAAACAGGTATTAAGAATTTAAGAACAAAATGTATCATAAATCAGACAGTTAATAACACATGAACAAATCCTTGATTGATAACCTTCGGAATAGTGCCAAGATTGATTATGGAAAGTTTAGTTGATGTATGTGCTTTAGAAGTTGAGATTGTTGGTGCAGAGTATTGAAAATAACTAACGTTGAGATAATGGCCTTTATGGTTATATAGGAGAAGTATACAGACGAAAACGGACAAGTTTTAGGCAAATAAACACCTAAATGTACATTACACCTTTGATTTATACTAGTATGAAAGAAGATATGTTATGGTCGCAAAATAGAAAAAACCTTAAACATGATCAGTGCTTGGGCGGCAGTGGCGAAGTGGGTAGGGGGATCGCCTCTGGAGTGCAGGGTCGGAGGTTCAATCCCCCGTCTCCCCGCCACATGTCGAAGTGTCCCTGAGCAAGACACTGAACCCCAAATTGCTCCCGATGGTTCAGAGAGCGCCTTGCATGGCAGCTATCGGTGTATGAGTGTGTGTGTGAATGTGGTAAGATATGTAAAGCGCTTTGGGGCCGAGAAAATCGGCTAGAAGGCGCTATATAAGTCAAGTCCATTTACCATTTGAAAAAACAATTTGTTCCCATATGTTTTCCTTTCTTTATCAGCACAATATCTCCACGACTGATTCGGTACAAATATCAAAAATTCCTGGAAAATAAATGCAATGATTTTTGGAGATTATCTTTTTTTTCCATCAAGCGCTATTAACAGGTCAAAATGTCCACCTTGCAACACTTAGATTTATGCCATAGAATAATCCATCTATTCTTTCTATAAACCGCTTAGCTCATTCCTGCATGGCCAGGCAGAAATACACAATGAACCCTGGACAAGTATCAAGCTAAATGTCATATGTTAGACGTCAGGATGGTTTATATTGTTAATGTTAGTATTGTTTAGCATCTATTTTTGGTTTTTGGTCTGTCTGTGTTTTATAATGGTGTCTTGTAAGCCCTTGTGGTGCTAATGCATGACACAATAATAAAATATTCAAATCAAATCAAATCATGTTAGACGGAGAAATCTAATTGAATATCTACATGGAATTCATCTTCTGGGGTATGGGATTTTTTTTTCTTCTATACATGATTTTCATTTTCTTTTTTATACAAACGCATAAACATTCAGGACCCCCACCCACCCCACACCCCAAACAATCTTTGGACAAATGGAAACGATACAAAAAAAAATAAAAAAAACATAAAAAATAAGAACAATCAGACATAGCATTTGTACGGGAGTGGGAATTTCTGTCGAGGTTTTCCAGCAACACTGTCATAAATAAGGTTACAGTAAGGGTCCATGTATGTCCCCTAAGGTACAATATAAACTAATGTTTTACCTTAGAAAGAGCCTTTTATATATACATAGGTGCGGGGTGCTGAGGCCGCCATGTTGCACCGCCATGTTTTTACAGTAGCAAAGAATGGACAAACTTATCGGCCTTACACATGTTTATATATATATAGTGTACGTCCTGGGGAAATGCACCTGTTGGAAGACCAAGAAGAAATACTATAGAATAGATAACTAGATACAACTTCAGTATCTTTAGTACCTTCTTGTCCTTGAAGGCCACTGTTGTTAAAATTCTCAGAACAGAAGGGAGCATTGCAATCTAGAATCTCACCACTAGATGATGCCAAAAATACTCAGCTACTACGCATTTTACCTTTAAGTTTTTCCTTAAATTATATGACCGAAATAAACTTTTCTGAGTTTATTTTGTAGCTGAAAACAGCTGTGTAATACTTCTGCTTGAGGTTGATATGGGGAGTGGAACTGAACCCTGAAGCGCCTATGTCTTTACAATGGAATAAGGCTAAACAGCTCTGTACAGTATCTCCATTGTGGCACTGTGAGTGACCCCTTTTAAAAACACACAGTATAGCTTCATGCAGTGTCACTGATAGAGCACATTTAAAGGTGGAGTCAGTGATTCTTGATAACGCGTGTTGTCAAAATCAGTGAATATCTCCTCACTATCCGCTACCTGTCTGTACTGTGTGTTTCCTAAACAAACAGCTGGTGTTAATACACAGCCCAGGCTCTGTAAAATGGTATATAAACCAAGGGTATGTAGACAAAGACATTGATGCCAGTGTATAGAGCCTATGCCTGTGTATTAACACTGGATTTTCTTTCTGGGCTGGTAGCGGATCATGAGGAGATATTTCCTGATCTTGACCAATAGTGATTTTGACTACAAGCTTTCTTTACAATCACTGACTCCACCTTTAAACAGAACTATCTCCCTCAGCAAAATGACCTTTCCCCTACGTTTTTTTTATTAGAATAACTGATGTATCAGTGATTCAGAGATATGACTTTTGTTTTTGCATTAGTATATCATTGTCTGTTGTTTGCCCTTGGTCGTGTTTGTTGTCTGTATTATGTTTTGTTTGTTCTAGTATTTTTTTATGACTTTGCCGCTGGAGTATCCTGAATCTCTCGGGGGCGAATTCTGCCTCTAATGAAGCAGCTACTGAGCTCAGTCCGGTTACATCAGCCTCATCTTATGTTCTGCTGAAGTTCTCTTAACTCGTTTTAACCCAGATTATATAAATACTACGGGGTGGTGGTGGAAAAAAGCATAAAGTACGGTGGCCCCTGCAGGTTAAAAAACACAAAGGCAATTCACTGGAACAAGACAGAAATTCTACCCCGCAGGAGTTTTTGAACTTCAGGGCCACCGTATAAACAAAGGCTATGAATTAATAAATGAAAGATCCATAAAATGATAAAGAAGTGAGTATGAAAAGAAAAATTATTTAAAAACAGCATGTGTTACTCCATGTTTTTTTAACCCAGTGTTATTATAGTAACTACAATTTAGTTTTGAAGAGTGGCAAGTTTGATAAAAGACAGCCATCGCCATAACCTCCACATTTTATTTATGTTACAGCATATTTATTTCTTGCATAACTTTTATTGAGCAAAACTTCCTCTGTACATGTTCAATATAGCATCAATACATTTGACTTTCTGTCTTAAGTTTGCCTTTGAGTATGTTTACATTATTGCAATCACTTGATAAAACTTTTCAACTGTAAAATGTATATTATTTCACACTTCACACAACGGCTTTCTTAGCACACAGCTATGTACTGCATCAAGATATTGATTTTGATTTGGAACATGGAACACTAAGTATCAAAATTGAATCGAATCGTGGTATTCCAAAATATGCCACACCCCCTAAGAACGACATTATTTTTTATTGTCAAAATGTTTTATTGGTTGCAACTTGACATGAATGAATGAATGAATGAATGAATGAA
>CM047509.1:28459883-28507383 GCA_026122265.1 Ammodytes dubius
CCAACCTCGGACTTCCAATGTAAATGTAACGCAGCACATTACTAGCTATAGAACCACAGCATCCTATTGTTAAGTCAGAAGCGCATTACATGAGTGAGTAATCTTCTAGCCATGTATTATTGGACATATGAGCGACATGCACGGGACATTCTTATATTTAGGACGGTGACATGTGGCAGACTGTCGTGTGACTATACGGTCACACGCTATGCTCATATATTTAAACACACAAACACAGACATGACAAACCGGACTCTTGACTAACAGCAGGAGGAAGTCGGACATGACAGAGAAAAATATAAATAAATATGGTAAAGATCTATTTTGGCTCCTGTGTGGGAAGTTTAAGTTGATGTGGTAACTCCATGGTAACCCCCCCCCCCCCCCCCCCCTTAACATGTCTGATATGTTGTGGGCATGATGTGCTATTTAAAGACACTGTCACGTCATTGACTGTCAACATTAAATTGCTAATAAAGTTTTTAAATTGATATTGAGGGCAAAATCCATATTTGGTTTAAATGCATATGTGTCAGCGAAGAGTAAAAAGGCTTCGTAATCTCACATATTGACGCATTGAATTTTAATATAATCAGTACATGCTTGTGGTTTACTATATCCAAAACAAGTTTTAGTTAAAAGTATCTACTAGTTTTGTAAAAATAAATAATAATAATAATTGTCACCAACAAACCAAATCCTGCTTATGGGCCCCAAAAGTCTAGGGCCCTGAATAGTCTGATAATTAAAGGAACACAATGCAGTTTCAGCGGCCCTGCAGTTAACTCAGTACAGTACAGAAACTCTCCAGGTAGCTTTTCTGACTTCAGTTTTCCAGGGATCCAATTTTTCCTGTGAGTAAAAAGTTTGTTTATTCAGTTACGAGAATATACTTTAGAAAATGTTTCACTTCTTTGACATAACCAAACACTTTCTTTATTAAAAATCCAAAAGCCTTCTCCATTTTTGAAGCAGTATCCACACAACACAGCAGTACACTGTGTTCACTGTCTTGTGTGAAGTTTGTTCAGTGTGTGTGTGTGTGTGTCTGACTGTGTGTGTGTGTCTGTGTAGCCTGACACCCGACACCTTACATCATCTGGTTTAGGATCTTTCTTTGCCACTAGAGTGAAACCAGATGTAATTCCCCGACATAGAAAAGAAGAAAAAAAACTCCTCCCCAGACCTGGTTCTCCCATTTGTACTTCCTCAAACCACAGGCCATATAAACTCACACACTGACCTACTTTTACCAGCAAAGCAAGACGCAGTCAGACCCACAGAACTTCACCAAAACATATTTGACTCTTCTTTGGACTTAAGGTAAAGTTGCTTTGTTTGTTTCCTTGTGCATAAGTTTTACTTTCAGTTTTAGGAGTTCCTTCTCTTGAGCATGGTTAGTTTTAGAGTGAGGAAAAACGTGTGTATAAGGTTTGAAATGGACTTATACTAATGTTTTGCATTAAAGGTGAGCTAACCTGTGTGTAAATTAGCTGTACTGAATGTAAACCATGCAGAGTTTAGTTAGCAGAGTAGCCAACTTCTCAAAAAATGACTTTGAATTTGAATCTTATGTTTTTCTTCAACTTGGATTTATGCTCAGATACAGTAGATGACTGCATAAAAGAAAAGATAAGATAAGAAGTTCTCGCAAGTAATTAGTTATAATAGGATTAAGATAAGCAAGTGATTCTGACCCAGTTTGCACTTCAATAGAATGAGATTTTGAAGACAGAACTGCAGACTTTTTCACTGGGAGCTGAGCAGAGTTGATGTGGCATACTCATGGAAAAATACAACAAGCTATGATAGGAAATATATAATTGAAAATAATGATGATTTATTTGATACATTCATTCATTTCTAAAAAGTAAATAAACTGCCACGAGTTCGAGTTGGAATGTGTCTGACTCATGCAGAGAGTGACACAGCACAGTGCAAATAGTTTTTCGGTTTACAGTAACTGTAAAATATTTGCATAGATCAAGAAACCGTGATATTTTAGAACAAAATGTCTCATACATCAGACAATTAATAACATATGAACAAATCCTTCTGTAATAACCTGAAGAATAGTCCAACGAATGATTATGGAAAGTTTAGTTGGTGTAAGTGCTTTAGAAGTTGAGATTTTTGGTTCAGAGTATTGAAAAAGAAAACCAATGTTATGATAATAGTTGTTAAAAGATAGTTGTATAGGAGTAATAGACATACATAAACAGACAAGGTTAAGTCAAGTATATATGAAAATGTTCAACTCTTTATTTACTAGTATGAAAGAAGACATGTTATGGAGGCAAAATAGGCAAAAATCTTAAAATTAACCTTTGCTTGAAAAAACAATGTTTTTGCATAGTCACTTAAAATGTTGCCCTTTCTATCAAATCAACCAGAGGTGAGCCACTGTATGCTACATGTGATCAGTGTGTATAGGAATCCGATTATGTAATGCAGCCCAGCACACAAAACACACACACACACACACACACACGGCCTCGAAGTTTTAAGGCACACTGTTTGTTGTCTGCTTTTAGTCCAAATCTTATAGCAGGTCAAAAAGGCTTTTGCTTGAAAACAAAACGACGCAAAAAGCAGATTAACGGCAGGATGTAATAAAACAACAGATCAGCGGGTTGAGAGACAGATGGCAGGAAGGCTGGTAGGAGCAAAGAATGATGGAAAAAAAGGAAAAGTTCAGACTGGGGTGAATTATCTGGATATTTCAGGTCTGGACTTGAAAATGCAGGAAGAAAAAAAGGGGGTCAGCATTTTTTCCCTGTATGGAAAACTCTCTCAGAACAGCTCAGTAGTACAGGGACAGTCAGCCCTTTGAGTATTTTCTTTGGGAAAATAAACTAGCATGCTGGTCTCGGTACTATCGTATTATTCCTTTTTTAATTGATATCAAAATTTAAAAACTGCCTTGTCCTCAAACACACACAAAGTAAAGTTTAATTTGGTCTATTATACAATATGTTATAATATCGGCAACCTTAAAAAAAGCAAAATATTTCCCACTCAATCGTAGTGGAGTAGAAGTATGAAAAAGCATGAAAAGTCAAGTCAAGTTAAGTAAGAGTGCCTTTAACTTGTACTTAAGTACAGTAGTTGACTAAATGTACTTAGTTACATTCCACCTCTGGATGTCCTTGTATTTATTTAAGCCTGTTTTAACACCTCGTTCGCTGACAAAATAACTCACACAACTTGTATATGTGTCTCTATATTCATTACTTATATAGTTATCCTTATCAAAAATATAAATATGTGTTATCAATAAAAAAAAATGTATTCATTACCAATTACATATTTATGTTGTTTTCCTTTTTAAATGGTTATATTATCATAAATAGTAAAGTATACACTGAGAAATAACTCCTTTAAATGTGTGTGTGTGTGTGTGTGTGTGTGTGTGTGTGTGTGTGTGTGTGTGTGTGTGTGTGTGTGTGTGTGTGTGTGTGTGTGTGTGTGTGTGTGTGTGTGTGTGTGTGTGTGTGTGTGTGTGTGTGTGTGTGTGGTGGTCTCAGGATGTTGCAGTGTGTGTGTGTGTTGCTGCTTGCGGCCTCGGCTCTGAGTCACCTGGACCAGGCTTCTCTGGACTCCCACTGGGAACAATGGAAGATCACACACAGCCGAGAATACAACGGACTGGTGAGTCTTTACTGATTGATTGATTGATTGATTGATTGATTGATTGATTGATTGATTGATTGATTGATTGATTGATTGATTGATTGATTGATTGATTGATTCAATTTATTTCAGACATATCAAAAATACAAAACAAAATGAAAAGCATGAAAATACAACAAAGAAAAATGTATTATTTCACAAAAAAATTTAAATAAACAAATTACATATATTGAATTGATATATGAAAAGGAGTCGGAAGAAGTATAAACTTAAAAACGTAATAGTTACTAAAGTTAACTATTAATCACCTTTTAGTACAAATATGGCATGCTGGCTGGTTGGTTAGTAAGTGTTTATTAAGAGTGAACTTTTCTAGCGCTTTTTTTGTAAAGTAGGGGTCATGTGGGTTACTTAGTAAGAGCTGATGCTGATAAGCTAACCGCACATTTTTTATCATAGAATTCGATTGCTTTTGACACACAATAAACATATAATAAACAAGGATAAAACAGAGATTAAAGAACTAATTATAAAATAATGATAAAAAAAGGATAAAAATAGGATTAAATACTAAAAGAGCAATACATTCAAAACAGTTACAGTGAGATGTGATGCTGGTTGCTTAGTAACTGTTTGTTAAGAGTGAACTATTCTAGCGCTTGAAGTGGAGGTCATGTGGGTTACTTATTGAGAGCTGGTGCTTTTCACAATTACGTGTAATTAAATTAACTTTCATTCCACTTGAAAGACATTGAGGTTCCACTCATTTACAATGACAAGCAAGAGGTAACACACGATAAACACTTTTATATTATATTATATTTTTGCCAAACACCCCTATCCTATACAAGAGGCTATTAGAACATCACACCGATACGAATAGCAAAACCCACCAAGATTCACATTCTTATGACTTTTCTGTGCAAACGATTATGTAGGAGAGTCTTTTATGACAAGCATTTGGATCTAAATGTGAATATTGCAAAAAACTTGACTTGCTTGACATGAAGTGAAAAGAAATGGTTGAAAAACACATACTCATTTATAAGCTGCACACTTCACTGAATCCGTGTACTTTTGTGGTGATGGCGCCATGTTTTATTCACAGACCGCAAACCACATCTGAACCAGAGATAAAGATGTGTGCTGTGTGTGTGTGTGTGTGTGTGTGTGTGTGTGTGTGTGTGTGTGTGTGTGTGTGTGTGTGTGTGTGTGTGTGTGTGTGTGTGTGTGTGTGTGTGTGTGTGTGTGGTGTGGGGTGTGTGTGTGTGTGGTGTGTGCGTGCTGTGTGTGTGTGTGTTCGCGTGTGTGCTGTGTGGTGTGTGTGCGTGGTGTGTGTGATTTGTGCTGAACAAGTTGTCCTTTAAAGAAATTCACTTCACAAATCCAACAGTGTATAATGCAAGCTAAGTAGAACTGCAGAGTTGCATATTCCTTTACAAATGCATCAAAGCTGTTTTTTAAGTAAAAGATTAATCAAAAGTCGGGACAAGGAAAGGACTGTGGCAGTGGATTGAGGAAGGAAAGATCTGAGTAACATTATTAGGAAAGTATGTCAGATACTCAGTTGTTCTAGAGAAAAAAACATCCAACCCATTTCCTATTAAAGGTGGAGTCAGTAATTCTGGAGAACGCTTGTTGTCCAAATAACTTTTTCCTCAAAATCAGTAAATATCTTGTCACGATCTGCTACCTGTCGTACTGTGTGCATGTTGTAGCAACATACCCATTTTACAGAGCCTAGGCTGTGTATTAATACTGGATTTTTTTACAGTGCCACACAGTATGGACAGATAGCAGATCATTTGTATTAGAAGTGTTAATCGTAATCCCCCTTTTGTGGTCATGGTAGGAATGTTGGGATTCACATTCATCCGGCTCTTACTGACAAATGTCTTCTTTCTGTCTTTCTATTTGAGTCTGTGTTTATAGACATTTAGACGTGTGGACTTCTCTGTGTTTGACTCACTGTCTGTCTACAGCTGACTGCAGTTAACAGTCAGTAAGAGTAGTGTTAGTTTCCTCTTTCAGTTATTTATTATTTTTTAAGATGATTTTTTGGGGGGGAATTTTTGCTTTATTATAAGAAAGCTTGGAGACCCGTTAAAATGGGGCAGAGAGGGGAATGACATGCTAGTGAACGACCCGGGCTGGATTCTAACCCGGGTCTGCTGTGAAGAGGACTGAGCCTCTATGTGGTGTGGTGGGGGGGGGGGCCTTAACAATCCCCCACCACACACACACAAGACATGACACACACACCCACACCACCACACACACACACACACACACACACACGTTCAGCTGTTTTTTCAGGAGGATGCAGGGATCTGTTCAGAGAAGATTAGACAGAGGAAGTGTTGCTCACAGGAGGGTTAAGTAGATTGATGCATTCAGCCTTTAGCTTCATTGTTGTTGTACTGTCTCAGTGGTGGATGAAGCCATCCTTAGAACTAGCTTCTTGTCCTTGAAGGCCACCGTAGCTTCTGTAAATGCAGGCAAAGGGAGGGGTTAGCAAGGGAGTGTAGAAATCTTTAACTTTCACCACTAAATGATGTCAATATCACACTATCACACACTTCACCTTTAAAGGTAGAGTCAGCGATTCTGGAGAATGTTTGTGTAAAAATATGAATATCTTCCCACGATCCACTGCCTGTCCATTCTGTGCTGAAAGAAAATCTGGTGTTAATACTCAGCCTAGGCTCTGTAAAAAGGAATTTGAACAAAGTATATGTGAAAAAAGGGGCCCATCGTATGTGGCGACATGTAGTTTACAGAGCCTAGGTGTGTATTAACCCCTGGATTGTATTTTCAGCACGCACACAAGGTACAGACAGGTATACGTTCTTGATGAAATATTTCAAATTCTGACAAAAGTGATTTTGACAACAAGCGTTCTCCAAAATCACTGACTCCACCTTTATTGTAAATCTTTAACACATATTTAAAACAACCTGTTTGTATTACCAGTCACACAGTAGTCTCTTGTTGTCTGATTTGAACAATGTCAACTGGAAAAACCAGAAATGTGAGGGGTTGGCACTAGTTGGTCTACTTCTGTGTTTTGGCCACGAGAGACACAACACAGGTGCAGTTATTGAAACAGAATCAGAAACTAAAGCAGGACATGCACTATGAGAATATACACTCATTTCATCTTTCTAGTCCTTGGCCAATAACTGAGAAAAAGTTAATTTTCGAAAAGTATGTAGGCTATGTCCTTCCTATGCCAAATGAACTGTCTATTTTTTTCCAAAACAAATCCGATGAACCAGAAAAATCCATGACATTGTAACTCAGCCGATCAACTTTAATCACACAGAACAAAGACGTCTCATGGTTGCTAATTTGGTTTCTTAATTGAGGTTAAGCCCTCGTTTTGAGTTGCATACGGCAGTCGGCTGTCAAAAAGTTCCAACAGTAGAGAAATGTACCCTCCTTTTTCTACCCTGCGTTCCAAATCACATACTCTTTTCTTTTTACTACACTACATACTAAAGTACAGAAGAGTTTTAGGGCCACAGGAGAGGAAAAACAAATCAGATACGGAAGATTTCTTTATCATTTTGTCGAGAAATGTCAAGAATAAAGACGAATACACCAAAATACAATTGGAGTTAGTGGGGCATTCATGTATTTTCAGCCTACTACAATCAACTTGCATGTATTGGGACATCCTAAATCTGTTTTCTGGCATACTAAATAGTAGGGAAGTATGGGGATTGGAACGCAGGGCTACTTTCCCTATTGCTAAAATCCCCTTTGTCTGTTCTTCTTTCTGTATATAGTAGTTATGTTGTTTTATTTTCTGGCCGTGAAGAAGAAAATGTAGTTTATTTGGTGTTAAAACTAGGGAATTGATTTCCTGAGCATCTGTTAGCCAGCCCTACACCATTCACCTCCGGCTAAAGGTCACCAGTCTACAGCTGTGTATGTGTGTGTGTGTGTGTGTGTGTGTGTGTGTGTGTGTGTGTGGGTGTGTGTGTGTGTGTGTGTGTGTGTGTGTGTGTGTGTGTGTGTGTGTGTGTGTGTGTGTGTGCGTGTGTGCGTTGATGCATGTGTGGAGTGTATACAGTGCAGGATGTGCTTGGGTTCATGTGTGTGTGTGTGTGTGTGTGTGTGTGTGTGTGTGTGTGTGTGTGTGTGTGTGTGTGTGTGTGTGCGTGCGTGCATATGTTGTTTTGTCTGTATTTTTGTATATCCCAATGTGTATTTGAACGTGTGTTGATATGATCATTAGTGGAACATTATTATTTGCAGTCCTGTGTATTCAGCAGAAAAACCCTCATTATCTTTCATGGTGATTCATAAACTCTCCTTGAACCAACAACACTGTATTAGAATCAAGGTATTCTTGCCTGATTTGCATTGGTCATTATTGGAAAATATATTAATTTAATTCATTTTCCTTTATTTAACCTCAAAAGATGAATTGAGGGGAGACCCTCTTTTATAATGATGTGGAGTTATTACAAATACCCAATATACAAAAAACAATACACAACAAGCTTACAAAGAGACAACAACAAATAGAACATTCAGATCAATTGAATGAAGCAGAACAATAGCCTAATTAAAACAGTTACAAGTGGAGTGGGGCTGATTCAAAATAATAAGTTTAAATTGGTTAACAGTTATGAGTGTATTTATGATGTTGTAGGTTGTTCTATATAAAGATAGAAACAATAATTATAGGTATGCTAATAGATGAACCAAGTAGAGCATGGATCTTTAAAGATGAGACACTGCGGATACAATTTAACTTATAGATATCATGATGAAACTTTGCAAGTTGATAAACTACATTAAAACAATTAGTTTTATTATTAAATTTTTTTTTGTTAAGGTTTGAATAAATATGGACATTTGCTTTACAACTTGAGATTTACGGTTCAAGGTATTTAAAAAAAACTAATGTTGAGATAATAGCCGTTTAGGATGGTAGTGTGGGAGAAATATACAGATGCAAACAGACAAGGTGTTGTCAAATTAACAACCTAAATTTACAATTTCAACTTTGTATTTAAACTTGTATGAATGAAGAAATGTTATGGAAGCAAAATAGATAACAATCTCAATATTGAGCAGTGCTTGAATAAAAAAGTGCCTGATTTGTGCTTGACTTTATCTTGCCCCATATTGTGACGGACATCATTGGAAATCTGTCTCTCTTAGCTCATTGGGACATATTCCCTGCGTTCCAATCCCCATACTTCTCTACTATTTAGTATGCCAGAAACATATTTAGGATGTCCCAATACATGCAGGTCAATTGTAGTATGCTGAAAATACATAAATGCCCCACTAACTCCAATTAGATGTTGGAGTAGGCTATTCGTCTTTATTCTTGGCATTTCTCAACATAATGAAAAAAAAATCTTCCTTATCTGATTTGTTTTTCTCTCCTGTAGCCCTAAAACTCTTCTGTACTTTAGTATGTAGTGTAGTAAAAAGAAAAAAGTATGTGATTTGGAATGCAGGGATTGATAAAATGCAAATTTTCAAAAATAAAGAATTAAGCCATATTTTAATTCAAGTTAGAACCTCAATACTCAGTTCTGTTGCTTTATAAGACGTACTTTGGAAAGTAGTTATGTGAACAAGCACCAGTTTAATTGGCCTAATAATGAAATGTAGGACAGATGTAGGTTTGAATTAGCAAAGTAAGGACATGTCTGTGTTACAGCCCCATTAACCCAGATTAATTCATTTGAGCTGGCAGGTGTTAATGTAGAAGGGAAGTCACATTTAAGATTAATAAAAATATAGTAGTAATATAATATGATAAGTAATATAGTGTGGTGTGGCCTCCTTATGAAGGTGAAACCAAATGGCTCGATTTATGTGAGATGTTGTTGGACTACTAGATCCTCAAGGTTCATGTTGCAAGACAAATTAAGCCCAAACACAATTAGGGGTTGACTCAATATAGCATAGAGGGTTAGGGCTAAGAAGAGTAGTGCTAGACAACCCTTCAATTGGAAATGTTCCAGACCCCAAAAAGTAGAAAGCCAAAAAAATTATTTCAAAGACTCTGAGACAATGTTGATTCTGTTGAAGTAAACTATGTGTCAAGTGCTGTATTTGACCGCCTGCCCTTGTGTTTGTGTTTGTGTCAGGATGAGGAGGGGATCCGGAGAGCCATCTGGGAGAAGAACATGTTGATGATCGAAGCCCACAACCAGGAGGCCTCGCTGGGCATCCACACCTACGAACTGGGCATGAACCACCTGGGAGATATGGTCAGTTTTGAACGCTATATATCTTAATAATGACATGATATCAGCCCAATAACTGTATATCCCAATCCACCAGACACATGGTGTCTTTTTATACAGTACTCTGGATACACAAAACAATGCTTGTTACATTTCCTGTTGTAAAACTCACAAAGGAACAGCTCCTAAGTGTCCAGAGATTAAAGGTGGAGTCAGCGATTCTGGAGAATGCTTTTTGCCACCTTTTTTTTTGTTTTATTGTCTAAATAAGTCAACATCTCCACACGATCCGCTCCTGTCCTAGGCTCTGTAAACGGGTATTTTGAGAGCTACACGTTCCCACCTTTGTTTAAATAGGAGTGTACAGAGCCTAGGCTGTGTATAAACACCAGATTTGTTTTTCTCACACAGCGCACACATACACGGATAGGTTGCGAGGATTGTGAGGAGATATTCACTGATTTTGATGAGGCGAAGCATTCTCCAGAATCACTGACTAGACCTTTAATTTGTCTTTAGTAGCTCTGGCTTGTATCTGGTGCCATGTTTGTTTTCATGCAATATGCAGCAGCCGCATGTCGAGGGGGTTTGACGTTCTTAAAATCATTTGCAGTGAGTGAATTGTGTGTCAGTGCGGGTCATGAATGATGGTTGTTTTTGCTTCAAAATGTCGGCTGTTACAAGCTTTACATCAAACATATATGAGAAGCAAAATGCGTAAAATACAGCCCTTGCCTTTGCTTGGGCTCATTTATTAGACAGGGACATGTATAAACTATACACACATCCCAACTCTGTGGATATGAATGCCCAATTATATGATTATGTAAAAGAACAGGTGGTCTGAAAATTAGGTGTGTGTGTTTCCTGTTTCATTTTGACTAGAAGCTCTTAAAGGGAAATGAAATACATAAACAGATGGTGTGTGTTTCTTTAGCTAATTATCTTCCTGCTTGTAGAGCAAAGGAGCTGTTATAAAAGCAATGGGAGTTCTGAGGATATTCAAAGGATGGATTTATTTTAAATAATTGAAAAATATTGGAGCGGTTTCTTCATGACCAAAAAGCACAGGGGTCACTTAGTTACATTCCTGTTTTACTCTGTCTGTCTGTCTGTCTGTCTGTCTGTCTGTCTGTCTGTCTGTCTGTCTGTCTGTCTGTCTGTCTGTCTGTCTGTCTGTCTGTCTGTCTGTCTGTCTGTCTGTCTGTCTGTCTGTCTGTCTGTCTGTCTGTCTGTCTGTCTGTCTGTCTGTCTGTCTGTCTGTCTGTCTGTCTGTCTATCTATCTATCTATCTATCTATCTATCTATCTATCTATCTATCTATCTATCTATCTATCTATCTATCTATCTATCTATCCTATCTATCTATCTATCTATCCATCCTCCTCGTCTGGTTTTACTTTAAAGTAATTGATAATAATCTTTTGTTGAGATATAACTTATCATCCAAAATATATCTTTCATAAAAACTTCCCTTTTTGAGTTCTAAATAGTTTTAAGAACTTCAAACAATAGGGTGCCAACTAATTATCTGTCATATCTAACAAAACCAAGCCGGTCGAAATATTGATTCACAACAGTGTAAGAAAATGTCTGATAAACTTTCTGGACGTAAAAATAATAAGTCGGAAAAACATTCAGAAGTCCTAGTATATAGAACCCAACATTAAGAGTTACATTGCACATGAATGATAAGTTATCTGAACAAAAGATAATTATTTAGCTCAAACGTAGGCAGAGTTTTAGTTTTAGCCTCAGAACTCTAAAATCAAAGACAGATGCCTTGAACATTCTAGTTTTACAGTCTTGTCTCTATATCCAATGTTCTTATATTCCCCTGGTGTCTCCCTCTTTGATGTTTCCACGGCACAAAAACTGACATTTCACTTTGGAGCAGACAGTGTTAAACCCATCGCTTCACAAATTGGTTTTTATCCTCCGTCGCCCTGCTGAGTCAAATCCTCTGTGTGTGTGTGTGTGTGTGTGTGTGTGTGTGTGTGTGTGTGTGTGTGTGTGTGTGTGTGTGTGTGTGTGTGTGTGTGTGTGTGTGTGTGTGTGTGTGTGTGTGTGTGTGTGTGTGCGTGCGTGCGTGTGTGTGTGCGTGTGTGTGTGTGTGTGTGTGTGTGCGTGTGTCTATATCTTCTTTTACACTGTCTTGTCTTGGGTCTAAAAATATATTCCTCTCTTTTCCAAGTCCCAAAACATTTTTCTATTAAAGGATTTTTTTCTAGGAATAAAAGAACATTCGGTCCTGTCTATTGTCAGAGCGGTTACACGCTGTCACCCCCTTTGACTTCTGCAATCTTTATTTCTTAGAATGTTTTTTGATCTATGAACTCCATCTGCTGCTATCACCTTGTATGTCAAGTATTACAGTGAGATTGCGAACACACATGGTCAAGGTCAAGGTCAAGGTCAAATGTATTTATAAAGCACATTTACAAACAGCGGGTACTGCCCCAAAGTGCTGTACAGGTTAAATTATAATAAAATGATCCACATTTATTACAAATAAGAAACCAAAAGAAAAACACATAAGAAAATACTCAGCTCAGCTGGTTCCGAAGGCCAGTGCAAAAAAATGCAATTTTCATTTTTCAACATCCCTGAAAGCCTCTGTAAACCTGGTCTGAATTTTTTATTTTTTTTTCATTAATATATGATATCAAAGTTGGGAGTCCTAATAAGCTTTCACAAAAATAATTAAATATTAAATAAATATTAAAACATATTGTAAAACTTAGCTAAACATTTTTAATTTAAATTTGTTTACTGTCTACACCGTTTGACAGGACTGAGCTGGTGTGGCCGTATCAAACTGTCTCCATGGCAAACAGTCTTTGTTTTTATAGAATGGTTGGGCAGAGAACTACTGTGATTGGTTCAAAATACTTATTGAGTCATAAAAACCAGAGCTAGATAGATAGAAAATAGATAGATAGATAGATAGATAGATAGATAGATAGATAGATAGATAGATAGATAGATAGATAGATAGATAGATAGATAGATAGATAGATAGATAGATAGATAGAGATAGATAGATAGATAGATAGATAGATAGATAGATAGATAGATAGATAGATAGATAGATAGATAGATAGATAGATAGATAGATAGATAGATAGATAGATAGATAGATAGATAGATAGATAGATAGATAGATAGACAGATAGATAGATAGATAGACAGACAGACAGACAGACAGACAGACAGACAGACACACAGACAGACACACAGATAGATACTGGTATGTAAAATGTAACTATTAAAACTGTGTTTCTTTCCATGCAGACATCAGAGGAAGTTTCCAATAAGATGACCGGTCTTCAGATCCCGGTGAACCGCGATCGCAGCTTCACCTTGGCGATGGACGACAAAGTCTCAAAACTTCCAAAATCTATCGACTATCGCAAGAAGGGCATGGTGACCCCAGTGAAGAACCAGGTCAGAAATCATGTTGTCTCACACTTCTTATCGCTTAAATAATAACTGGACAAATTGGCATGATTTAATTGAAATATTTTACGATATTTTGGGGCATTTTCCGCTTAAGTTGATGGTGTAAAGCTGGAGAGGGTTCAAGAAAAATGTGGGGAGAATGACATGCAACAATGACTGTCAATCAGGCAAGATTGCGACTATGTGTCACATGATCTCAGTTTTTGATAAAGGGTTCGAGTTGATTTTACACGAGTCCTGCTTTACCCGTGTTCTGATGACTTGCTTGGTTATCTAGTATAAATAAAAGGTTAAAAAAATGAAAAAATAAATATTTCCCTAAACTGCAGTAACATTTTGCTGTCCCGTCTATGTAGCTGGTGCCAGTAGTGGGAAGCTCACGGAGTAATTTAAAAAATGCATGTTCTTCCTCTCCCCTTCCCTTAAATTAACTTTGCTTTCATTTTCACTCCTCATGTAACAACAATAGAGGCCTGCTGGATTTCCCAGACTTTGTTTCCCGTATGTGCAGCTCTGGCTCACAAAACTGAATATGCTGTGTCATAGTTCTGAAGAATCCAAACAGTATTTAACAAACTAGGAAGTTGTTGTCTTTTTTGGTAGCTTATCATATTCCTGTCAATAGTGTTCTGAAATAGGAGTTAGTATTCTAGGTATTCAGTTCAGTTGTGAGCAGACATGTGATGGTGTTTGATTCATGGTTTGAGGGGAAACTGACCCTGCATTCCAATACCTTCCCTTAACTTCCTTAACTTCCCTACTATTTAGTATGCCAGAAAAAGATTTAGGATGTCCCAATTCATGTAAGTTAATTGTAGTATGCTGAAAATACATAAATGCTACACTACCTCCAATCGAATGTTGGAGTATTCGTCTTTATTCTTGACATTTCTTGACATGATGGAAAAAAAATTTTCCTTTTCTGTTTTTTTTCTCTGCTTTGGCCCTTAGTATGTAGTGTAGTAAAAAGAAAAAGTATGTGATTTGGAACGCAGGGTGTGAAAATGTCCCTGAGGCAGCTTTCAGGCAAAATGTTGAGAAGTAAAACACAAACGTCATCGATTTCTTTGGGGAATTTGTGGCTGTTACAGAATCTAGTATAATGACATCATCTGGGATAAGGAAACAAACCCTACGTTCCAAATTGCATACTCTTTTGTTTTACTATTCTACAGCTGATCATAAAATGTACATAGTTTACATGCACTATGCATACAAATGAGACATGCTTATCATGATTTATTTCATCATAATATTGCACGTTGAACTTGCCTCTTGCTTATGGTGGTGGTTGATGATGCCATCCTAAGTAACTAGCAGCTTCTTGTCCTTGAAGGCCACTGTAGCTTCTGTAAATTCTTGATAAATTCTCCCAAAGGGAGCGGCAAGCAAGGGAGCGTTGCAATCTAGACTAGATCTATCACCACTAAGTTCAATCAAAAACTTCTTTATTAAAATGGTAAATGGACTTGACTTATATAGCGCCATCTAGCCGATTTTCTCAACCCCAAAGCGCTTTACATATCTTACCACATACACCCATTCATACACACACTCATACACTTTATTACACACTGTACCTTTAATTACATTGGTTTAGGAACATGTATCGGAGATAGAATAGTTTAACCCAACAGATAAAATATATTTTTACTTGTCGCAGAATATGAATGAAAATATTCAAAGACTTGCTCCAGTGTAGCCGTGGCCTTCCCCAGAGAGCAGCAGCATAGGCTTTAAAAATCTGAATGACATTATGTGGTGAATATTTTGTCTTGAAGCCCTGAATAAAAACTATAAAGGCTTTCTGAAATCTCACTGAAAAAATTTAAAAGAAAAAATACTTGAAGGCCTTCTCCAAAAAAAGACAATAAAGCCAAAAAATCAACATAGAAATGTATGAAATAGTTATATCGAGATTCAGGGTAGATTATGTGTTCTCAAAAAGCACTGACATTTGCCCTTTGGAGTAAAAAAAATAAAAAATAAAAAATCGCTATCAGAGTACAGTCACGTAACCTTTGGGCGAAACAGCCTGTTCTCATAATAGCTAATGGTCGTTGTAAACAAAAGAATGGGCTTCTGATTATTTAACATAATTAGTTGTTATTATGAGTGGATGTGACAGACGGGCCTGATATTTATGTAAACAAGGAAACAAGGGCTTGAGCAGAACAGGAAGCACACAGATTGAAACATATGGGCTTTGTCGCCAACAGCCAGATTAGCAGCAGAATTACATGATGTAATCTAACAGCCATCAGATGAACGTTATAGTGCAAAAAATTAGAAAATGTAATATTAATAGTAGGAATATTTTCAGTAAAAACGGGTGACTTTGATGCATAGTTTTTAGTAAGATTATTTTTGGCATTTTCATGCTTTATTGGATAGTACTGAGTTGAAATGGGGAGACAGAGAGAGAGGGGGATGACCTGCAGTAAAGGTCCATGGGTCGGATTTGAACCTGTGACCACTGCAACGAAGGCCTGAGCCAATATGGTACACGCTCTATCCACTACACCACCGGAGCACCCCAGAGTTATTCACTGATTTTGACAAAAAAGGGATTTTGACAACGAGAATTCCGATTCACTGACATTTAAACTTACATTTACGGCCGATATATTTGCTCCATAATTAATCTAACCACCTTATAATTAAGTACATTTTAACCTGCAAAGAAAACTCACACCATTGAAACAGATTTGGGATATTTTCAGAAGTTGAATGGGAAAATGTAATCCATAATAGTCACATAAAGTCAAAAATGTCAGTTTATGTGTAGGATGGTGTCGCCCTCTTGTGGATAGAAACCAAACTGCAGCTCTGAACAGGTTTATTGATCTGCTGGCTGCTGCTTCCCTTTCATGAATTATTCATTAGACTGACTGCACTCCCTGCATACTAACAACCTACTCTCTACACAGCTCCTGCTAATATGACACAATAGCCTAGTAGTGTTTTGATGTTTGTGTTCGTTTGAGGCAAATTTCAGTTTAACTAGACAAGAGCATAGCTACATACTGCACTGAATTGATGCGTTTACACATTTAAAAGGGTTTTAATGGGTCAGAATAGCAGCAAAATTTGAAGGTATTTTCCTTGGGGAGAAGCTGCAGAGGTGTTCAAAACCAGCCAAGCGTTTAGAGTCAGGCAATGTAGTGTAATGTGAGTTAATCTACTTTATGGCTGACAGTATATGGACACAGAAGGTCTGTTACCTAGCAATAGACAGTGGTACAGTTCTGTAAATGGAAATGCAGCTTTAACATTCAGGTTTTATAGTTAGGATTTTTATCGGATTTGATATTTTATGATGTTTTTATGGAACTCAAAACGCTGCTCTTAAAGGTGCAGTGCCAGTGGGTGAAGTGGATTTGCGATTGTCAGAACAGACTTGAGCTACGTTCCAACCCCCATACTTTCTGCTATTTAGCATGGTAGAAAAAAGGGGGGGGGGGAGTACATACTCCTCTTGCACTGATTAATCTATTCCAGATAGGGACATTGTTTGAGCCGACAGTTGGTCAAAGTCTGCCCCTCTGTGGACACACAGTAGAAGACATAAACTAATCTGCATTTTTTTTTCAAATTCTTGGTAAAAAAATTTCTGTTTCTCATTATCAGTTTTATTAAGGTGGATGATGTATTAATCTTAAAGACGTATTATTGATTAATTAGTTTTTGGATTAGTTTAACGATACATACAGTATACTGCTTATAGACACTTTTAGAGTAATGAAACAGTATGTCCGTAAACACTTTAATAACTAACTTATTTCCCCTCTTTCCCCAGGATGTGTTAAATAACTTATTCCCCCCTCCCACACTCCCCACTTATTTATTCTCATAATATATATATTTGAATGATCTAAGTTACATACACTTTCCTGTTCGTGCCTTTGTGCTAATTTTGGAATTATGTGATTTCAATAAATGCCCATGACGTGGATAAGAAGATACTTGCATTTAACATTTGTATTCTTATTTCATTCTTTCCAGGGTGCGTGTGATGTGTTATGTAATTAACTTACTTACTTACCCCTGTTAAGGAATTATTTTATCAAAAAACCCAAGTGTTTTAAGTAAAGAGATCTGAGTGTAGAGAAAGGTCTATGCGAAAACACACTAGGTTTGTGTGTCCAAGGTCCTTGAGTTCCTTGCAAGATGAGTTTTAATTACGCAGATGTTATTCTTCATACAATGTCTGAAAGAATTGTATGAAGAATAAAAGAGTCTCTTCTCTCTCTCCAAGGATGTAATAACTCATACATTGCAATCAGGCACATACATCATACATCTGTATAGAGCCATAATCTTTGAGGCTCTATAAGTTTACTAGCACAAAGTTCATAGGAAAACAGTAGATGAATGTTTTAGAGTACAATGTATAATATATATAAGGAACAAAGTTTCATTAACAACCCCCCTCGCTCCCTGCAGGGTGCGTGTGGCTCATGTTGGGCCTTCAGCTCAGCGGGCGCCCTAGAGGGTCAGCTCGCCAAGCAGACGGGGACGCTTCGGGACCTCAGCCCTCAGAACCTGGTGGACTGTGTGACAGAGAACTCAGGCTGTGGAGGAGGATACATGACCAACGCATTCAAGTACGTCCAGGAGAACGGAGGAATAGACTCTGATGACGCCTACCCATACGTAGCAGAGGTGAGAAAAGATTCAATTCTACACGTGTGAAGTTATTCTACAGCTGATCGTAACATGTACAAATCACTTGTTTTATATTATGTCAACCAAAAATAAAATGGACAAATAAGAAACAACAAAAATGAACAAACAAATACTGCTGTTAGTATAAAGGCAAGACACTGCAGGTGAACATTAACATAACTGAGATATCAGAATGAAACTTTGCCAGTTGATTACTTACATTTAAACAATTACTTTGTGTGTTACAATCAGTCAGTAATGTTTGACAAAATATGCAAAATTTGACAATATGTAACAAATCGTGCGTACATTGTCATCTCTTTAAAAGCATTTTTTTATTGATGACAACTTCCAAAAATCATGTGCTCACTCACCACATTAAAGCTGCAAGACACAATCAGAATGAAACCAGAGAGGCCAACACTTCCTCACTTGGCTGTCAGGAATTCACATGTCCAATCACATGGTAGATTTTTTGTTTTGTTTTAGCTTTTATTCCATTTTCACCAAAAACAGCAAATATTTGACTTTTTCAATGAGGTGATTTAGCAGAAATGACGAGGAAGAAAATCTCTCCCATTGACTTACACAGTAAAATAGTTCCTGTTTTTAGTCATCTGTTGATGCTAAGAGGAAGTAAAACTGCTGGTTAATGATTAGTGGCTGCAGTCTGCTGATAATGTGTGAGTTTGAATAATAGAAGTGATTACATGTGAGATGGGAATTTGACAGTAAAATCACAAGGTCTAGTTCACAGGGCGGCAACTAACAATTATGTGGCCTTCTGATTATGCAATATTGTTGTGTATGCTTTTAATAATATTATTTTTTTGTAATGTACGACTCTTCAGAAAACAAAATAAATTCCTGTCAAAAATGTTCCACAGCCTTTTACTGTGAAGGAAGAAATGTGATGTGTTATCCCGACAACAGTTCGATATCCAAATATGTTACAGTTACTATAATGTAACCTATGAGGAGCATGCAAATGGTCACATGTGATAACCTTGAAACCTTAAAATGTGCACCAAGAACAGACCAATGCAAGTGTGTTGTATGTGTGAATGTACCTTGCAAAAAAACTAATTATTTTTGGTTCATTCATTTCAAGCACTCATATTTGTTGAATAACTTTTTTAAGCTTACATTTTTACTATTTTTAGAAATAAAATCAAAGAGAATACAGAACACAAACACAAATATTTTAATAACATATTTCTCCTCCTCCATTCCCCACAGGACCAGCCGTGCCGTTATAACTCGTCCGGCATGGCGGCGCAGTGCAAAGGCTTTAAGGAAATCCCCGAGGGAGATGAACACGCGCTGGCAGTCGCTCTGTTCAAAGTGGGTCCAGTGTCTGTGGGCATCGACGCTACACTGGGCACCTTCCAGTTCTACCAACGAGGTCAGTGTACACTTAAACCTGCAGTGTGTAGAATTGTGGGTTTTATTTCCTAGCAGATTTTGTAGAAAATAATTATAATATCCATAAGTACATTTAATTTAGTGCATAATAGCTGAAAAAAAAAGTTTTGAATAATTTTTTTTTCCTTAGAAAGGGTCTCATATATGTCCATATTTCTGCATATTTTGGACCAAGGCCTAGTGCCGCCATCTTGAAAGTGTCATAGTTGGAATGTCATCAGGTGCATTGTTTAAAATGTAGTATTGTTCTTGTCCTTGAAGGCCACTGTAGCTTCTGTTATTGTTCCAAAGGGGTGGGGTTACCCAGGGAGTGTTGCATTCTAGAACTTTGTAGAACTTTCTTGATATGATGTCATATTACACACTGCACCTTTAACAGACGATTCTACTCAATGGTATGGTGTGTGTTCTTTCAGGCAAATGGTGGATAAAATAGAGGCAATTCATTTTGTTTCATAACATGCCACTGTAAACATTTAATGTTAGGAAAACTCAAAAGTTTGAAGAAACGACAAACCTGCGGAAAAGTGTTTATTTATTTATTATATTATTATTTCTTTTTTGATGCACCTGAAAGCCTATGATTTTTATGGTTTGCTGGTGTGCCTTCAGCTCACAGTCATTCACTCTCTCCCTCTCTCTCTCCCTCTCTCCTTCTCTCGCTCTCTCTCCCTCTCTCTCTCCCCTCCCTCCCCCCTCTTCCCCTCTCCCTCCCTCCCTCACTCCCTCCCCCTCTCTCCCCTCTCTCTCTCTCTCCATCATGGTTCCCAGGTATTTACTACGATCGTAACTGTAACGCAGATGACATCAACCACGCCGTGCTGGCCGTGGGCTTTGGAGTCAACGGCAAGGGAAGGAAGTTCTGGATCGTCAAGAACAGGTGCGTCCCCTCTTCACTACACCTGTCTGTCTGTCTGTCTGTCTGTCTGTCTGCTGTCTGTCTGTCTGTCTGTCTGTCTGTCTGTCTGTCTGTCTGTCTGTCTGTCTGTCTGTCTGTCTGTCTGTCTGTCTGTCTGTCTGTCTGTCTGTATGTCTGTCTGTAACCCTATGATCTAACCACGCATCACTACACCTGTCTGTCTGTCTGTCTGTCTGTCTGTATGTCTGTGTCTGTCTGTCTAACCTAGCAGCACTAAACCTGTCTGTCTGTCTGTCTGTCTGTCTGTCTGTCTGTCTGTCTGTCTGTCTGTGTGTGTCTGTCTGTCTGTATGTATGTCTGTCTGTCTAACCTAGCAGCACTAAACCTGTCGTCTGTCTGTCTGTCTGTCTGTCTGTCTGACATACTGTAGCATCAGCTGGCTTATACGGCCGCTAAAATGAAGCGATGGCAGGTTATTTGTGGACGTATAGCTATGATTTGATATTTGAAGCCTTCTGTCGACTGTTTTGATGACAAACTATTGAGCTGAAATGCTGTTTGACTCCAGGCAATGCTCAACAAATCCCTAGTGTCTCTTTCCAGGGGCTTTTAAGTCTTAAAGAGCATTAAAAAAACATTTTATTTCTGCCTAATATTCTCAAAATAAGGCCTTAAAAGTATTGAATTGTGCTTCCAAGTAATGAACTACCTTGACAAAGATCTTAAATGTTTCGATTGCACTTTTAAATACTAGGAGAGAGAATACTAGGAGGGTCTTTGCACTGATAGTCTCGTTTGCTGTTACATGTCATTTATGATCATCATAGGGGAAAATGAGACTGTTTCAGAAATATTCAAAGTTCCTTGTAGCACCTTAAATGGCATTAAAAAAAGGTATTTAAAAGTCATTAAGGGGCGACTGTGGCTCAGGTGGTAGAGCGGGTCGGCCTATGATCGAAGGGTTGGCGGTTCGATCCCCGCCCTGCCACTTGTGTCATGGTTGTTGTGTCCTCGGGCAAGACACTTCACCCACCTTGCCTGGTGTTAATGCCGATAGTTAGCCTGCTGTCGGTGTATGAATGTGTGTGTAAATGGGAACAGGTCTCCCTTGTAAAAGAGTCTCCGGTCTGTGATTTACCTGTATAAATAAAGAAAATGTAAAATTAAGTAATTTTCTTCATCCGTTGTTTCTCGCTGACAGTTGGAGCGATACCTGGGGAAACAAGGGCTACATCATGATGGCGCGTAACCGTGGAAACATGTGTGGAATCGCCAACCTGGCCAGTTACCCCACGATGTGAAGAGACAACAGTGGACCTCAAGGGACGACAGACACACACACACACACACACACACACACACACAACACACACACACACACACACACACACACACACACACACACACACACACACACACACACACACACACACACACACACACACACACACACACACACACACACACACAACATCAACACACTCTAGTTAAATGTACGGAACTCATTCCAATAATATCAGCAATGCCACTACAACTCAACTCAACAGAAGATTTAAAGGTGGAGTCAGCGATTCTTGTTGTCAAAATCTCTTTTTATCAAATCAGTGAATATCTCCTCACAAGCCCGTTTTACAGAGCCTTGGCTGTGTATTAGCACTGGATTTGTTTTCAGAACACACACAGTACGGACAGCCTGGTAGCGGATCGAGATATTCAACGATTTTGACAAAAAAAAAAAAAAATTGACAACAAGCATTCTCGAGAATCACTGACTCCATCTTTAATTGTGTTGACACAGATAGTAACAAGACATTTGAATTGGACTTATTTAGTCTTTTGGGATGGACCTTACAGTTTTTTTCGATTGCTTAAGCACGATTTTGAAAACAGGGCCCGATTTCTCAAAACACTACACACAATTAGCACACTAAACACCCAATTACCAAAACACCTCAGACCCTTTGCAAAATGAAATACTCTTTTCAAAACTATACACTATTTTATAAAAAACATATTTTGTTACCATATGAAACACACACTTTGCATATAACTTAATTCTGTCTGAACCAGTTACACACTGCTGTTGCTAACCTTAAACACTTTTAGTAATTCTACTTCTCAGTGATTGAGTAATGTATATAAAGTACACAGAGAAAGTGCAAATATACAAGAAGTTCACAAAACACTTGACAAGACCAATGCTGCAGACTGAGGAAAATATCATTTATTTCTCTCCATACACCCAAATCAGTCAACATGGAAAATCACAACCAAACATGTGTGCAGTAGTCTGCATACAGTAACACTGTTATCCCAGGAAACAACAACACCCATAACATACTGTATCCAGTACAGGTTACAAATTACAGATACTGTAATACATAAATAAAAAAATCTGATAAAGGAAACATAAAATACAGTATAGAACATACTAGACATTGTAGTATCTCTTCGCCTAGCTGGATCTGTCCAGAGAATTTCATCCACATCCTTCAGAGAGTATGGTGGAAGGTATAGAACTGTGAACTGTGGACTGTGGATGGAGTTGAAACCAGTTTTGGACCAGAGCAGCATGGTGGAATGACACATTGTCTCAGATGACAATGTATTGCATCTGGTGCATTTGGTTTCCTGCTGTGACTATGTTGTGCAATCAGTCTAAAAATGTGAGTATGTGAGGTGTGTTGTAAGGGCTAATATTGGCATGACGGATCTGTGGACCTCTGTGGATTCCCCCTCTCACCCTCACTCTCACTGTTCTTCTGACTCCTTCCATTTTGGTTACTGTAAAGGCAGGTGAACTTACCTGCTCCATTTGTATAGTGCTTGAACCTGATTGGAGTGTTTAGAATAAAGCAATCATGTGTTTGCGCACCTAATGGCTGTGTTTACTGACTGGCTCATGTGTTTGGTAGTTTGACAGTCAGTGCTTTGGAATTGCAATGAGGTGACATCATGATATCCTCCTGTGTCTAATGTGTTTAAGTGTGTTTAGTGTTTTGCAAATCACTGTGTGTATTGTTTTGCAAAAAGTGTGAGGCTGACTTTGTGCTTATAGTGGTGCACATATAGCCAATGGTTTGCTTCTTGAGTTTAAGGTTTTGATAATTGTGTAATACTTTTGATTTTAGTGTTTGTGCGATCGTAAAAAACTGTAAAGGGATCAATTTTGTCGAGTGTTAGTCATTTAAAATGAAAATTCATAAAAAATAAATGTAAAAATGAGGACGTTTGCTTTTCTTGAGTTGAGTATTTTGAAGCACTTTGAAACCAATGAAGTCATTTTTGTTTTATATACAAAGCAGCGGACTGGTCTGCTACTTAAAGAAACACACACACACCATTTTAATTTCTTAAGGGCACAATGTTAGTGGCCTTACTACACCCTTAACACAGTTTGTCTGTGTTTTGGATTTTGAATTCAGTGCGACAGGAACATTGCTGTGCAGTCACTCCCTGTCTTAACGCAACCAGTGTTTCTCTCCATCATGTTGACTTACGTTTGTTGTTGTTGTTTATTGTTGTTGTTGTTATGTTCAGCACTTTTTCTGATGTAAACATGTTTTCTATGAACTTGAATAAAGGTTTCATTTTGAACTTGAAGGCACCGTTTGGATTATTCATACTGACACAGAGAAACAAGGGAAAAGGGCTGTAAAAATTAGATAATGGCGAGCAATGATTTTTTTTTTAAATACTTAATTTTTTTGATTTTTTTCTTTTTTAGAACACAAACAGACAACTGAAAAAGCGAACACACAAACAAAAGACAAAATTAAATGAACAACTAACATAGCATACTCTACTTAACAAGTTTCTAAATAGTATACAGCAGCGTAAAGATGCCACACTCATATCAAGAAATATTCAACATAGATTTTTACATAAACAGCAACTGCCATAAACAGTGTTGACCTCGTGACCTTTCAAACTGCCTTCTGACAGTCAAAGCTCTATACCTCTTGACCCTCACCTTGCTCCAGAAACACACACAGTATACACATTATTACACACACACACACACACACACCACACACACACACACACACACACACACACACACACACACACACACACACACACACGCACACACACACACACACACACACACACACACACACACACACACACACACACATACATTTGCTTCCATGTTCTCCGGACATGGAAACTGAATCCGAACATTTTCAGTGACCTCTCTGACCTTTTTTTTATATTCCACCACCAACACATTTCACTTCTAAGCCGCAAATATAAAAATGTAAGTCAAGCAAACAGCAATATACTGAAACATGTTGTAAGGAAAAATGTCGAGAGTAAATTTGACCTTTAGGAATTGAAAGTTATTCAGGGCAAAGCGCTTCTATAAAATGCCTTGTGTCTTTATTAAAAAATATATTATTATTTTATTATTATCCTCTGATTTCTTTATTCTCAAAATATACTGTATTTTGGGAATTACCCCACCCCCATATCCCCCGCAAAAAACACAAAGAAAATCCTCCTCTGATCTGTTTTTTCTTATGCCTGACACTAATACTGAAAGTTGAGCTTTTCTCAACACTTCAACTTCATTTTAATAACACAAAAATCCTCATATTTTTTCCCCTATATAACTCAACCCAACTAATATATATGTATAAACTTGTGTATGTCACTTTTTTACTGATACAAGCACAAAACAAGTGTTTGCTTTTACAGGCTGTAACTACACCGGTCCAATGAAATAATGGACACACACCATTCTGATGTATTTTGATTTATTTGGACGGTGAGGTGTAATTCACATGTCAGACACTAGATGGTGCTATTGAAACTTTTAAACAAGAAATACATTTAAACAAATGTATTAATGTTTTAGTGTTTTTAGGCACTTAACAAGATGACAAACTCTCTTCCGTACTGTAAAATAATCAATTAAATGTATCTAATTCAATGTTTAAACTTCTAGGTTTATAAATCTATATTGTTAATAATTTGCTGACTTTATTCATTCATATTTAGGGTTAGTTTATCGTGGTTGCGGTCGCCAAAGGTGATGACAAAACACATCAGCACGAGACAGTTGTGAAGAGGAAGAGCCGCGCGCACCATGTGACATTTTACCTCATAAATCTGAACCAGGAACAAAGCAGTTTCAGTTCAACACACACAGACAAGACGAGATGACACCGACACACCAAGGCAAGTCAAACACCATCTCGTCAATACTTTTACAACATTTATACGTTTTAATATTAATTTCCCGGCAAAATAAGGCTATAAATGTTAGGAGGTAAATTAAAATAGTCTGTCAATAAAAAGCCAAAAAGCGTTTGACACTTTTAGTTTCGTTTTCTGTTGTTTTACCAGAGTCTGTGGTTCAGGTGTTAGGCTGCCTTGCAGGCTAGTAGTCACCCAAATCACCGAAAAATAATGCTTTAATGTTGTTTTTATGTTATTAATGTGATATTATTATATCATTGGCACACTGAGGTAAAGTGTGGTTGTTTTTTAATGTCTTGAGGGGCTAAGAAAGTATCTCAAAATATTTCAAAATTTTTATCTGTCATTGTTTGACGTTGTGTTTATGAAATACGAATGTGTTCTTGTTTTTGTCTGTGTGTGTGTGTGTGTGTGTGTGTGTGTGTGTGTGTGTGTGTGTGTGTTGTGGGTGAGGGGAGTGAGAGAGAGAGAGAGAGAGAGAGAGAGTAGGCTTGATAGAGTATATCTTATATACTGTATATCCAAACATTTCTAATAAAGGATAAGTTAGATTTTTGAGATAAATGAGACGGATAGAGGGATAGGAAAACGAGAAGAGAGGGATAGAGAGAGAGATAGAGAGAAGGGGAGAGAGAGAGAGAGGTAGAAGAGAGTGAGTGAAAACAATACATTATCAATTCAATTCAATTCAATTCAATAGAAGTTCAGACAGGTAGCATGTAGTCTCGCAAAGCCAGACCAAACTACAAGGTAGCATGTGACACCTGTTGTTCTGTTGTTCGATAATGCCCAAGTGCATTGTGGTGAAACTTGTAGATCTACATTCTAAACTGTGTCACATGGCTTGGACAAAATAATCTGGAATTTGATTTCCGTTACCTGATATTTGTTTCCTTATTCCTTTCTATCTTATAAAGTGATCGAAGAAATGTGTAGTTTAAAGCTATAGTGAGTAACTCTGTAGCCCCTCCCCACCCTCACACACACACACACACACCATGTTTGAATTCTGAGTAATAACAACAACAACAAGTTGACGCATTTACATTTACAAGAATTTGGTGA
This sequence comes from Ammodytes dubius, assembly GCA_026122265.1. NCBI lineage: Eukaryota > Metazoa > Chordata > Actinopteri > Uranoscopiformes > Ammodytidae > Ammodytes > Ammodytes dubius. The sequence goes on from CM047509.1 coordinate 28,486,422, forward strand.
TCGCGCATGGATTTTTACCTTGTGTCAACTCCTTTTGGGATGGCTTGAATGTAACCGACATTCATTAAAATGTAAAAGTTACGCACCATAGCTTTAGAGAAAATGCTGATCTTGATGTGACAGTACTGATGCCACATATTAATTGCTTAAATCATTGCTTCAGGTCAGGTCTTGTGACAGTTGCCTCATGATATGTTCAGATTGATAGTTTCATATTTGTGGAAGTGATACTGTAGATCACTGCTGATCTTGAGAAATCCAAGGACACCATCTTAGTCACGAAAATAGAAAATCTTTATTGTCATTGCACAAGACAACACCATTTGTTGGAGCAGTCAGTCCTCCAGCTGCACAGTTCTATTTAAATTAACAATTTAAAAAATAAGTAAAAAGAGTTATAAACATACATATACTGGGGCGCTTGTGGTGTAGTGGTAAGAGCTATATGCCCTCCAGTACTGAATTCGGTGTGTTAACTTTTGCTGGTTATTTTGTTCTTTTTAAATTGTTCTACTACATAACATTCCTTATTATTTATCATTGCACAAAAGTGTTCTTGTTGAAAAAACAAAGCCTTGGTTTCATCCTCCTAGAATCTAGTGAAGAGAGAGACAACATTTGACCACAAAAGTTGACCTAAAATGTTAATTGCAACTTTTCCATTGCGTGGCCCCTTGATTTGCAACATGAACACACACGAAAGACACCACACACACACACACACACACACACACCACACACACACACACACACACAACACACACAAACACACACTAAACTTTAACCTTTTGGGTGTTGGAACAATGACTCATGACAAACCGACAGGCTGCAACACATACCTGCAGCAACTTCCAAACCACTTCCTCACACACACACACACACACACACCAAACACACACACACACACACACACACACACACACACACTCGTTTTGTCAATTCCGTTCCATTTCTCAACTGTTTTACTGCAGTATTATTGTAAGTAGAAATTATACTTTTTCACAATCTTTGTTTTGTCTTTTTTTTTCTTGTGACTTTTGACACTATGAACATGACCTCTGAAACATCTGTGTCATCCTTAATCCCCCGCTCTCTCAAACATTGATTCTGTTTTTACAGTAAAAACGTCTGGTGTGTTTCTGACACTTTTTTATTTTGTCGGTGTGTTCGCTTCTTGCCTATGCAAAGGTCATACTACATTCTGACATCTCATTTGTTCCATATCTGTGTGTGTGTGTGTGTGTGTGTGTGTGTGTGTTGGTGTGGGGTGTGTGCATGCGTGCTTGCGTGTGTGTTTGCGCTTGGGTCTGTGTGTGTGTGTGTGTGTGTAGGTCTGATGTTGGGGAGCCTGCTGCTAGTCTGCCTCTGTGCGGGGGCGGCGGCCATGTTGGAAATGCGTCTTGACGACCACTGGGAACTGTGGAAGAAAACACACGAGAAGAGCTACCGCAGTGAGGTATGTGGGGAAAGACTGTGGTGTAAATACGTTTTTCTCATCAAGATTCAAGATTTAAGATGGTTTATTTGGCACATGCACAACATTACAGCAGCAGTCATTGGCAATGAAATATTGAGTCTCAGGGTACCTTTCAACCAAGCAATATAGAAAGAAGAAGGGGGCGCCCTTAGCTCAGTTGGTAGGGCGTCCCCCCCATGGGCCTCGGCCAGCAGCGGACCCGGGTTCGATTCCAGCCCGCGGTCGTTCTCTGCATGTCACTCCCCTCTCTGCCCCATTTCAACTCTGTCTCTACACTGTCAATAAAGCATAAAAATGCAAAAAAAATATATATATAGAAGAAGAAAATGTATAAGAGAAACACACGAGTGAAGAGAGCAACTTGATATCTATATTATATACACAAGACGAGTGCAAAGACACAGTGCAGATGCAAATTTAAGTTTAGATATTGTAGAATGTGCAAGATAACATTAAACTTAAACAAAATGGAATACTGTACAATGAAATATAAATTAAAAATGAAATAATTTTAACTGTCATGGAATAGAATAATGAAGTAAAAAAAATGTAATTCACAATATGAACAGATGTAAATTATGAACTATGAGTGGTTACCGTTATAAATACGTGCTTCTGTTTACAAGTGCAAAATCCATATGTATAAGACCATTAACGTATGCAGTATTTGACCCTGTGCTCCTACACTCTTCCTGTGTCTCTGTCTTTAGATGGAAGATGTCCGCCGCCGGGAATTGTGGGAGAAGAACTTAATGCTGATTACGATTCACAACCTGGAGTTCTCTATGGGGCTTCACACCTACGATCTGAGTATGAACCACATGGCGACATGGTGAGACACCTTTTGATTTTTTGATATCAATTTATTTTCCAGGACATATCAAAAAAAAAAAAAAATTAAAAGCATGAAAATACAATAAAAAAAATATGTTCAAATGATTTCACAAAAGAAATAAAAATAAACAAAAAATAAACAAATAACATATTGAATTGATATGCCTGAAAAGGAGTAGGAAGAAGTATAAACTTAGACTCAACTCACTCACTGTTTTATACTGATGGAAAATACAGTCCCCTCCATAAGTATCGGAACAGTGAGGCCAATTCCTTTATTTTTGGAAGGAACAGACTGTGTTATCTGTTCCAATACTTCTGCTCGCCTAAAAATGTGGTGTTCCTTTACAGATAATGATATCTTCTCAGTTGTGTATCAGATCCAGATGTGAATACTGGAAATGAAAAGCTGAAATGTTGATCTATTGTCTCATATTCATCTTTTGGTGTCAAACCCAAATGTTTCCAGTCTACAGCAAAAATAAAGGAATTGGCCTCACTGTTCCGATACTTATGGAGGGGACTGTATATATGTTTTTTATGGATATATGAAAACTTTGCAGCTCTTGTGTTGTCCTGTAAAATGCATCATATGATCAAGAAATGATTTGTTGTAAACATAGAACCCTGCTAAATGAATTCAGGCCATTTGAAACTGAACTTTATTGCTGCATATTTAATCCCATGTTAATTTGTTTGTTTCAGTTTATTTCGATCAAAACATATTCACAACATTACTTACATAAGTTAAAAAAATAAATAATAAAAAAACACAACAAAATAACACAAAGTTGTCATCGTAATTTATATATTAATTACTTATAAATAGTATTGATCGAAAAGGTGATCATTTGTATGTCCCACTCCCTGCCTGGTAGACCCAAGAGGAGATCCGTCAGACTTTGGCCACGCTCACTCCCCCACCGACCTGCAGAGGGCGCCACACACCTTCACTGGAGCAACAGGAGCCGACAGTGCCGGACACTGTGGACTGGAGGACAAGCTGCGTCACAGCGTCAGATGCAGTGGTCTAGGCAGGTGTCAATGTTCATATTGTTTATGCATATTGTATGAATGTAAGCCCACTAGACAAATGTATTGTGATTTGGTATACAAAAAAATGATTTGATTGATTTGATTTGAAAAGAATTACTTTGATGATTTGAAACCCTTTATTTTGAGTCTTGGAAAAAAAAATTAGGACATTTTTTGGTTCTCCCTTATTTTCAATGTGAGGCTGTGATACAAGAAACACACACATACAGATGTAATAGAAGTAAACACAGAAAAAAGTAATACAGTCTCTGTAATTGATAATTTAATAATAATACATTTGTCGCCGCCTTTTTTTTAGACACTAAAGGACACGTTACAGTTAAAACAAAACACACATATGTAAACAAGAGGGAAGAAAAACCTTGTTCATTATATTATAATAGCAATTTTATAATGATAGAACGCCGGTTCCGTTTGGGTGAAGTATTCCTTTAAGGCAGTTTGTTGAGCTAGTTTGGTAAGGTCCAGTTCAGCATAGATGTTATAGTAGATGGTTGGTGACAGTCCAATAAGAGATGTATGACTTCCTCGATGTGATTCTCATATAACTGCAGCATTAGATTATAGTCAGCAGGATTAATTAGGGCTGTTGGTTAAAGCAGAAACATAATGTGATGAAATCTGCGCTGGGCCTCAGTCCACTTGTCTCTGTTTAACCACGTCTGGTTCCTCATGCGTGCAATCAATTCAGTTCACGTAGAAATGTTGCACAACCGCCAGTTTTTCCATTTTTCACTTTTTCCATTTTGTTTATGTGAAAGTTTTAAGATTGATTTGATTTGATTGATTCAATTTATTTCCAGACTATCAAAAAGAAAAAAATTAAAAAGCATTGAAAAATACAAAAAAAAATATGGGTCAAAATGATTCCACAAAAGAAACAAAAGAAACCAAATACAAAAATAAATATTGAATTGATATGCCTGAATAGGTAGGAAGAAGTATAAACTTCACTGCCTGATGCACATTAGCACAAACAACTCCAGCTCGCCATCCAAAATATTTAAATTGTACCTTTTGAATTATAAAAAAAACTATTATAAAACTAACTAACTAATTATAATAACATGGACAAAGCACATGTTCTTTTACACCATGTAATATGACGTTACATTTAAGACCTACTTCACCGGTGGGAATATGAAGGTGTATTGAATTCTGAGATCCTATTTCGTATAAATGTGCAAAAAATAAAATAAATCGGTTCATCCTAGCCTGATAAAAGGCAGAAAGAGTGTTTTATGGTCTCACTGTCTAACCCTACATTTTCCTTATTGTGACATCACAGTAAGGGTTAGGATTAACAGGACAGCTGGGCCAAGGGAAGACTGAGGAAAGACTGAGGGAAGAAAATCCTCATTCATTATATTATAATAGTGATTTTATAATGATAGAACGCCTGTTCCGTATGGGTGAAGTATTCCTTTAACTTGCTGTGTTTGAATCCAGGGCTCTTGTGGGTCTTGCTGGGCCTTCAGTGCAGCGGGAGCTTTGGAGGGCCAGTTAGCCAAGACCAGGGGCAAGCTAGTGGATCTCAGCCCCCAAAACCTGGTAGACTGCTCGGGCAAATACGGCAACCACGGCTGCAACGGAGGCTTCATGCACAAGGCCTTCCAGTACGTCATAGACAACCAGGGCATCGACTCGGACGAATCCTACCCTTACACGGGACGGGTGAGTAACTGCTTTAATTCTGAGGGTTCAAATATGGAATCAGAAGAATTTGGGAAAATCCATAACATTTTGGACTACAGGGAATTTTTTTTTAGGACGTGGGGGAGTAGGGAAACATTCTGAAAGTGGAAAGTAATTAAAAACTGGCAACGAAAAGGTCAGACGATATACACATTTTATCGGGAACCAAAGAGGTCGTATATTGTTGTGCCGTTTGACGATTTTGAACAAATGATCACTCAGATGTTTATGAGCTCTGTGGCAGCTGGCGTTTAAATCATACTGTCCTCACACGATAACGGATATTATTTGGCAGCACTTCAGAAGTAGGCTACATCTGAATTTTCTTGCATAAATGGGCCAATTAAATAAAATCAGCCAAACAAAATTTGCCGCACAGCCGGAAACAGGTGTGCACAGGTGTGTGGTTGGAATAGAAACCATGGTTGTCATTATATTTTGAAAAGTTGGTGGGGAGATTTTGTTCAGACTTAGTTTCACTGAATGGTTTGGCTATACACATGTTTTTACCTATATTTTATTATATTTATAACCCCAGTGTGTACTCTTAACCTCAGCAGTGCCGTTACAACAAAGTTTTTCTGATGCGAATATAGAAATCATCTAAGTAGTTTTTTTTTTTGAGGGGGGGGGGGGGGGGGGGGGCATTTTTATGCTTTTACTATACGTAGTTTCAGTTTGGAGAGACAGATGAAATGGGTCAGAGAGGGGAATGACATGCAGAGAACGACCACAGGCCGGATTCTAACCTGTGGTCTGCTGTGAAAAGGACTGAGCCTCTATGGGGGAGGGGGGCTCTAACCACTACACCACGAGAACCCCACAAGTCATCATTATTATCTTTTTTTAAGATTTTTTGGGGGAATTTTCAAGCTTTATTAGATAGTACAGAGTTGAAATGGGTAGATAGAGAGAGAGGGGGGATGACATGTAGTTAAGGTCCACGGGTCGGATTTGAACCCGCGACCACTGCAACGAAGGCCGGAGCTAATATGGTGCACACTAACCCCAGTTTGTCCTCTCTACCTCAGCAGTCTCAGCAGTGCCGGTACAACCCTGTGTACCGCGCGGCTAACTGCTCCAGCTACAGCATTCTGCCAGAGGGGGACGAGGGCGCGCTGAAGGAGGCCATAGCAACCATAGGACCCATCTCAGTCGCTATAGACGCTACCAGGCCCAGGTTCACTTTCTACAGGAGTGGTATGTTACATTACTTTTTCTTGTATTTGCATTGGGGTTTGATGGTATAGTTTCCCCATGATAATTCTATATTGTATTAATACTTTTTTTCATGCAAAAGGAGAAACATATTCTGAGCTACGTAATTTGTTGCAATTTATGCATGAATGGGTAAAGGTTTTCTTGAAGGTTGTCATTGGTGATTTACTGGTGATATTCTGTATATGCTCTAATAATGCAAAATAGTTCAACTTTATACATGCGTTTTTTTCAAATCGTGAATCAAAATCAGAATAGAGGCAAACATCTTTTTTTATACTACTTATAATACACAATACAGTTCTGCCATAAATGCTTCTTTTAAAATAAAACATGAATATAATGAGATGCATTTGTGATTATTTTGCTGATTTCAGGAGTGTATGACGATGCTAGCTGCAGTCAGAATGTGAACCATGGAGTGTTAGCTGTCGGCTACGGAACACTGAACGGACAAGACTACTGGCTGGTGAAAAACAGGTCAGACATTTACATTGCCTTTATATCTCCCATACTGTACACTACATACCATTCTGGTCTGGTCCATATAAACAGTTACATACTGGCTTGTGTAGCTCCTCGGATAGGTATGCTCAGGAGGAGCATACAGGCTGAACTTTTGCACGCAAGGGAAGTGAAACATTGAAGTCATATCTCTTCACAGGCGAACTGTAGTGTTGAGGGTTTGTGTGTTTTGCTGACGTGCTGTAAGTGAAGTGGTAGGACAGCATTAAAACATCCCACATCGCCTGCGTGTCCTAAAGCAATGACTAACTCAGACTGTACACTCTGGTCTCAGTCAGGAGTTGTTACCAAATCAACTGCGTGGAACAGAATAAGTTTTCGTTTCTCGACACTTTATTGCATGAGAAACACCACCACTTCCCAATCGTCCTATGCTGACATCATCGGGGCTTTTCATCATATGATCATACCACAAAACATATAAGCATTTTTAGTCCTATGTGGCAAATAAGAATGTCATTTTGGAAACTTGTGAGGGAGCCATTGTTTTCTTTACATTTAATTTTGATTTAAAAAAAAAAATTATATATTAGATGAATTCAGATTTTCCTTTTATTTAAAATACCCACCACTATCCATATCGGTTTAGCTCCCATTGAGTTATTGAAGGGGATTAGCATTATCTAAAGTAATAATTTAGACAGTTTTATTTTTTCATTAGTTATAATCTTAAATCATGCTTGAGTGGCCTGTGTCTGAATTGTGCTTAAAACTTGCTGCTTGCTTGCTATTAGCTTTTCTAGCCAGGTTTATTTATTAGGGCTTTATCACAAGAGCAAACATACTTTTACACTCCACGGTGATTTTTGCTGCACACCATCTTCCAATTGCCCACCATCCTTTACTTAGTGTATATGTATATTTCTGACTATTGTATTTTTTTCTTGCTCTTTTGTTCCAGCTGGAGCCAGAAGTTTGGAGACCAGGGCTACATCCGCATGTCGCGCAACAAGAACGACCAGTGTGGCATCGCTCAGTACTGCTCCTATCCAATCATGTAGCTGTATGGGGATTCTGTTGCTATAGATACAAGACATAAGGGAACTTAATTGTCTGTGTTTACAGTTTAATTCATATGATTATAACATGTATCTATCATTTTTTTTGATTAATTTTAATGCACAACAGAAGCCAACAATGGCGAGTCATACTATACAATACTACAGTTAAGAATCATTGAAACTGTCTTGTAAGACGTGTGTGTGTGCTATGGTGTGGTGTGTCTGGTGTGTGTGTGTGTGTGTGTGTGTGTGTGTGTGTGTGTGTGTGTGTGTGTGTGTGTGTGTGTGGTGTGTGTGTGTTGTGCGTGTGGTGTGGTTGTGTTTTTGAATATGTAATAAAGAGACGGAGAAATATGCCAGTTCTAGATCAATATATCAGTTTACCGATCAGTTTGTTTTGCACTGGAGCTCAGCTGAAGGTGTAAATGTGATTTATTTTCAACCCCACGTTTTGTCTGTTGAATCTGCCGTGAAAATAACTGCCTGAAAAGACTCCATTGACTCATTCGGAAATTGTCTTGTTGGTAAATTTTAGCTCTTACGCAAAAAATCAATAATTATCTGTGTCTTGTGCACATTCTGATGGTAAAGCAAATCCAATAGTAGCCGCCCTCAAGGCTTGTAAAATTGTCTTGGGCAAAAAAGGAAATTGTTTTGGGCTGTTTTTATTTTTTTTTACTAAAACTCTCATCAAATATTGAGCTACTGTACTTTCCCAAAAAAGCCTGGGGGCTCTTTAAAGACAGAATATGAATGTAAAAAGTGCATTATTGGCTCTATTGAAAATGTTGTGGCAGTTGATTGGACCATCAAGCAAAGGCAGACAACCCAGAGACTGGTTTTGTGTGTTGTGTGTGTGTGTGTTTTGTGTGTGCTTTTTGGTGTTTAAAAAAGCTGCCTAATAAATCAGTTTTGAACCCATTCATATATGTTGTCATCTGTCAATACCATCTAATTAATTCTAGTAATATGGGTATTTATATTTCAATTATTATATTAAGTGAAAAAATCAAAGTGAAAATGTTGATTTAACTTCATTTTTGGACATATCAAAACTTCCAAAACGGCCAAATAAGTTAAGGCTGAATTGTAAACACAGGATCTAGATTAGTGGCTTTAATTTTAAGTAATTTGCCTATTTGAGTCCTGCGTTCCAATCCCCTTCCATACTTCCATACCATTAAGTATGCCAGAAAAAGATTTAGGATGTCTAAAAACATGCATGTCAATTGCAGTATGCCAAAAATACCTAATGTCCCATTAACGTTCAACTGCTTTTTGAAGTATTTGTCTTTATTTTTGACGTTTCTCGACATAATGGGAAAAAAAATTCTTATTTGATTTTTTTTCTCTCTCGCGTACCATATTGGCTCAGGCCTCATTTGCAGTGGTCGCGGGTTCGAATCAGACCCGTGACCTTTACTGCAAGTCATCCCCCCTCTCTCCCCCTGTCTCCCCATTTCAACTCTGTACCATCAAAAGCAGCTTGAAAATTTAAAAAATTATCTTTAAAAAAACCAAAGTAGTCTATTGGATAGCAGCATTACCATCACCTCCAAAAAGGTCAGAACAAAGTCAAAACAGACCGCAGGGTTGGGTTACAAATGAGTCAATTTTTATTTTTTTAGTGCAACATCACAACAAACAATTTTCACATGAGGTATTCAAAGGGATTTTCTTTAAGTTGTTGATACAAAATGTCCCACCATGATTGACGTTTAAAGTGTTGTGTATCATCATCATTTTTTTTTTTAATTTTTTTTTTTAAAGCCTTTGGTTTGGTTAGCCACATTCATTAGTAAGTCTAACACATGGAGAACAAGAATGGCACGATAAAGCGTAAAATGGCGGGTAGGGGGGTTTTTTGGGGGGTTTACGGTTCCGAGCCGAGGAAAAGTCAGACTCAGTCAAATATAATATTCCCCTCGACCCTTCCCCGTTTTAAAGCTTTTTGTTTATGGATTCATTTTAAATTCCTACTTACAACAGTGGGATCGAAACAGCATTTTTTTAAACTACACTAAACATTTTTTTTGGAAAAAACAGGGGTGGTGGGGGTGGGAGGGGGGAGAGGGGAGAAGGGGGTGTGGCTTACAAATGTGGAAAAATAGCTTCTGTCTCCTCCTTTGTACGACGACCATTGTTATTTTTGGGATGAGTGCTTGATTTCTTGGGCTTTTTTCTGTTTACAGCAAGTCAACATGATTCTAGTCATTTTTTTTTTTTTGGTTATTTTTTGTGGAAAAAAAAATACAAGGAAATAGGCAACGTTGATTACAGCAAGATCCTCCTTGCCTGGATTGTCACCTCCCCCTTCATTTTTCTTTATTTTTTTTAACTTTTTGGTCTTGAGAATGATTTTTATTTGTATATATACAGAACATGGATCAATATGGGTAAAACACTCTTTAAGCATACTGGTATTTACTAGTATACATACTGGTATTTTTATTTTAAGCTTTATTTGGCTGGACTGGTGGAGCCTCCTTCGAGCTCCCCAAGTTACGGATTGATTCCAGCAACATTTGGTTTTTGGAGTAAAAGGCATGAAAGAGAAGAAGAAATAGAAGAGAGAAAGACGGATGGACGGGACAAGATAGATAGATAGTTAGATAGATAGACAGACAGACACACCCTGACAAGGATGGTGTTCTTTGGTTAAGGAATATCTTTGCCACACAACATCTCACACAGTTTGAGGTAGATGGGTAAAGTCTTCATGTACACACAAGGGGTTTGGGGGGGGGGGGGCAAAGGGGACAGACAATGGGACACAATAGGGGGTTTACAGAGTCAAAAGACAATCCATCTGTAGACACACTTTGCCTCATGTCAGTTTCTCAGTTCCAGCTCACCATAATACTGTTTTGTTGTTTTTTAAATAACAACATTAGTGAATAACTAGCACACTGCTAACTGACTGACTGACAGACAGACAGACCCACTTTGGTGCTTTTCTGAAATCCTCTGAGCGCTACTGTATTATAGCTCTGACAGGTAACTGCTAAAAAACTACCCATGATACATTTCACCATTCAGCAGTTACCCATCAATCTTTGGTTGTTGTTGGTTTTTTTTTGGTTTTAATATTAGCAACAAAAAGTAAATAAGAGTTTTTTTTGGTATTTTTTCACATCTGAAAGTATAACAGGTGCATCTTAAAAAATTGGAATATTATGGAAAGTTAATTATTTTTCCCTAATTTTATTCAAAAAGTGAAATGTTCATAATATATTCTAATTCTAGATTCATTAAACATAAAAGGAAGTATTTCAAGCCGTTTTTTTTTTGTTATTTTGATTGCTGTTTACAGCTCAGAAATACACCATCTCAAAATATTAGAATATCATATAAGACCAATCAGAAAACCCTTCTGAAAAGTATATTATCAAACCACCCTGGGCTCCCATTACACGTCGCATAGATGCAAGTATTAATGCAAAAAGGAGCTCCGACCAAATACATAGTGAATAAATTAACATACTTTTCAGAAGGTCGACATTTCTGTATAATAAATCCCTTTTTTGATTGGTCCTATGTAAAAATCTAATATTTTGAGATTTGAGAGGCCAGATTTTTTTTTATGAGCCAAAAGCCATAACCTTAAAAATGTTAAAAAAAAGTCTGACATACTTCATCCATGTGTAATAAAATCTAGAATATACGACAATTCCACTTTTTGAAATAAAAAAAAACTTGTCCAACATATCCTATATTTTTTAGACACCCCTGTATATTAGCTTTCAGTCTCTTCCCCTTTAGAATATCTCTGCCATAACGGCCTCGGCTGCCAGACTTGTTTCAGGGTGAAGTTGTACCCAAAACATGCCACTAGGGGGCACCACAGTCCCTAAGAATACAATGCGTTTTCACCTGCACCATCCAACTGTGTCCACCCCCCTCCCTCTCTCCCTCCCTCCCTCCCTCTCTCCCATCTGTACAGCAGAGGGAAAGAGCCCCGCTTGACAGAAGGTGGCTCAATACAAACTGCTCTGTCTCCATTTTAGGAGCACGGCACTCGGAGAGACAAAGAGAAAGACCTGAAAGGTGTCACCCTCGGCTTTGATACAATGACAGTGGTGAGCACAGGAGGCTCCGAGCTCGTTTATTTTTTATCTCTTGCCCCCCTCTGCCCCCCTACACACACACACACACACACACACACACCACACACACACACACACACACACACACACACACACACACACACCCTGTATAGACTCAACCTCTACGCCCCCACCTTAGCGCTCAGCATGCTTACAATTGTTGCTCATTAAAGTTTAATTCAGCTCCATGCCCCACTACTCAAACACCTATTCCTCAAATAAACCCCCCCACCAACTCCACACCCACCACCTTTCCTACACACACACACACACACACACACACACACACACACACACACACACACACACACCCGCCCCCGCTGAATGCCCCCTTAAGCCCACAGGTCTGGCCGACAGCGGACCCCGGACCAGAGACCCAGTAGAGGAGACAGGGGATGAATAAAGCCTTCCCCTCCTTTGAAGTCTGCGGGCAAAAAAAAGTCGATGACCCTCTTTCATGACCGCCAGTTCTTTCAAGTGCACGCTGCGAACAGGGGGCCCCGGAAAACCGCCCCCTTCCAACGCTAAAGACAGAGAAATAAAGAGAGAGAGAGATAGTGTGTGGAAAACGGCCAAGCTAGCTATAGCCTTATACCACTCTTTGGCTGCATTTATACAAAGGGTCAGAGAATCATAATTTTTTTCTCCAGATTTCTAGGTATCAACAATGCAAAAAAAGGCTGACAATCAAATCCCTTGTGTCTGTGCTAGTTCCTGGGGTAAGAATAAGGATCCTATAGTACCTGGAACAATTTCAAGAACCCCATTTGTTCCGAAACAGTCTTAGAGGGCCTGGGACAAAACCTACACGCCCCCAGAAGCAACATTTAATTTCTGAACAAGATGAGGAATGAACTCTTAGACCCTTAGACAAGCCTAAGAGACCTCGCAACCCTAATAAGGTTTCCCCAAAAGATGAGGTACAAACCAGATCAACCCTAAGATGGCCCCTGGACATACCCTAAGACCCGAAAAAAGCCAGGTACAATACTAAAGACCTCAGAACCCCTGTGCAATTGAACCCAATGTCCCCAATAAGCTGAGGGACACACCTTAAGAGCTTTTACACACATTAAAGTTCGAACCAAACAAGGTACGGTATGTGTGAAACCCCCTAAGAAAAACAGAACTCAGAAGGCTAAGGACATAGGCTGAGACTACTAAAAAAAGGAACAAATTATGTAAGACTTTCGGAGGAGTACACCTTCTAGAAAAACCCTAAAAAAGGTCCAGAATCGAACCCTCTAAACAATCCATTGGAACTGAGACAACTGGCAGAAGGTCTTTGGCATGAGGGGGACAGTAGACAGTAGACGATAGACAGGAGAGTCCGCACTGCACTAGGGAAAGGGGGTTCAGGTAGGAGGTACAGGGGAGATTTTGAGAGGGGTTTTTGGTGGTTGGAGGGGTGGGTGGGGTGGTCACAAACATGCATTTCCCCAGGCAGACACACAGTACGCATGTTTGCAATGTGACCCCTGAAGGACTGGTACTTTGACAGGGCCTTGAGACGGCGCTTTAAGTGGGTCCCCCGACATTTAACACTCTTGGTCTGAACACAACTTTACAAGCAACCTGTGAACCTATTATTATTATTATGGGATGCCACATCATAATTGTCGTTATTATTCGTATTATTGTTCTTATTCATAGTATTTTTCATTTATAAATATTATCACAACATTCAAACAAGCTTTGGCCTTGGCGTTTTAAGAGCTGACGGCAGAGACATTTGCAAGAGTAAAGAAATCCCCGTTATTCTACAAAAAAACAAAAAGGCCAGGCCTTAAAGAGAGAGAGAGAGAGAATACGTAACATCACTGGGTGGGTAAGGGGGTACAGGGTAAGGGGTACAGGTTGGGATAGGGGGTACTGGGGTTTTCGGGGATTCAGGCCGTACATTCAGGGAGGCAATGTTTATCTTTGGTATTACGATGGGATTCTACAGCTAAAAGTGCCCATCAGAAAAAAGTCTTCAGTTTCACACAGACATACAGAGAGAGCATCGTTTAAATAAATACTTACAGTATATAGATTAGCATAAATAAATTACCAAATAAATAAAGAGATAAAGAAAAAAAGGGAAAAAAACAAATAAATACACAAATGCAGTAATAAATACATTGATCAGATCAGCAAATTGCATTTGAAACGTTCCTCGGTTTTTTGATTTCACTATATCGGCTATAAGGAAGGCATGTTAAAGCCTGTTCCTTTGTGGACCAAAAAAATGACCTTGTATACGTCAGCTAGGGGCTGAAACAAACGGGCCCCCCGCACTCCCAACGTGTGTCTATAAATAGAGCCATGTGCTTGAAATCTGTACAAAAACAGGCTGAAAGAATCATATTCCTCCATTTTTCTAGACTTCTGTAAAAAAAGAAGGAAAAAAAAACTAAAACAAGATTTCCGTCGTAATGGTATAGCATAAGTAGTGGACACAGTCTCTTTGGAAATGGAGCGGAGAAGAACGAATACTACAATGTCACACTATCATTGTGTCAGGCGTATCTCATCCCCCGTGGATCGGTTGTATATTTCTTTCGTTTTGTTTCTTCGCCCACGTTTTTTTTTTGGCTTGATTTTTTGAGTCAAAAAAATGGCTGTGTGACTGAGCTTTCATATTCAGGAAGCTCGGTGAGAGTCTTTAAAGCTAGAGACAGTTGCACCAACAAGTCTGTTTTTTTTTTTTTTCTTTCCGCGTCCTACTTGTGTTTATTGATTCTGTCCTGATGCACTGCGGTTCCCCCAAGAAAACCCTTGATTCATTCAAGGAGGAGACCGTCTTCACAACAAAAAAAATAAAAAAAAAAAAAACAGGAAAAGCAAAAGGGCTCCTGTTATTAAGGTAAATGATTGACAGCTGAGAGTCACGGACGCTACATAACCCTCCTGATAATTCCAGGCTTTCCAAAAAAACTCGGGAAAAAAAAAAAAAAACAGACGCCCATACAGTCCTGGAAACCATCACCATGGAAACACATGCTAAGAAAAGAAAGGAATAGGTTCTTCAAGAAAAGAAAAAAAAATATCGTAAAAAAATTGCCTTTTTTTTCCTCTTTCACCTTGATTCTCGAGGAAAAAATAGGCCCAAAAAAGAAGAACATTTTGGGGGTAAGAAAGGATTTAACGTCTTTGGATGGATGGATGGATGGATGGATAGATAGATAGATGGATGGGATGAATAGATGGATGGATGGATGGATGGTGGACACTTTTGATTAAGAAGTTATACACAATGGAGCTCTCCAGGTTGTGAGTAAAAACGGCACCTTTTGATTCTTTCACGTTTTTGGAGAGAGGACGAACGACTACAGACTTGGAAGGGTACACCAAAATATGCTTTTTTTCTCCTGATTTGTAATACCCTCATTATCTCTAAAATCTAGATTAATCAAAATAACGCAATGAGATGGAACGTCTATGTCAAGGGGCGTGACTCTTCTTTTTCTATCGAGTCAAAAATCATCATCTCTGCACCCTTTTTGGGGAACTATACAAAGCAGGACCATCACATCCTGCTATCATATCACTCTTGGTGGTATCCCCCCCCCCCACCCCTCTCTCTTTCTATTCCAAGGAGGGGGGGTCGATATCCGATCAACTTTGGTTTTGGGAAGAAGACGAAGAAAAAAAAAATCATCTTCATCATAAAATCATCTACCGTATAATCGCTGGCTCTTTCTTTGCGTCGCTCCTTCTGATACTTGAGGAGGACATTTTTAAACGACGGGCTGATCACTGCCTAGACCAGTCTTATGTGCCCCCCTCCCCCTCTTTCTTTCCCCCCTCCCCTTCCCTTTTCCTTCCATCAATCATCACGCTGTACTGCAGGAAACAGCAGAAGAAGAAATGCTGGAGCCAGAAGAGCCAGTGGAGGAGGGTCGGCCTTCTTCCACCCACTTGTTGACGTTGCGTCGGCGGGCATTCATGAAGAAGTTGCTAACGGTGGATAGCTCCAGGCCCAGCTGTTGGGAGATGGTGATCTGGAGCTCTTTGGTGGGCCGATGGTTCTCCCTGAAGATGGCCAGCAGCGTGCGACGTTGGAGGTCCGTGAAAACCAAGCGGGTGCGTTTGGGACCCTGGTTGCGTTCCAGTTTGCTCTGCTCCTGCTCCTTTCGCTTGCAAGCTGCGAGGGAGAAAGTGGGTACAAAATAGCAATGTTTTAAAGGTGCAAAGGGGAAATAGATTTTTTTTTAAATAGTTAAAATATGTTTTTTTTTTAGCATCCCCTGAGGCAGACATAGCAGAAGAATACTCAAAGGACCGTAAACAATTTGTGAAAATTAAAATAAATATGTTATTAAAGGTGCACTCTATGTAACTTTGGGTGTGTCAGAGAAGTGGACATTTCATATTCTCATAAGTGAATAAACCAAATGGAAAAAGGAAAATTGGATCTAGCAAGCTGCAAGGCAAGATGGAGAGGAAAAGACATTTAAGTTTTTCGTTAGAGCATATAGCTGTTTTAGCTTGACTTAACTTACTTTCTTTGAGTATTCATTGAATTAATGGAACCAGCAACAACATTGATGTGCTTTATTTAAAGGATGACTATGTAACTTTGGGTGTGTCAGAGAAGTGAACATTTTCCAAGGTATATTCACATAACTTTCCTCACAGGAGAAATGGATCCCTGGAACATTGTTTGAAGTTAGAAAGCTTCCTGAAAAGTTACTGTTTCACTGTTGGTGTTTACAGCAGCAGGGCCCACAGTTGTGTTCAGAAACTCTACTGTACTCTAGTCTTACGTTTGGTTCCAGGTTCCTCAAAATAATTTTGATTTATGATAATAGAATTATTCAATACTAAAAAAATTACAAAAGAAAATTGAAAGTATGTTTTGTAAACTAACTGCTGGCTCTGCAAATGTAAAACAAATCCCCCTCCTCCCCTTGGAAATGCATAGTGCACCTTTAAGAAAAAAAGAGAGGGGAGAAGGGTTAGCTAACAGACCGGAGGGCTAACTAGGACAAATGGATTAAGTCGAGGGAAAGTGGATTTGTTAAAAGAAAACAGATTAGCTAAGCAACTTTGATTAGTTAGAAGAGATGAATCAGCAACTTGTTTTCATTGTGCAGTGAAGGAATGGAGATGTTAAAGGCTTCAGTGGGTCGCTGTAGGCAGCTGGGGAAAAAACAGGCCCAAAGATCTTCATTATTTCAATGTACAGCTCTGGCAAACTTAAGAGACCACTCCAAATACTCAGTTTCTCTCGTTTTACTATCTATAGGCATATGTTTGAGTAGAATGAACATTTTGGTTTTAAAATATAAACTACTGACAACATTTCTACCAAATTCCATTACATTTTTTGTCATTAAGAGCATTTTCAGTAAGTTATGTAGAGATGAAGATTGAAGAAAAATCCAGACTGGTCTCTATTTTTTTTCCAGAGCTGTATAGTGTTCTATTTTGTCTAGATTTACCTATATATTGCATTCTCCTTCATATGTTATATGGTGCATCTTTTTCGCTACACTTACATTTATAACTAATTCAAGCATATTATTTTGAATCAGCCCCGCTCCACTTGTAACTGTTTTAATTAGGCTATGTTCTGGTTCACTCATTTGAACTGAATGTTTTAATTGTTCTTGTCTCTTTGTCAGCTTGTTGTATATTTGCATTGTGTATGTTTGCGTGTTGTATTTTTTACTCGACATCATTGTAAATGAGGGTCACCCCTCAATTGATCTTTCGAGGATAAATAAGGAAAAATTTAAATGAAAATATCAGGACAGCAATTGTTGCACTTTTTTCCATGTACAGTATTCTATTTCGTCCACATTTAATTTAGCTTCATTTTCGATTTAGTTTAAATTTATATGGTACATATTATCTCTACACTTTTCATCTGCACTGTGCACTATTTTTATGTTTATTTAGGTCTCATTTTGCTTCATTTGTGTGTTTCTTCTATACATGTTATTCTGTTATATTGCATTGTTGAAAGGGAGACTGGGATTTAAGAATTTAATTGCCAATGACTGCTGCTGTAATTGTTAATGTGCATATGACAAATAAACCATCTTGAATCTTGAATCATGGTTTTGATTATTTTTATATGTATACGGCCTGAAAATAGAGACAAACATATGTTGTTGTCATTCAAAATATTAATTATAATCAAACACATAAACAGATGCAAACAGTAACGTTTACAAAGACCAAATTAACACAATATAGTAACAATTTCAAGCCAAATTCTTTAACCTTCCATTCCCTTTTCTCATCCATGTCTGTTTAACATTTAGAGGCAGAATCGACACGACCATAAGGCCGGAGCAAAAGTCAAATCCATCAAATATCACCTTATTCAACTCTATTTGTTAGATACATTTACAACTACAAACTATTAATTTGAATGGTTTACTCATCCATGTCATATTGTATCATATTGTATCATATATCATATTGTATGAAATGTAAAGCCCACTGAGACAAATGTATTTGTGATTTTGGGCTATACAAATAAAACTGATTTGATTTTGATGTATGTCTGTTTAACATTTAAAATCTACATTTAGAGGCACAAACAGCACTAGAATGAAGACAAATTCATCACATATCAAAACTAGGAATTAGATGTTTTAATGTCTTCTAACTGCATGTTTAATATATTGATCACTACAGTTGCCTCATTTTGGTTAGACTATTTTATTTATTAAACTGTATTTCTGTTTCTGTTTTCATGTGGTCCAGTGAGGATAACTAAAAGAGTTATGATTCCTTACTAAATTAGCTCAGTGTCAAAGTTGGCTTTGTTCAAAAATGTTTAAGCGGTGAAAAAGGTTAGGAAGCCTTCTGGTATTATGTGTTTTTTTTAATGTCAGCCTTGCTTACTTTAACCTAAAAAAAACAATAATAAGAATTCAGGGTCTGGGTTAAACACCGCTGTAACCGCAGCAGCCAGCCCAATTATATAATCAATATCTCCTCACGAATAGCCTGAAATTTAGAAAAAAAAAATAAAAATTACCCTTAAACTGAAAAGGCTAGATTTGCTTAGCGCGAAGGGAGTAGGGATATAGGAATAGTCAGTGTGTGTGGGCTGAGCCGAGATCCATTTTGAGAGTCAGACGAGAAGCGTTATGAATTCTCGCCACATGTTTCTCTCTCTGCATATCCTTCGCTGAACCCTTCACCTCTCACACGCGGTAATTCTGTGTTTACTGGAAAACACAACAGCAACCTCTGCCTCTGTGTACCGAGCCAAGGTTCACACACACATAAACTCAAACACACACACACACACACACAACAGAGAGAGAGAGAGAGAGACATACACACAGAGAGACACACACACACACACACACACACACACACACACACAGAGAGAGAGAGAGAGAGAGAGAGAGAGAGAGAGAGAGACACACATCCACACACACACTGAAAAAACACACGCACACATACCCAGACACACACAAACAAACACACGCTGAGACACACAGAAATAACACACACACACACACACACTCTCTCTCTCTCTCTCTCTTTCTCGCTCTGTCCATCTCCTATGCACTTCCTTCTCTTTGCCTTTCCCTTAGTGGACACTTCGACATCATTAGTTTCTCATAAAAGTCATTTACATGCGGCGGCAGTGAGTGAGTAATAATCACTTTAGAGGAACTAATTTATTTTCTATTAAAGGCGGGTTACGTCAGGGGTGAGTGAAACACGCAGAGTCGGCATTGCCCCGCGGTGTTTAGAAGGGCCTTAAGTGGACTAAAACATATTTAGGGGGGGAGTTTTGCAATTACCTAAATGCACACTTTTAAGAGGCCTCAATCAGCACTGTGCGGTTGAGCTAGCCGCTGTTTTGCTGATGGTATCAAATACTGTTTGTAAGTGTAAGCATTGGAGTGTGTGTGTGTGGGGGGGGATGTGTGTGTGTGTGTGTGTGTGTGTGTGTGTGTGTGTGTGTGTGTGTGTCTGTGTGTATGCAACACAGCAGGGCACAACGCACACTAACACACTTATAATTACACACACTTAAGGCCAGTGGGTTGGGCCGAGGCTGGAGTTTTTTTTTTACTGTATAGAATCTGAAAACAAAATTTATTTTCTTTTTCTTTTTTCTACTCAATAACGTTGTTTTGTTTTTAGTATTACCGTGAGGCTAGACACTGCAAGTTAATAGGGTACAATTATCAACTTATCATTATGAAACATTGCCAGTTGATTACTTACATTTAAACAATTATTTTTGAGATGATTACTTTTTTCAGAATACATATGCAAATATGTCAATATCAAACTTATAATGGATATATCTGCATATCTGTAAAAAACTCAAATCTAGATGTTGGATCAAGCCAGAGTTAAAATCTTAATTTCATTTTGTACAACATATAAGAGTCTATCGTTTTTGTACAGCCTTTTTATGTTTTATAAATCGAAAAATACAAGTTTTAAGTCTTAAAAAAATGCATTTGATCATGTTTTTAAGAGGGTAATGTTTCACAAATCAGACAATTAACAACATAACACATCCTTCTGTAATAACATCTGACTATAGTCCTAAGAATGACTATGTAGTTGAACTTCATGTGAATAGGTAATGTTTCAGTAATGTAATAGTCTCAAGTGTTTCCCACAATAAGTTTAAAAAATTATTCCAGTACGGTAAGATTATCTCATCCTTTTCAAATGCAAGAATTAATATCTGTATTTTGAAACCACACAACACAGTAGAAAACTAGAACCAAGAATAAAAATACTGTATGATCAATTCTGAAACGCTCTGCTTTTTCTAGTAACTCACTAAAATATTCTCTCTGCTCTGGTGGAATTCCTTCAGTCCTTTTAAAAAAAAATAAGCTCCATGGAAGAAGTCTATTATTGATCAGATTGGGCTTGATTAAATGGATATATCACCTATAGCAGAAACCTTGAAAGGCCATATATGTTCAAGCCTTAACACACACACACACACACACACACACACACACAGAGACATACTCGAGTTCACACATGCTACAGAACATACATTATATAAAGCCCAGATGCTGCCTTTTGCTCTCAAAACAGCCACTGACGAGTTGAAT
>CM047509.1:28512383-28542383 GCA_026122265.1 Ammodytes dubius
ATAATCGTTTGGGTAAAGTTTATTAGAATGTCAGACGGTAGTGACACGTACAAAAATCATAGGTTGTGGCAGATTTAGATTGATTGTTTTGTCGCATTGACGTTCCAAAACCTGAAAAAAATATATTGAATTTACACTAAAATTAAAAAGAAAAAACTAATTTTCGAGGGACTAAGAACCAGGTAATGTTTAGGATTTTTGCTTCATAAGTGAATTGTATCCTTCATAATAATTTATTGTTAATAATGCATCATGTATTCTTGATTTGTAATATATGTCAAGTAGCCCCCTGTTTAGACATCTGGCTCATAGAGTTCTCCAGTACTTTAAAATTCAATATGAGATTTCAGGGAAAGGCAAGTAAGTTTAAACACATTTGGCAGCCTTTCCTTGGCTATATAACAGTACTGAAGGGACCTTCATGACACCTCGTTGACTTTTTATTTTCTGTTTAACATTTGACATAGAAACCTGTCTGGTAGAGTAAGCCATGTTTGTTGTTCATTTTATTTAATCTTTTATTTTTGTATTCCTTTTTTCAGTGTTTTTTCAGTGTGTTTGTTCATAAAAAAATCTATAAATAAAGTATATTAAAAAAATAAAGATGTCAATAAATTTTCTCTCCGACTCATCAAATAAACACTAAAGTAGAAGCACCTCAAGTTAAGCAATAACCTTCCCTGCGTTCCAATCCCCATACTTCCCTACTATTTAGTATGCCAGAAAAAGATTTAGGATGTCCCACTACATTCATGTCAATTGTAGTATGCTGAAAATACATAAATGCCCCACTAACTCCAATAGCATGTTGGTGTATTCGTCTTTATTCTTGACATTTCTCAACATGATGAAAAAAAAATTCCCTTATCTGAGTTTTTTCTTCCTCCTGTGGTCCTAAAACTCTTCTGTACTTTAGTATGTAGTGTAGTAAAAAGAAAGAGTATGTGATTTGGAACGCAGGCCTTTTCTTTTCCCAGATACAAATAATGTCCCAAACCTAAAAGGTGCCTGTCTGCGAGCAACAACATTTGTATTTAGCTTCGCGGTAATTTGCCTCAAGTGACGACATTGATAAAAGACACCTGGCACCCGCTCAAGTCTCATTTGCATCAGCTACCTTTTGCCAACTCAACTCCAGCCCCACACACACACACACACACACACACGCTCACACACTCCCAGCCCCACACACACACACACGCTCCCAGCCCCCATCAGCCTGATATAAATCACTGCTGCTCGGATTAATCAATCAATCGCTCCAGATATGGGGCATATTATCTGGGCAAATTATTTTGTGTGTGGTGCTCCAAAAAAAAAAAGCGATTACATTTTGCTGCTGCTGCTTCCCCCCTCTGATCTTCACGCTTCATTTGAGAAGAGGGCAAATGTCTGTGGCTTTTTTTTCCATTGTGGAGGCTACTGTACCAATCAATAGGATAGCTGTTTGGGAGTGAAGTAAACAAAGGAACGGCACATATGGCCCTCTCTCTCTCTCTCTCTCTCTCTCTCTATCTGTCCCTCTCTCTCTCTCTCTCTCTCTCTGTCTCTCTCTCTCTCTCTCTCTCTCTCTCTCTCTCTCTGTCCCTCTATCTCTCTCTCTCTCTCTCTCTCTCTCTCTCTGTCCCTCTATCTCTCTCTCTCTGTCTCTCGTGCTCTTAACTGTCCCTCAATGTGCCGCTAAGTTCTGAGTATCCCAGGCTGCTTTCGAGACAATAGGCAAAACCAGTGTGTGTGCCTATGGCGGTGTGTGTGTATGTGTGTGTGTGTGTGTGTGTGTGTGTGTGTGTGTTGTGTGTGTGTGTGTGTGTGTGTGTGTGTGTGTGTGTGTGTGTGTGTGTGTGTGTGTGTGTGTGTGTGTGTGTGTGTGTAGCAGGAAACATCAGTATGATGCTTTTTGCTTTTTCCTCATGTCTCCACCTGAGCTGAATACTGATTTGAAGCAGAAGAGAGAATTTTCTTTTTTTCTTTTTGGAAGAAATGTAGAAGGAAGGTGTATGGGGAAAACATGGGAAGAGAGTATGTCTGTTTGTTGTTGTGGTTGTGTGTGTGTGTGTGTGTGTGTGTGTGTGTGTGTGTGTGTGTGTGTGTGTGTGTGTGTGTGTGTGTTTGTGTGTGTGTGTGTGTGTGTGTGTGTGTGTGTTGTGTGTGTGTGTGTGTGTGTGTGTGTGTGTGTGTGTGTGTGTGTGTGTGTGGTGTGTGTGTGTGGTGTGTGTGTGTGTGTGTGTGTGTGTGGTGTGTGTGTGTGTGTGTGTGTGTCTGTGTCTGTGGTGGCTGGCAGATAGTAGAGTAAAAGTTAAAGTAGAGTTAAAAAAAGAGAGTTTGTTGTATACTGAATTTGAATGTGTGCGCATTGGCACGCACCGCACCACCCATTCTGGTCATGTGATGTGACGAAATTAGATAAAGGTCATGGGTCACCGTAATCAACATACAGTACACCTGAGGAAGGCCAACATTGTCTTCCGAAATGTTATGTGTGCTATTTGCATGTTTAAGTAATTTTTTTGGAGCATTTCGCTTGTTGTGCGAACTTTCAGAGCCAGCAACAACATGGATGTGCATGACTTAAGTTAAAGGTCCCACTATGTAACTTCGGGTGTGTCAGAGAAGCAAAATTATTTTACGGTATATTCTCATAACTGAATAAACAAACTTTACTAACTGGAAAATTTGAACTCTAAAACACTGTTTGAGGTTAGAAAGCTTCCTGAAAAATTACTGTTTCCCTGTTGTTGTTGTTTATAGCATGCATAACATAATGTATTTTTTGAGACGGTTCAGTTTGTCTGATGAAGGTCTAGTACCAAAAAGATACGATTGAATAAACCTATTTCCGCAAGTAAGACAGTGAATACACCAAGGGAATTCACCTGTCCTATGAGATGGTATAAAAGGATAAAGCATATTAGCATATTAGCATAAAAAGACAAAACATCTCTTACCTTCTAACCGGAGCGAGGCCATCCTTTGGAACTCAGGCTCCTGCAGCCAGCGTTGCATTCTCTTGAAGGTCTCCCGTCCTGACTTGAGCTTGCCCCAGGGTTTGGGGTTCCTCAGGAGGTCTGACAGGGTTCCCTGGGACCGGCACAGAACCCTCTCGGCGAAGATGGCCTGTGGGATGCTGTACCTCTTCAGCTCCGTGATGATCCTCTGGGCCACGTCGCGGGTGTTGATCTCCTCTCCTCCACCTCCACCCCCCACTCCTCCCATCCCTTCCCCCGGCGAGGACATCCCGCTGGGGGAGACGAGGAGGCTGTGCTCTGCCGCCATCTTGGAGGCCTGCTGCTGGCTCTGGAGGTGGTGCGGCTGGTAGTGCTGGCTGTACAGGTGGGCTGCGGCCGCCGCGTGGTGCAGGTGGCTGGGCGCGTGCTGGTGCTGGTGGTGATGGTGGGCGTCCATTTTGTTCAGCTGGTGACCCACCACGGACATCTCGCCCGGCGGGGACATCTCGCGGCCGAAGTCGGACGTCCGGCAGAAGAGGCTTCCTCCGTGGACGTCGTAGCCTCCGTGTAGCATCTGGTTTGCTGCTGCGTTGGGGCCATTGGGGCTGTTCCCTAGACTACCGTACCCGTGCATTGAAGACCCCAGGCCCGTCCCGGAGACAGACGTAGGGGGCGAGAGGTTCTGGGACATCCCGGCCAGGTCCTTGCCCGCGGCGGCGTAGGGGTTGTAGAAGTTGGAGGCGCTGAGGTGAGCGGCCGCCCGGTCCTCGCGCATCAGGGTGAAGCTGCCGATGACGTTGCTGACGGGCAGACAGGGGTGGTGGTGGTGGTGGTGGTGGTGGAACTTGTCGTCAAACGGCTGCAGGGGGGTCAGCGTGGTGTAGGTGGTGCCCGAGGCCGAGGGGGAGTCTCCGCTGTAGCCCAGAGCAGACATGGAGTGGTCGAACCCGGGCGCCACGCGGGGCTCCTCCAGGGACATGGAGGACGGAGGGCCCCCCAGAGAGGAGGGCCGGGGGAAGGCTGCAGAAAGGTCCCGGGAGTGGAAGCATGGCCCGGCCGTCCTGGGAGCTGTGGGACAGGTCTGTATGGTGGCTGTGGAGGGACATCTCCCCGACTAGACCGCCATCCATCTTTGAAATCTTCACCAAAAATCTGGAGAATTGTATTTTTATTTCGTTGTTGTTTTTCTTCCTGTTGCTCTGCTCTTGTTATTGTTGTTGAGCAGCCGGGGGTTCACACAGTCTGGAAGGTCTCTTGTTACACCAGACTATGGATTTATTGATTGGTGAATTAATTGATTTCCGGGCTTATGGGGTGTCTAATTAATTATCTGATAACGGTAAGTACTGTCGTCTTCAAAACTCCACTCAAAAAACCCCGGAAAAGGAGTTTGCAAAAGCATGGGGCAAGCTTTTTTTTTTTTAAATGTGATTTTATTTTCGTTGTCGTTTTGTTCAGACTTGTGCATCAGCAGCAGCAGTAGCAGCACTCTGCTCTGCCGTGTGTCTCTTTGGTGTGTGTGTGTGTGTGTGATCCTCGACTGAAGCTTTTGTGCCTGCGTGAGACAAGACAGGCGACGTTAATAGCTTACTCTCGCTGTATCGCGCCGTATTTAAACTTTCACGTTTACAGAGAAATAGAAAAAAACTGACAAATAACGTTTTTCTACATTGTCTTAAACAACCAATTCACACGTGCATTTCAAACAATAACAATTAAATAAAAAAGCATTTTTGAGTAATTGCACCTTACGCATCTCCCATCGGTTCCGCGACAAAACAGCGATGTCCTATCAGTGTTCGAATCAGTTAGACAAAATCTCACGCGTTTGGATTACATGGGGATTTTGCGTCTAATCTTACGCAAAATTATGAACGCAGAATAATCTAGCGCTAAAGCTAAATCACCACCGGTGCGTTTTACATATTAACGCCACTACATGATGCGAACGTGAGCGATACGTTAACTAACTAAACCAAAACGAGATGGCGATTCACATACACACACACACACACACACACGCACACACACACACACATAGCCATCGACATACATTGTGTAGCATCATAGAGCGGTTACAAAGAATAAAAAATTAAAATCCTACCTTTTTATTATTATCCACTCCTTCTCAAAGCGAGTCCGCGGCTGTTGTCCATCCTGTGCATGGTCTCTCCCTGTTGTGTCGCCCCTGCAGATTCACACACAATTGGTTCGCTGCCTGCTGCGCCCCGGGGTGCTGGCTGGCTGCTAACATTCAAACCACAAACCCACTGTGTCCAACAAAAAAAAAAGGAAAAGAAAAGACAAAATATATAATAACCATCCGCCGCGTCGAATAGAACAGACGGATCTTTATCTCTCGGGAAAAATTTGAAAGAAAATTGGAAAATTCTTGTTCCTCCACTCCAACCCAAAAAAAATCTCCGGTTCCAAACGCCTTGGTATATTTTTTTTTCTTCTTCTTCAACACAAGCAGCTCTCCTCTTTTTCTTTCATTATCTCGTGAGATTTTCCTCCCTCCCTCTCTCTCTCTCTCTCTTTCCCTGTCTCTCTCTCTCTCTCGCCTGTGCTGCTATACTCTATCGATCTCTCCCCACACCACACCAACTCTTTCTCTTGCTCCCTCCCTCCCCCTACTATGCCTCGCATTGACTCTCCTGCTTTCAGTGCGTCACGGCCTTAAAAATCTGACAGATGTGCGATGAAATTCCTACTCCAATTAACCCTTTCTCTCCGGGGGGGGGGGGGGGGCTGGGTTGGGTTGGGTGGGCGGAGAAGGGGGGGCGGAGGGGTATGGACCGAAGATGCTCCCTTTCTCATAACCCCTATACACTACAGGTTAAGCCCACTTCTTCCTTAGCTGATTGCAATGCACAATTTTATGAATTATAGGCTAGTGTGCGCCGCGCCAACATCCTGGAAGTGCTGCGTTCGCCTGTTTTATTGTGTGTCTGTCTGATCAATGGGGGTTTTCTTTACACAAGTCGCGGCGGCGCTAATGTCGTTTAGTTATTTTTTTTTTATATGTAACAACAAGTGACGCATGTTGCTGCCATTGTGTCATATGTGAAAAATGACTTAACATGGAGATGGAATGGGGACATATACAGCCAGATAATACACAAGGGATTCTTGGGTTTTCTTCTTTTGTTATGATTAAAATAGGTCGAATTTTACAATAATGTTTACCTTTTTAAAAATGTATTTAATAGACAAAGGCTAGGCATATTATTGAACATACATGTAATAACGCAAGATTATATCCTATTATAGGGGACATATTTCGATATTATGTGGGCAGGTTGGTGTTATGAAACGTGTACATTAATGCCAATACACATACGATAACAACAGTAAGAAGTTAATGACATAATACATAATTAATTTTAAAAATTCTTCACAACAGTAAACAAAATAAAAATAGATAAATAGGACAACATAATGCTCAAGACAAACAAAACGCTAGATTACTAAAGTAGCCTTCTAGAGCTTAAGTGTTGTGATAGTATTATTGCGCATTGATCTGTTAAAAGATTGCGTATTGCCCTTAGTTCTAATTCCAGTGCAGGAACTAGATTACTAAAGGCCCTGAGGTGGTTAAAAAACGAATCACCAGTTAAATATGCAGTTATGTAAATTGCTTCACTAACTTATTGACTCCAGAAAAAAAAAATCTATGCGTTTCCAATCTGTCTGCTGTGTGCGCCATTTCAACACCACGTCACCACATCCTATGATTTTTTTTTGGTACCAAAACATTCCACGAGGATTTTTCCAGGGCCTATTTCTTTTAATTGTCGGTCTGGACTCTGAAACCTCTTGTTAAATCCCTTTCAGTAATAAACGCTGTCAAGTGACGCGTGTGCTTAGCGCGCATGCAGCTCTTAATCAGCACTCAGCTCTCGGCGCCGTCCACTCACTCACACCGTCGACAACACTTCAGACTGGAAAGTCCCTCAAAAAAGATCAATGCTTGAGCCGACCCCCTTTTCTTTCTTCTAATCTAAGGGGCACTTTACACGGTGAAAACGTGAGTTTTCCCGTTTTTGGTTTAAAAAAAAAAACCCCGTTCAGACACAATTTATCTGACATCTTCACCCGTACACAAAGTTTTCAGAGGAAACGGGCCGAAATCGCTGAATAGCAGCCATGCCAAGCCAATAGTCAGCGGTGACACAGCCTAGTAGATAGCTCTTCCGGTACAATTTGATGCATACAACCTCTACTGTAACCGAAAATTAATGCCACTAACGTTCATAAAGCGGTTGGTGTAAGCTTGGGGTTACAAATATTGTAAAAGACAAGCTTATTTCACAGCATTGAACTCGGAAAAACAGCAGACTTGCTGATAGTGAAGGGGCTTCGTGAGCAGATACTTTCCTGTTAGGCGTACTTCAGAATAAAAGTCAACTCACGTGTGTCCAGCGAAATGCTATGAATGTTTAGCCAGTGAAATGCTTTTACTGTGAAGCCGTAGCCTTAATGCTCCTTTTGTTGAACAGTAGCCTAACTTAACCGCTGCACGCTGATAGTGTTTTTTTAATGTTGAGAGGGCCGTGTCCCTGGCATATAGAAGTGACACACGTTTATTTAGCTAGAAAAACAGGCAGAGCACAACTCTTTCCCTATTTGCTTGTAGGAGCGATTGGTGGCACGATAACAAATTCATCAGCAACAGCACAACGTCCATGAGCACAATGAATTCAGCTCGGTGATCCGCCATTGTTGTTGTTGTTTTCCAACTGGCGCACATGGACCTACAAAGACGCCGCATGCCTATTTATATCCAAACGCAATGCGCATGTGTGAGGGTGGAGCCGTGACGTCAGCGTTATCAGGGGAAATGTTTTCGGTGTTTACAGGAAACCAAAACCGTTAAGTTTTCCAAAAAATCCTCCCTCGGAGGTGATCTCAAAAATCTGCGGTTCATGCCTGCGTTTGCGTTTGCGTTTGCTGTTTTCCTGTAAATGATATAGTGCAACCGCAGAAATTTTTCTGCGTATGCACCGTTTTGCGTGGCCGTGTAAAGTGCCCCTAAAAGACCCTCGACCTGATACTGCCGCAGCGTCCAGCAATACCGTGTGCGCGTGCGTAATTGCGCGTACACGTATAGGCCTATGCAGGAATAACTTCCATAAAATATAATGTACAGTGTAGATCTAGCATGTTTTTGTGTGTGTTTTCATTTGTCTTTGATGAGCATGCGACTCAAATTATAGGCTAGAATATGTGTATGTCTGTGTGTGTTTCCACAATAAAATATTATATAGGCCTAGGCTGCATAAAGCCTGGATATAGTTTGATAAATGGTATTCAATTGTGAGTGTTGTGTTGTGTGTTGTGTGTGTGTGTGTGTGTGTGTGTGGGTGTGTGTGGTGTGTGTGTAGTCATGTGTGGGTGGTAGATGGGTACTCGAAATAGCCTATACATAATTATTTGTGTTGAGAGCGTGCATGTCTGTGCGTGAGGCAGGCCTATCAGTTGTGTGCCTCTTAAGCTTCGTGCGTTCACTGTGAGGTCGTTGTCCGTTTATGTGTTGCCACTGTATTTGTGCATATAGGGTCATAAACATATATGTTAGTTGCATGGCAGGGCTGTGTGCGTGGAGTGTATGAGAGAGAAAGATAGAGAGAGAGTTGGATGAGAGGAGAGGGGAGAGGTATATGGGAGGGAGAGTGGATGAGAGGAGAGAAGAGAGTGGGGAGAGAGAGGAGAGAGAGAGAGAGAGAGAGAGAGAGGAGAGAGAGAGAGAGGAGAGAGAGAGAGAGAGAGAAAGAGAAGAGAGGGAAACAGACAGTTCTTAGGGAGGCAGAGGAGCGCATACTAATCATATCTGTCTGTCAGTTTAATTTTCAGAGATGAGCAGTTTCTGGCGTTTGGAAACAGCGGAGGAGCGGTGCGCGGTGTGGGACCGACCGCTTCCAGGAGCAGATGCTGCCCTATCGATCCTGCGTGTGTGTGTGTGTGTGTGTGTGTGTGTGTGTGTGTGTTGTGTGTGTGTGTGTGTGTGTGTGTGTGTGTGTGTGTGTGTGTGTGTGTGTGTGTGTGTGTGTGGTGTGTGTGTGTGTGTGTGTGTGTGTGTGTGTGTGTGTGTGTGTGTGTGTGTGTGTGTGTGGTGTGTGTGTGTGTGTGTGTGTAGATGGGATGGATGGCGAGTATAGCTGGAGGAGGTAGAAAGAAAGAAAAAAATGGTTGGAGGGGAAGAAAAAAAATGGTCAACGGCTGTATATACAGAAGGTCCTTCTGGAGGTCGGGGTGAAAGTTCAACCTTCTGTGGCTGGAGAATCCGAGAAGCAACACGCGCTGACTGACACCCGATCTGCTGGGCTCCAATCAGGCATCCATCCCATCTACACACACACACACACACACACACACACACACACACACACACACACACACACACACACACACACACACACACACAGGCCCCAAGTCCCTGCTCTGCACTGCGGGGAGACAACTGATACCCGCAGGGATGTGCTAAGAATCTGGACTTCGAAACCCTTTATAATAATGTATAAAAAAAAATCTATTCCTTTAGGCGAATTGAGGTATTATGACAAGCGATGTATAGGCTATGGGTGTTCAGTGTGTATTGGGGTTGTCAGCCTTGGATTTTGCTTCAATCCATTTTATAATATAATATGTTTAAAAAAAAAATTATTAATATTTAATATTTTCATGTTTAATAATGAATTATGACTAGAGATGTATAGTATGGATGTACAGTGTTTCTGGGTTTGGCAGCACTGACTGGACAGTGAATCGAACCACTGTATAATATCATACTAAAAAAGAAGAAGCATACTTTCCATGCGTAATGACGAATTGTAGGCCTGCACTTTGCATTGGGTGTTATAAAGCACAGGTATAGACCATAGATAGTAAATGATAGGTATAGACCTATTTTTCTTTCTGTACTGGATATGTACTGTAGGCCTATTCTATTTACCCTACTCATGTAATTTTCTTTTAGTTTTTATTGTTTGTATCATATCCTTACATACGCACTTTGTAATTAGGTTTTGAAAGTGCCATAGCCCAGAAATACATTTTACTTTTCTTCACTGTTGATTTTAACTTCCCCTTTTTTATGTGTATTCTATGCTTGATTTTATTTTAATCTTGATGTATTCGTGACCCTATGAAGCAATGAGTGGCCTGAATTGTGTCTGAATTGTGCTATATAAATAAACTTGCCTTGCCTTACCTTACCTTGCCACCGTATACGCTCCAAATGTAACGTGGAAAAGGCCATTCAAATTGTATGCATTTAGTTTATGCTCTCTCATCTCCGATCACTCTCCACCACAGCAGCAGCTAGCAGCAGCAGGCCGGGTCGGTCAGCAACATTACGGCCAAAACATTTACATTTTCAGCCATTTAGCCGATGCTCTCAGAGAGATGGCGACTTAAGGCAAACCCCTCCATTACCAATACAGGGCCATAAATTAAAAAAAACGGAGTGATACTAGCGTTGGTTGTGGCCATTTTAGAAAAGCATCTCCTTGTCCAAAGTCACTTTCAGCGCTGGGTGTGTGTAGTATAAGCTTTTAATCTTCAAGCCAATATGGAGCGTGTTTAGATTTGAACCATTTAGCTGTTATGCGTCCATCCTCAGGGACGTGTAGCCTATATGTGTGTGTGTGTGTGTGTGTGTGTGTGTGTGGTGTGTGGTGTGGTGGTGTGTGTGTGTGTGTGGTGTGTGTGGTGGGGTGTGGTGTGTGTGTGTGTGGTTGGTGTGTGTATGGCCGCATCAAATCCTGCATTGCCAATATCACAAGCGAGCCAATAGCGAGGGGGTCAAGGGGTCAGGGGGGACATCGCTGTGACCTCAAAATGACCACTCACTCACTCGCTCGCTCACTCAGAATAAATAGAATGAGTCCAAATGGATATTAGAGAAAATATATGTATTTTTTATTATTGTCTGGTGTGCAGTGGGAGAAACATACAGAAGTAATATAAGATTGCAGTACAAAAATGAAAACAATTACGCATCAAGATTCATGAATTCATATTTTATTAGCGGAGGGAGAACAAAATTAACATACATAAGCAGAAGAATGTTGATTTTTTTGCAGTATAGTGGACGTGCGCGGTGCATGCTGGTCCCGCGAGGCCTTATTGCAGCACGCGAGACATTATTCATCATCCTGTACTTTACACCACTTTTTTTACGCCCCCAAAATCTGCTGTTTAATCACCGAGCAAGCGTGATCACTTATTGCTAAATGATAATAGATGGGGCTAACAGCATGCGTGTGTGTGTGTGTGTGTGAGTGTGTGTGTGTGTGTGTGTGTGTGTGTGTGTGTGTGTGTGTGTGTGTGTGTGTGTTGCAATTTTTTTGGAATGAGATATTGACTCCATGTTTGTAGCAGCGAAAATAATCAAATACAAATCTAAAATACGTTTTTTTTTTTTTTTGCAGCGTCCATCAAAGAAGAATGTAGTGACGTAACTATTCACATTGCAAAGGTAGCTTCCTTATAGTTTTCTGTTGGCTCTGTCTTGTAGAATAGGGAATACAGCTGTTGTACTCTTCTAAACGTAATTATTTTTGAATTGTTCGAATATAACAATAGGCCTATACCAAAGTCCTCATCTTGTTGTGATGATGGTGAGATTGTTGTTTTTAGCATCAGGGTTTGTTTAGTTTGTCTGTCTATAAAATGGGTCTCGTTTTCATCTAATCTGGATATATCCCATGCATTATTTAATCACACACACACAACACACACACACACACACACACACACACACACACACACACACACACACACACACACACACACACACACACACACACACACACACACACAAACACACAACACAGCAAACTGACTGGCAAACCTGACACCTGAAACCAAAATCACGCATGTTCAATCTCTGCCTTTTCTGTGGTGCACGTGTGTGGTTGGACAGACAAAACACAAAACACAACTTCATTTTCTACCTTATTTATTCCCACAATAACATTATTATACATTGTACAGAAGAACCTACAGTACATTGATGAAGATAAAAAGTTTTTTTATTTTATTATGAAAAGGAAGCAAAAGTTGACACTGCTAAAAAAAACATTAAGCATTGGATTCAATTAGTGACAAAAAACAACAGCTTTGAGAAATACACGCTGGGGAAACAAACTTCAGTGTGTGTGTGTGTGGTGTGTGTGTGTGTGTGTGTGTGTGTGTGTGTGTGTGTGTGTGTGTGTGTGTGTGTGTGTGTGTGTGTGTGTGTGTGTGTGTGTGTGTGTGACAAGACAAACAAATAAATACTTTTTACAATTTCGTCTGTGTTGATGGTTGATTTCAAATCATATTCACCGATATTCAATTTTACTGTAATCTGACTTCTTATTCATTTTTTCCCGCCAACATCACCGTTACCTGTTGTAGTTTATAACCTGTAATTATAGAACTACAACTCTGTAGCGTGCGGAATAAGACAGTTAATTGATCACTTTCATAATAGCTGAAAAAGCAGAATATCTAGAGACATTTTAGTGACTTCAACAACGGGCTACAGGTAACACTGAGGGCAAAGTTAAACTAACACAACACACACACACACACCACACACACCACCACACACACACACACACACACACACACACACACACACACACACACACACACACACATTCCCTCGAGCTGTTAATCTGCAAAACTCACGCGCATATTTCGTTCTTGTCCAGGTGCTGATTGTGAAAAGGTGAATAAATAAATGTGACTGTGATTTCTGTTTGCTCTATCTAATAAAATCAATTACCCTCAAAATGACGTAATGCTTTTTTAAATTTGGTATTATATCATTTCAGATGCAGAACAAACTCAATTTCCTAAAGTCCAGAAGTTTATTTCTATATTATTTTATATTTAATAAACTTGACTTTACACATCTGGTGGTGGTTCTTGTCATTTAATCTCCTGTCTTTTTTCTTAAATCAAAATTTTGCAGGAAAAAATAAAATCTTTACAATGAAATGAATTCAAGATTAAAGAAAACTTGTTTGATTTGTGTTAGCTGCAAGTTCTCGCGTGAAGTTAACATCTAGAGACACGAGTCGAGTTTTGAACCTTTCAAATAGTTTTTAACATCTTCAAAACAACACCAGCCATTTTAAGATAAACCACACAATCTATTTTATTAACTATGTATTAGCCTTCTATGTGAACGTGCACTCAGCAATTAAACCCATATCCTAATGCGTTTTAAAATTTGAAATAATAACTGTACTGCTGCCATTTTTATTAATACATTTTATTTACCCTGTTGTCTGTTTTAGGGCAGTGTGAACACACAAATTAAATTCTAAAATGTGAAAAATAAAATGCATATTTTGATTCTAAAAAATAGAAATGTAAGGCCTACCAATGCATTTTATTGCAATGATTCGGAAGCAGCCAATCCGCACTCACACAGTGTGGGTGCGTTACAGTCTAATGTCAAATTAATACTTTTACAATGTCCAGTAATGACGCTGTGACACTGTCCTGTTTCCCTCTTCCTCTGTCTTGTTGTCAACTCCCTTTTAATTTCGCTCTCGACCCCAAAACCCGATCGATGCGATCAATGATTACCACGAGACCTGCCGTTACACACATCCCATTGTGAATAATCAATAATGTAATTTGACTAAAAAAACGAAAAAATAAAAATAAACCAACAATAAATAAATAGAAAAACTATTATATTAAATGATTATAACAATAAAAATTATTATTATAATAATGATAAAAGTTCAATTTAGCATCGATGTAAAACCAACATGCAATTAAAACCAGAGTACAGCACAAATCTACCTGCAGAACTGACTGTGTGCGTGTGGCGCATTAATATTGATGAATATTGATGAATATGGGGTCTAAAATAGTCCCTTTCGTCATCTTATCTGGTCTGTTATGCAACGTTGAAAAAGTACAATGATTAACTATGTTGAAATGGAAATTTGCTTGGCAGCTTTTCCCCTATTTTATTTTATTTTTATTTTTTTGAAAGAGGTTTGGAATACACACATTGTAACCTGGCGCAGGCAAATGTTGGCTGTACCTTGGCCTATACAGTGGATCTGCATTAACAGCGTGTGGCCTACACCACACACACACACACACACACACACACACACACACACACACACACACACACACACACACACACACACACACACACACACACACACACACACACACAACACACACCTGAATATATTACTGACAGAACACACTGCTGACTAATTACATCACCTCAAGGATGTGTGTTTTTTCCCTCATTATTTTTCAATAAATTAAGAAAAGCGATGTTTTCATATCATAGCCTACATCTAAATAATTCTGCGCATGGCTCATAATCGATTATCCTGTTTTATGCATTTAAGGTATAGGCTACTTTTAGACTACATTTCAGAAAATATCCTTATTTTTTCAAATATTAAACAGAAAAAATATTAGTGGTGGTGAAAGGGTCAAATAAATATATAATAATCAGGCTACATTAACTGTAACTACATGTGGAGTATGTGAAAAAAAAAATCCCTATTAATTCTGCTGTAAACTCAGTGAATGAATGGTAGCCTATAGGCCCAAGAATCACGTTATTTTTCCGCCATTATTTGCAGCTTTAGTTGCAGTAATGGCCGTGTGTGTATAGACGCCGTGATGTGGAACTTGACTTCGCAGCGTGAATAATGTTATTATCGATCATATCTTTGGATTAATGCAAATGCGCTCCTTTAATTCACTGGATATCGCCTTCTGTGCAGAGCAGCCAGAAACACACCACATACTGCCAGGTACTAGAGGAAAAACAAACTGTAAACTAGTATTACTCACCTGCGAGAATAGAACATTACATAAGTGGAAATATGTTTAAATAGGCCTATTCAATTCAGGATTTTTTTTTTTTTTTTGCTAGATTAGCCTACATTTTTTTTTTAGAAACATTACATTTAATTGTCTAAAAAAACATCTTGCTTCAGGGACATTCTGCTTTCCAAAAAATAAATACAAAAATAAAGCTTTTTATTTTTTCTTAAGTTCTTCATTTATAAATGGTGTGTGTGTGTCTGTGTGTGTGTGTGTTGTGTGTGTGTGTGTGTGTGTGTGTGTGTGTGTGTGTGTGTGTTTGTGTGTGTGTGTGTGGTGTGTGTTGTGAGAGCGCGCACCCCCCCCCCCCCCCCCCCCCCAGCATGTGCACGCGCCAGCCACGGTATCGATCCGTGCATTTTAAACAGCTTCCTATTTGCCCTAGAACTATTTTTTCATAGAACATGTAAATGCCCCACGTTCCACCGTTCTGGAATTGTCTCCGCATTCTTTATGTAAATGACATTACGTGGTGGCCCGACGTACGCGAGGGAGGAAAAGTTCTTAATTTATGCAAAACGGAGCTCTAGGCGGAGTGCAAAGGTCGATAAGTTACAACTTGTCTGTCTGTGAGTTTGTTCCGTTTCCTTCGCTCTCTCTCTATTTCTCTGTCTGCCTGTCTGTCTGTCTGTCGTCTATTTCTCTCTCTTTCCCAGTCTGTCTGTCTGTCTGTCTGTCTGTCTGCTGTCTGTCTGTCTGTCTCTCTCTCTCTCTCTCTCTCTCTCTCTCTCTCTCTCTCTCTCTCTCTTTCTTTCTTTCTTTCTTTCTATCTCTCTCTAAGTTTTTAAAAGTTAAACAGTTGTTATAGCGGGATTAACTCCTGGGCCCACTTGCTTTTGTTACAGGTGTGGAGACGTGTAGGTAATAACCAAACGTCACTTCCTATATGAGACATTTTACTGCAGAAGTCTGTATTTACATACAGGCATTCAGATTTTAGTAGCCTATATCTGCTTATTATGAGGATGTGTTGGTGCATTTTTTTGTTTGATTTTGCATTTTTGTAACATTAGCTTTCAACCAGCCAATACCCTTATTGATTAACCAGAATGATTGAGAGCAGCAGCATGATTGATTATAAATAGCCTATTTTATATCTGTGAGGTTTAAGCAAATACTAAAATGGGCCAAATTATGAGCTTGAATAGCCTACAATTGTAATCGTTTCTCTTTTTGATTCCTGACACAGATTTTCAATCCAGATAAAATTGGTCCGGAAAAAGTAACTTTTGCAGGTAATTTTAAAAAGATTATTCATTTAAAAAATAAAAATTTACAGTAAGTAGGTAAATAGGGAAAGGCGTCTTTCGTCTGTACAAATCAGGGACTTAAAACTTAAAATAGAAAAGTATTTTTAGTTTTTTTTCCTTTACTGTGCATTAGATATTAGATTGTAAAACATTTCTTGAGGCCTATTTCACGAAAGAGAGAGCTCAAACATACATCTGTCTAGCATCCGTAAACTGGTGTGAAACAGAAAATGTGAACAAGACAAGGCCTACACACTAACCCTGAGTTTCAATACCCATATTTCCCTGCTATTTAGTATGCCAGAAAAAGATTTAGGATGTCCCAATACATGCACGTCAATTGTAGTATGCACATACATAAATGCCCCACTAACTCTTTATTCTTGACATTTCTTGACATAATGAAAATAAAATCTTCCTTATCAGAATTTCTTCTCTCTCCTGTGGCCCTCAAACTCTTCTGTACTTTAGTATGTAGTGTAGTAAAAGAAAGAGTATGAGATTTGGAACGCAGGGTAAGCATGCAACCCCAGGCCTGTACTGTTAAAACCACATGCTACATAACCACATTAAACACGGCAGTAGCTACGATAGCTGCTAACTATTTACTGTACACTGCAAAATATAGATATAGAATATATCTCGATGTCAGGGGACTACAGATGAAAAATAGCCCTTTGGCTAATTCTGGCATTTTAACCCATGTATCATGTGTTTTATTAATCTGCACTGTCCCCTTCTTAAATAAACTGATGAATTGAATATGATATATATATAGATATAGATATAGATATAGATAATAGATATAGATTATAGATATAGATATAATATAATATAGATATAGATATAGATATAGAACACCAGGCATATGTCAGTTTCTCCTCTGATTCTGTTGCTTAGTGAAATAATCTCTCCAACATCTTTCCTTCTCCCCTCCAATGCAAAAAAACACTGACTAACATGCAGACACACCCACTCAAAACACACACACACACACACACACACACACAACACACACACACACACACACACACACACACACACACACACACAAAATAAACAAGTCTGAATCTTCCCCCCTCCCTCCATCTTGCCCTCCACACCTTCCGGTCCCTCTCGGAATAAAAAATAAAAAAACGCCTTTCTCGGAAAACCTTGGCGTGCATCTTAAGAGATCCCTCACTGCACGCTGCTTGCTCAACACGGTCACTTGCTGATAAAAATACAGTTTAGAAAGCCTACGTATTGATCACCCGAACACACACACACACACACACACACACACACACACACACACACACACACACACACACACACACACTGAGCTATTTTCTGCTTTACACTAATGCATGCTTTTGCCTTGGCCTGTCAGATTTACACCTTGAGTGTCAGTTAAGTGAGGATGCAGGTGTGTGTGTGTGTGTGTGTGTGTGTGTGTGTGTGTGTGTGTGTGTGTGTGTGTGGTAAATGTGCATTCAACGATTCTGGACAACGATTGTTGTCAGACTCAGTTTTTGTCAATATCAGTGAACATCGCCTCATGATCCGCTACCCGTATGTGCACGCTGGATAATCACATCCAATGTTAATACACAGCCTAGCATCTGTAAACTGGTATGTAAACAAAGGGGCCCACCATAGCCAGCAACATGCCCGTTTACATAGTCTAGGCTGTGTATTAACACTAGACATTTTTTTTCCAGCGCACACACATACATACAGGTATATTGGATCTTGAGGAGATATTCACTGATTTTGACAAAAAACAGAATTCGACAACAAGCGTTCTCCAGAATCGCCGACTGCAACTTCAAGCGAGGATGCAGACGTGTGTGTGTGTGTGTGTGAGTGTGTGTCTCTGTGTGTGTGTCTGTGTGTCTGTGGTGTAAGTGCGCATGTGTGAGTGTGCGTGGGTGTAAATGTGTGTGTGTGTGTGTGTGTCTCACAGCCGAGCGAAAAAGAAGTGTGTGTCAGTCTCTCCATAGGCAGTGGAGCCAGGGTAAGTAACTCGGTGGGGGATCAAAGGCAGCAGCAGGGTTTCTCTCTCTCTCTCTCTCTCTCTCTCTCTCTCTCCTCTCTCTCTCTCTCTCTCTCTCTCTCTCTCTCTTTCCTCCATCCTTTGGTTTTCCAGTCAGCTCGGCCCCTCCTCCTCCTCTTCTTCCTCATCCCTCTCTTTTCCCGACCAGCTTCCATTTCTCTCTCCTCCCTTTCCCAAGAAATCATTCCCAGATTTTCCTTACTGTGTGTCAGTCGGTAGTTAAATCCAATCTGCATCCATTTTTCCTTGGTCTTCTTGGCTACATACGGTTGCTATGGCTGCCTCCTCTCCTCTCCTCTCCTCTCCTCCGTCCATCCGTCCGTGGCAATGCTAGTCAGGGTGTGTGTGCTGCGGCTACTCTTTCTCTCTCTCTCTCTCTCTCCCTCTCTCTCCGTCTCTCTTTTAATCAGCATGTTAATAAGAAAGGTAACTAATCAATACATTCAATGGCCGGCTTGGGCGATTGATACCATCTCGATCCACCTCCCCCCTCGCTGCTCTAAACACACACACACACACACTCACACACACACCACAAATACACAGCTGGCTAGAGAAGGCTGTCTTGCTTGGGTGCAAAAGGGCCCTCAATGTTAATTCAGTTATGTCACGTTATTAAGAGAGCGCGATTTAAAACAGCAAGACTTGACGAGAATGCTGTTGTTGTTGTTTTTCAAAAATTCTCAAGTGTGAAGTGTGTCAACAAGATGTAGTTCACACATTGTGGGGTGAAGATAGTAATGTGGGTGAGAACCATAGATAGTATAATAAAGGTGAGAACACAGAGGAATAAACGTTGCATTTTGGAGAGGATTTAGTTAAGTCTAGGAGACAGCAATGTCTCTGTTTGCAGCGAGACTGGTTTCTAATGGAAAAAACAACAGCATTGATCGGTTGTTTAAAATGCCTAAAAAAAGACCTCGCTTTCACAGACCAGGACATTGTGTGGCCATACAGATCACAGCCGGAGAAAATGTAGAGTTAGAATTGTAATGCTTCAAA
Organism: Ammodytes dubius; assembly: GCA_026122265.1. Taxonomy (NCBI): domain Eukaryota; kingdom Metazoa; phylum Chordata; class Actinopteri; order Uranoscopiformes; family Ammodytidae; genus Ammodytes; species Ammodytes dubius. The sequence continues at coordinate 28,531,490 of CM047509.1, forward strand.
CCTTGTAAGGGGCAAATCGAGATAGACAGATCTGTTCTAATGATTTGTGATTGAGGATAGCTGCTTCTGACTAACAGTCAACACTGGCCACATTTAACCTTCAAGTTAGTTTTTGGTTTACTAGCACATCAGACAAAATCATTTTTAAAACAGTTCTAGATAGCAGTGAAACACAATGTATTCTTGTAGATATAAACAACAAACTACTGATTCTGTGGTTACGTGTTGGTTCCAGTCTTGAACTTGCAACGTTGAGAATCTTGAGGCTGCGTGGACAGACCCTATAAGGAGATTTAGGGGTTAAAGAGGTCACAGGTTTAAGAGAAGGAGGCCATCGAATGACTAAAAAAATCAAACAATAAGATTTAAAAAATCAATGATTTTCTGCCCTGGAAGCAAATGAAGAGAGACAAGCACAGGGGTACGGCACTTTGAACAAGTTGTAGACAGGATCAGGGAGAGTAACTAATACCAACATATGAGGAATAACAAATACCACATATATAATAATGTAAGCATGGATAACACTCTACAGGTTATGTGGTGATACTTGATTTTGGAAATTGTCCACAGCTGAAGGATGCAGGTTCAACAAAAGCCAACCTGTCTAGGTTTTAAAGCCATTGCTGTGTTGTATTGTCATCTGCACTCCGAAAAACACTGGCAGGACAGCTTGCACGCAACATCTTAACTGATGTAGGGGCACTCCGGTGGCGTAGTGGATAGATTGGTACCATATCGGCTCCGGCCTTCATTGCAGTGGTCGTGGTTCAAATCTGACCCGTGGACCTTTACTGCAGGTCATCCCCCTCTCTCTCCGTCTCCCCATTTCAACTCTGTACTATCTACTGTGATAAATCTTGAAATGCCAAAAAATTATCTTTAAAAGAATATATAACGATGTAATGTATATTGTATCATCATCATCATCATCATCATCATCATCAATCACATCATCATCATCATCATCATCATCATCATCATCATCATCATCATCATCATCATCATCATCAACTTTTATTATTAGATATTTCTTTTTATATCTATTTCTGTTATGCATTTCCTTACTTTTTTATGTATGGCTATGGACCTATTTGAGAGTCTTGCAATTGTAGGCAAGTGGAGTCTTGGGGGCTATATAGATAACTTACTACCTTTAGCAGAAAACAAAAAGATAACATTTCTCAAGATGTTTGGGACACAATTCAGTTTGTACTTCTGCAATGTTTTCCCCTTTCCCTCTCTGTCTAAAGCCATCCCGCCTTCAGTCCTACCATTTAGGGGGGAAAAAAACCCAGTTGCCAGTTGCTGTTAAAGGTATGTGGATATTTGGCCAGGGAGGTCCACGATACATACAAACCCTTCAGGGCAGGAGATGCTTTGAAATCACAAGGGAAGGGAATATTTAAGAGCTGGAATACTCGCACAGCTTAGGGGCTATAGCAAAATAAAATACAGAAACATCTTATAGCCTTGTACCAAAGCGAACATCCACTTCTATCTCCCTGTGTGTGTGTCTCTCTCTCTATATCGCCACGATATTATTAATAGAACACACACACACAGACACACACATACACACACACACACAGACACACACACACACACACATAAGATGTCCGTCCTCGGGATATGGAACTATGAAACCGTTCAGGCCTTGTTGTGAAAATAGAAAAACACACACACACACACACACACAACACACACACACACACACACACACACACACACACACACACACACACACACACACACACACACACACACACACAGAGAGACATAAGACGTGGGTCCTGGGGATATGGGGCTCTTGTGAGGATGACATGAGAGGCTCGGCACACGATGAAGGGAACGCCTTTATACAGAGAAGAACAAGGTGGCCTTTACAGGGCCCCATTCTCTGCCTGTGACCCTCAACCCCAACACACACACACACACACACACACACACACACACACAACCACACACACCACACACACACACACACACACACACACACACACAACACACACAACACACACACATACACACACATCACACACACACACACACACACTAACACACAAACACAACATAGGTTGTTTGCACGTTTTGAAGCTGCTATCAGACAATTCACACGCACACACACACACTGAAAACACACAAACACAAACATATGTTGTTTGCACTTTTTTGAAGCTGCTAACAGATATAACATACACACACACACAAACACCACACACACACACACACCACACACACACACACACACACACACACACACACACACACAACTGACACACTAAACCTCCCACCCCCTTCTGTGCAGCATTTCTGCCTTCTGGTCTAACTTTTTTCTTCTAAGTTCTTCAGATGCGATGTAGATCCTTTTACATTTGTCTCCTAGTTTATATCCCACCCCCCCCTACACACACACACACACACACAAAACACACACACACACACACACACACACACACACACACACACACACACACACACACACACACACACACACACACACACACACACACACACACACACACACACACACACACACACACACACACACACAGTCTTCTTCAGTTCCTCGTCCTCCTCCTGCCTTTTTCTTCTTCTTGTGTTTTGCCTTCCGTATCATTTTTCACTCGCCCAGTGGATCAATCGATATGTAGAAACGCGGCTACGCTATCATGTATCACTGTGGAATACGTTGTGTTATAGATTATGGCCAGTTCATGTTTACAGTATTTTTCTTCTTTGTGGCTTTTTTTTGATCGTAGATAGGTTGGTGTGAAAACCAGCATTTTTTTTAAATTTATTTTCTTAGTTTAGCTTGATAATTTAAAAACAGAAAGGGAATGGAGTAAAACTATATATTGTTTTATGTTTATAGGCTCTTGTCATGAGTCATACTTCAATAAAAAAGCTGTAAAATGTTCTAATTGCATGCCTGAGATCAGTTGCTAACCCAAGGTGTCATTTCATATGTCATTAATAGAAATAACGCACTTTTATTGCATTTCATTTTCACAATGAAAAATGCCTAAAAGCATGAATTTATCTCCTTTATATGGACCCTAGAAAGTCAATTCTGCCCTCTCTTTCTTTTTTCTTTTTTCTTTTTCTTACACATAACTATCACAATAAATTCCTTGCCCCTGTTTTGCGATTTACTAAATTGTACATTTGAGTAAATTTCTTTTGACTAGCTGCGATGAGAGAGGCATATAAGCGTGTGTGTATTTTATTTTTACTGTGATTGTGGGGAAAAAAAAGCCATATCCTTCATCTTTAAATGTAAAGCAATCTGTTTTGGACAACGACTATTTGAATAGCCTTCTGTGTTTGTCCAATCAATATTTTCATATATGGTCAACAGCCCCGCTTGGAAATCACATACGCTCGTAAATATTTTTCAAAGATTTTTTTTTTTGTGTGTGTTGAAAACTCCACAAAATGAAAACCCTCAAACCCTCATAGGATCTCAATAAAAACAGATCTAACTGCCATTTTCCAATTTTATTTTTACTGTAATCTGTGTCATAAACATACATCCATACACGCATACACGCATAAGCACACACACACACACAATCACACACACACACACACACACACACACACACAACACAATCACACACACATACACAGACACACAATTTGCGGACTCTGCATTGATCACAACCAAACAAAACAAAGACGGTGTGGACGACCGTCTATCCATTCCAATATTGTCTTTTTTTATTTTTTTATTATTCTTTTTATTACATTTTTTCATGAAGGTGTTATTGTTGATTGTGTATTTGTTTGGAATATATTGTATGAATGTAAATCCTCATAGAAAGCACACTATTGTCTATTCTATATATTATTCCACTGGTCTCTCTTCATCGCAAGCTGAGGTCCAGTATAGTTCATTGCATTATCTGCATGTCCGGAGAACACACACACACACACACACACACACACACACACACACACACACACACACACACACACACACACACACACACACACACACACACACACACACACACACACACACACACACACACACACACACACCACACACCACACACACACACACACACACACACACACACACAACACACTGTCCCAGAGGAGGGTTTTTGCAGGATGACCAGTGGCCTTGCTGACCCTTTAGAAAGATGCTGCTGTCACCCTCCATCACCCCACTCTCCATCTTAGGGGATGGTGTGGTCACCTAGCAACAGGGCCAGGGTTCGCCGCCGCTCATGGACCAAAGGCTATTGGGAAAAAAACAATCGATACCTCGCTTCGGCCCCGACCAACCTTAGAGAGAGAGAGAGCTGCCTGCCTGCTGCTGGCTATGTCTACCCCCTTCCTACTCACACACACACACACACACACACACACACACACACACACACACACACACACACACACACACACACACACACACACACACACACACACACACACACACACACACACACACACACACACAACAACCACCACACCCAGGTTCTGTTTTCATCACTTCTGAGGACATTACGTAGACTTACATTCATTTCTCTGAGACTTGCCCTAACATAACTCACTCTTGCCTAACCCTAAATCTAACCTAAACTTACATCTAAGTCTACCCTTATGTATGCACGTTTACACCCTTAAATGTCATTTTTATGTTATGGGGACTTCCATTTTTCCCCGAAAGGAAGGTACGTCCCCACAATATCAAGCGTAGACAGAAAAATGTCCCCCACAATAATACAATACCAGCCCACACACACACACACACACACACACACACACACACACCACACACACACACACACACACACACACACCACACACACACACACACACACACACACACACACACACACACACACACACACACACACACACACACACACACAAGCCCCAGTTACGGCCAATGAAGACGATGCAGTTCTTACTACTTCTCCCCACACTCTCTCTCTCTCTCTTCTCTCCCTCTCTCTTCTCCCTCTCTCTCTCTCTCTCTCTCTCTCTCTCTCTCTCTCTCTCTCTCTCTCTCTCTCTCTCTCTCTCTCCTCCTCTCTCCTCCTCTCTCTCTCTCTCCTCTCTGTACGTGGATATCCTGTTACAGGATATAAGGAACGCCTCGGCCTGGGCCCGGGGGCTCGGAGCGCCATCTCGGAGGGCTGATGTATCTGTCCTGTCAAAGCGCCTTCCATTTCCACCAATGTTTGGATTGAGAGGCGGAGAGACGGCAATTAATCAAATTTGCAGAAGAAGAAGAAGAAGAAGAAGTGCAGGATTTTCTTTCCTATATATCGGGCCATGAAGAAGAAATGCTGACCATAACATTGCACTGATGCACCAACCCCGTCCCTATACCACCATATTTGTGAATTTCTTTCAGCACAATCGGAGCCCTATTTCTGGGAGCAATAACTCCGCCAATCCAATCCTAACCTTGGCTCATCCCTTTGTATCATCTCTCCGCGATACGGGTCTATGTGAATCTAATTAGGAAACCTATCAGACAAGAACGCAAAGATCACTTTCATTAGTAGAACAATGATATAATAAAAAAAGGTAAAGGGATTAAACTCTAGAATAGAACCCCACCCCCCCCCACCCACCCACCCACCCAGCTCCCCGAAAAAAAATGAAGGAGAGAAATTTCTTAAGCTCATATAAACATCTAGAAGGTCAGATGTGTTGAGGTGGGGGGTGGGAGGGTCCTCTATTTATTATGGAGGTTCACCCTGCACAACCTTTACAATCAGGCCGAGGTCAGCCACCCTTGATCCCCCCTCGACCACCATGTTGGGGAGGATGGGCTCCAATCCGATCACCTTAAACAGTTTAAGACAGAAGGGGAGAGCATGATGAAAGGATAGGTGTGAGGATGTAGATGGTGTGGTGTTGTGTGTGTGTGTGTGTGTGTGTGTGTGTGTGTGTGTGTGTGTGTGTGTGTGTGGTGTGTGTGTGTAGGAGGGGAGGAGAGGAGGGGGGTGTAGGGGTGAGGTTAGCATTGACAACAAACCAGTGCTAATCTGTTCCCCGATCGGAGCCATCAAACTGAACGGCTCAGCTAAAAGAGAATCTGTCGGTCCATCGTGGGTGTGTGTGTGTGTGGTGTGTGGTGTGTTTGTGTGTGTGTGTGTGTGTGTGTGTGTGTGTGTGTGTGTGTGTGTGTGTGTGTGTGTGTGTGTGTGTGTGTGTGTGTGTGTGTGTGACCCCCGTGCTCTCCGGCACTTTAGAGGAGAAATTCTATTTAAAAACACCTTTAACCTTTAAGGGATTCCACTTCAGGAGGATGGTGCACTACAATCCAGGACACACAGTCAGTATTAGACCCATATAAGGCAGCGTAAGATGTAGTGGGACAATGACTACTATATACTAACCATCATTATGTACTATTTCTATTATATCAAACAAACACGTAAAACAATATCTGTTGTAGCAGCTTAATTGTTGGATTTCTCCTGCTTTTTTTTTGTTTAAGTGGCTACACAGAGCTTTCATTTTTTTGTTGATTCTAGCGCCCCCTTTGGACAAGAGTGGTAGTGTTTTACTGGCACAATCGCCTGCTGTCCTAAAGATTTTTGCAGGATGCATGGCCAATGAGGTAATGTATTTATATGTGACCATGTCAGATTAATAAAGGTAATATGACCATGGTGAAAAATGTAAACTTTGATAAGTATTGTTCAGGAAACACAGGATTTCGGTCTGCCCGACGTAAATATTTTGTCTAAGCTCCTGGGAGATCGGACCTGAGCAAAGACATTAATAATAAATATACAAATAGCATTCTTCGTGATGTCTTGTTTGCTGTTACTGTCATTATGTCATCGAAGGAAAAATTAGACGTTCAGAAAATGTAAAGTTCTCGTAGAGATTTGAACATTGTAAAGTGAAAATCATAGGTTTGGGTAAAACAGTTGAAGATTGAATTCTGAGAATTTGATGCATTTTTTAAACTATTTCTGACATTTTAAAGACATACCATGCTGAAAACTTACAGTTAAAATGATCATAACAGCTCAGCCAAAGTAAATGTATAGCTGTGGAGAGATTGCGTGTGTGTGTAATTAATCACTCAGAGCTCTTGCAAGGTGCCAACACGGCACTGCCTGCGTGGATAAAGCGGCAGATGCGTAACCACCTCACATGATGCCCTCCAACAACACCGGGCAGCTGTGGTGTCCCCTGTCCCCCTCCCCTGTCCCCCTCCCACCCTGTCCCCCTCCCACTCTTTCTCCAGATTAGGCTGACAGATTTCTTGACTTTTGTTGTCGTCGTCCCCTTGCGAACTAAGAAGATGATGTCGCTACTGTGGAACTCTGTGTGTGTGTGTGTGTGTGTGTGTGTGTGTGTGTTGTGTGTGTGTGTGTGTGTGTGTGTGTGTGTGTGTGTTGTGTGTGTGTGTTGGGGTTGTGTTTGTTGTGTGTGGTTTGTGTGTGTGTATTGGTTTGATCCCCACAGATGGTCATCCCCAGCACGTGGCCGGGACGGTCCCGTGAAATGACCCCCCAGCTGGACACTGTGGCCAGGTCACTGATCTCTGAGCCTTCCTTCCCCCTTTTTAGGGCCAGCTGCCAGTCCTATCCTAATGGTGGTGGATGGTGGATGGTGGATGGATGCCCTCCCCCCCCCCCCCCACCCCTCCTGTTAAAATCCCCCCTCCCCATTTCATCGGCTAGGCGGGCCGCGCTAGGGAGTGTCCAGCTGCCCTCTACCCCTCCCCTAAATCCACTGGCCTTTCACTGGACACTGGAGAGCCTTAGGGGGGAGTGTGTGTGTGTGGTGGGGGGGGGAAGTTTAAAAGGATGGGGCTTGTGTGTGGCTCACTTTACCCCCCCCCCCCTTACCCAACCGCTTGTTGCCAGATTTGACAGAAGAAACAAGCAACCAGACCTATAAAACAAGTCCAAAGGAAAAGAGAAGCGACCATTTCTTAAAAATTGCAGAATAGCCTGTATGTTACTGCATCCATGTCATAGGCCTACACACCTATAAGTCTATCATGTCAATTTTACAATAATAATAAGGGATTTTTATTGCATCCACATATTTTTTGTTTATTTTTTGGGCATTATTATGCTTTATTAGACAGTTTGGAGAGACAGAGATGATGGGGCAGAGAGGGGATAATGCACATAGCAAGGAACTAACCCGGGTCTGCTGTGAAGAGGACTGAGCCTCTATGGGGAGGGGGGGGGGGGGGGGGCTCAACCACTACACCACACCATCACTCAATTATTTTTTGTATTCTTTAACTAGTCATTGTACAGAGGAAACATACTAACCCTCCTTTTTGGATGTAAAATATATTTATTATTACTTCACAGTAGCAACTTCAGAGAAAAAAAAACAAGCCCAAAGTTGCTTATAAAAAGCAGACATGGCAACGCGGGCCCCCCACCCACACACACCCCAGTTAAAAGAGGGGAGCAATAGCCACGAGGATGGGCCATGGCCACAGAGGCATGACATTGACACGCAGCGAAGAAAAGAACCTTTTAACCATAAAAGTGGAATAGTCGCCTCTGGAAATCGGAGGCGACAGTAAATGTGTTTGTGAGTGCCATGGTGTCTCACTCATTGTCCCCATTACATGTCCCATGGAGTGGCAGAGAGGAGAGAGGGGTGTGTGTGTGTGTGTGTGTGTATGGGGGGGGGGGGGTTACATGTAGTCTAGGCTAGAGACTGGATGGGTTCAGAGAGGGAGGGGTTGGTGATTTAAAAGCATTCTCAGTGACATACGCAGAAATGCATCCACAGTAAAGAAAAAAAAAATCAAAAATAAATTACTGTTCGGTTGTGTGCAGCTAATGCCCGGTACAGTTGGATGACTTGGCATGGACCCACCCGGCACAGAGGGGTGTGTGTGTGTGTGTGTGTGTGTTGGGGGGGGGGGGGGTACGCTGGAGCCTGACTGCCTACTGAGAGAGAGAGAGAGAGAGGGGGGGGCTGCTGGGTTCGCTCGCCCCGAGTAATGTCGATAAATCAATAGGACACACGTCACTGCAGGCCCAGAGAAGCCACATGAAACTGTCATTGATCGGCATAAGGTGGAGTGTGTGTGTGTGTGTGTGTGTGTGTGTGTGTGTGTGTGTGTGGGGGGGGGTTAGGGGTAAGGGGAAGGGGTAAGGGAGGGGTGGATGGATGGATGGAGGTGTTGGTTTGGGGAGATGGGAGGGGTGAGGCTATCTATGGGGGGAGGGAGAGAGACTCCATCCAAACACCAGAGGAAACCCAAGGGTCATTCATCCCCCTTTTCCACTAACAATGAAAGCCGGAGCGTGGATGTGGGGGGGGTCAGAGGTCATTGCAGTGGACAGTGCAATGACACACACACACACACACACACACACACACACACACACACAACACACACACACACACACACACACACACACACACACACCACCGAAACAACAGCTCAGAGACACGTGCCCATCAATAGCTGCCTGTCACAGCTCACAGACCATAGGAGAACATAGAGTGCCTCTGGGGCTAGAGTGGGACAAACCGCTGTGGTGCAACAACGTCCGATTGCCGACATGCTGCGCCACGGCTTGAGTTTCACTATCCGCCGCCCGCTGTCGACCAACCAAATCCTCCGCTGCGGTTTGTGTGATTTGTCATTCGTGACTTGCTCGCTGCGTCGATGAGAATGGAACAGATTGCACCAGTATATATGGAGAGGGGAACACTTTAAGGGGGCGTGTAACATAGGGTTATACGTCCTTGTCGCAGTGGTCGCGGGTTCGAATCCGACCCGTGGACCTTTACTGCATGGTCACCCCCCCTCTCTCTCTCTCTCTCTCTCTCTGTCTTCTCCATTTCCACTCTGTACTCTCTGACTGAAAACACACAAAAAAAAGGTAGTGGTTCTTTTCCAACTGGCATTTTGTAAATAGCCAAAGCTGTTTACCCAGACACAACACTGGGAGATATTTTGTATTATTCAATTCAGTTTTTTATTATTCAATCAATTGAGTTCACACACACAACCATGTAGCCTTTCTGTAATGGAAATGCAAACCCCTGCCATGCTTAGCTAATGTGCTGAACCAAACCGAACCGAACCAAAGCCAGCACATATAGGGTCTACTGTATATGTAAAAACCCGCATAGGGAAAGCACCGTTTCCTTCTCTGCTGCAATGTAGGCAACCGACTAGCCTACAGCAGCCTGACTCGGGCCCAGTGACCGTGGCGAGAGAGAGGCCAACGTTGATTGCCTTCCCTCTCACTCTCTATCAGGTCTCTCTCCCTCTCCATCGAACTCTCCATCGAATTCTCCCTCTCTCTCTCTTTCTCTCTCTCTCTCCATCCCTCTCTCTCTCCCTACATCCCTCTCTCTCTCCATCTCCATCCCTCTCTCTCTCTCTCTCCCTCCCTCTCTCTATCCGTCTCTATCTCTCTCTTTCTCTCCCTCCATCCCTCTCTCTCTCCATCTCCATCCCTCTCTCTCTCTCTCCCTCCATCCCTCTCTCTCTCCATCTCCATCCCTCTCTCTCTCCCTCTCTCTCTCTCTTTCTCTCCCTCCTCTCTCTCTCTCCGTCCCTCTCTCTTTCCATCCCTCTCTCTCTCTCCATCCCTCTCTCTCTCCCTCTCTCTCTCTTTCTCTCCTTCCTCTCTCTTCTCTCCGTCCCTCTCTCTCTCCATCTCCATCCCTCTCTCTCTCCCTCTCTCTCTCTCTTCTCTCCCTCCCTCTCTCTCTCTCTCTCGTCCCTCTCTCTTTCCATCTCTCTCTCCTCTCTCTCTCTCCATCCTGCCTTTTCAGCAGCAGTTTCGATTGGCGATCAATACGGCACATGATCAACACGGGTCCCGGATCATGATATCCATCCCCTTCACTTAGAGCCGAACACCCGGCCTCAGCGCCACAACCACTCTGCAGCCAATCAGCCCATAGC
>CM047509.1:28547383-28644883 GCA_026122265.1 Ammodytes dubius
TTGCCCTGAGGCTACCATATAGAATTAGCAGACCATTCCCATGTTGGCTCCCTTTCATGCCCCCACTTGCAAAGCGGCTCCAACGACCAACTGTATCAATAATTCAACCACAATTTAGTTGTGTTCAGTTTCGGGCCACATTACGGGTCAGTTGTAACGGGGCGAATGTTGCCACCCGATGCCTGACTATCGGTTTGCTGTGCTTGTTAGGGAGGGTCTGTGGTCAATTGGATTCTTGTATCCTACTATTGTGGTTAGACTAATGTTGGGCCTACAGTACATGATAGCCTGTAGAACTCTTTTTATGACATAATGTTTACAGATGATGAACTGGTCTGTATATGTTGTCTTTGTACACTGAAATTATTCAGTACATACTTATATTTCTTGCTTACCATTGCAAGTGTCTATAACGACAGAGTTTTAGGTCCACATTTTTTCTGAGCTCTCATTCATTCATTCATTCATTCATTCAATTTATTTATTTCAGACATATCAAAAAAGAGAAAAATGAAAAGCATGAAAATACAATAAAAAAATATGTTCAATGATTTCACAAAAGAAATAAAAATAAACAAATAACATATTGAATTGATATGCCTGAAAAGGAGTAGGAAGAAGTATATAAACTTATTTGATCCTATACCCTTTTCCACAACAATATTCTCGACAATATTTTGAGGAGAAAGTTCACTTCTGTGGGTTTCACAAATAAGGAAACACTGGCAAACCATCAAAACATAATCAGTACATGATAACCTGTTGAACTCTGGGAAGGCATTTTTTTTAATGATTCAATGTGTACAGATGCTGGGCTGTATTGGAAAGTATTAGGGCCACACGCAAGCAAAAAAAAATAAGACGAGGAAGTTTTTTTTCATAATCCAATTTGAGAATGAAGTCTAAATGTTGAAATACAATTTTGTGAATATGGACGAAATTCAATGTCGTAAAATAACTTAATGGTTTACAGTATGGACTGCGGTAAAGTTGGAGAGATGTTGATATATTGGAACTTCAGGTGTCATGGCTCCCGGCACGACAGCCTCTCCTTCTCCTCTGTGTGTGTTGTTTGTTTCCCCTTGTCTGTCTGTTCCTCTTCTTCTCCCATCTGCTTGTCTCTGTGTTGGCATGTGGGCGTGGCGGCACTCCTGGGCAGACTGCTCCAGGTGAGGATCGTTGGCTAATCAGACCCTCTCTACTTAAAGGAATACTTCACCCATACGGAACCAGCGTTCTATCATTATAAAATAACTATTATAATATAATGAATGAGGTTTTTCTTCCCTCAGTCTTCCCTTAGTCTTCCCTTGGCCCAGCTGTCCTGTTAATTCTAACCCTTACTGTGATGTCACAGTAAGGAAAAGGTATGGTTAGACAGTGAGACCATAAAACACTCTTTCTGCCTTTTCTCAGGCTAAGATGATCCGATTTCAATTTTTTTTTTGCACATTTATACTAAATAAGTAGGCCTTTAAGCCTCTGGACTCCAGTCATTCAGCGCCAGATTGTACAACCTATACCAGAGCGGTAATGGTCCCGAGATCGAGATTCTTTGTTTGTTGTTTTCTTTCCACATCTCCAGTAAGAGCTAGTTGTTTGCTCTGCTCTCTCTTTCCTTCCGTGCTAGTTGCCTCCGTCATTCACCCGTTCAACTTGCCTCCATGCTCGCTTACACCCCTCAGCCATCCAGTGAACCTGCCTGTCTGTACGGATCTCCGGAATTTAATAAACATTGTTCAAAGTGACTTCCTGAGTTAGCGTTCTGCTTCTGGGTCCAAGCCCATATAGTTACACAACATTCAGCCATCAATAACTCATATGCAGTAAGTCTGCAAATGTAAACTGTATATAGGCCTACATATTTTTTTTCTTACCATTGTCAGTGTCTATACTTATATAACGTTTGGGTTTTATGTGTTTGAGATATCCCTTTCTTACATTTAGACACTGTAGTGCTCAAATTCTTTGTAATTTTTTTTTTTTTTAAGCTTTATTTATACAGGTATATCCCATTGAGACCGATATCCCATTCCCACGTTACCATTCACACACACATTCATACACCGATAGCAGGCTAACCATCGACATTCACACGTAGTGCTCAAATAAAGTGTTACTGAAGAAATACATGCTATTCAAACAGCTGTATCCGGAGTAACAAGGCAGCACAGATCCCGGAGACGTATATTATTGAGTGATTCATTTTTTTAACATGTAATTTTATTGCTTTCAGTAACCACAAATGAAATGGTATTTACCTACATTCCATAGGCAGAAATCTAATATGTTATAGCTCAAACTCTGGGGAAATAAAACCCAAGCCAGGTATACCACTAAAAGCAGTTTTTATTTTCTAAGGTAGAGGAAGCGATGTGTGTTTTTCTGCAGCTGTACATTGAGATTGATTAGAGGAAGAAGGAGGAACCATCAGCGGTAATGGCCTCCATTCCTGAAAGGACAGAAGAAAATAAAGCCATTTACAGAAACCTAATTTTGTCAAAAAACTATCCAATAAGAGCCATAGCATCATTCATGCCAAATAATGTCATTTTGGAGATGTCTAATCTTTCCTTAAAGGTGAAGTCAGTGATTCTGGAGAATGCTTGTTACTAACAAAATCACATTTGTCAGAATCAGTGAATATCTCCTCACGATCCACTACCTGTCCGTATACTGTGTGTGTGTGCTCCAAGTCTCTGAAAAAGGGGGTATGTAAACAAAGGGTAGGCCTACACAGTGTAAACAAAAGTGGCTGCGCTGTATTTAGCAAAATACCAGTTTACAGAGCCTACGCTGTGTATTCACACTGGATTTATTTTTTCACCGCCCACACAGTTTGTATACAGTTTGGCTACTGATTTTGACAACAAGTATTCTCAGGAATGGCTGACTGCACTTTTAAAATACAAATATATTTGTATTGTTGCTTTCAAGCTACACACACACACACACACACACACACACACACACACACACACACACACACACACACACACACACACACACACACACATAATATATATATATATGTTGTTTTGTGTGTGTGTGTGTGTGTGTGTGTGTGTGTGTGTGTGTGTGTAGTGGAAAGCCTGGAAATAAAAGGAGCAAAAGGCAAATCCCCTGGAGAGCTTCCACTGTATCAAACCGAAATCCAAGCTATGTGATGTCTGGCTTCTCCAACTAAAAATCCTGTAGAATATGTATTTCCCCATGCACCGCAGAGCTAGCTACATGGGTGGCCGTCATCTAGTTGACATCAAGTGTTGTGTTGTGTGTGTGTGTGGTGTGTGTGTGTGTGTGTGTGTGTGTGTGTGTGTGTTGTGTGTGTGTGTGTGTGTGTGTGTGTGTTGTGTGTGTGTGTGTGTGTGTGTGTGTATGTCGACAGCAAATTGACACTTCACACCATCAGCTCAGCGCAGAACAACTACATGTGCATTTTGAGTTCTGAGGGATTTCATCCAAAGAATCCACAACGGCCTCAAACAAGTCTACGGGGATCGCCTCCCCACGCATGGTGTATGTCTGCCCGCCTGTCTTAAGCCAGCCTTGGGGGGTGCTAATCTCGCGCTATAGCTAAAATGGAAATGTGTGTGTACGTGTGTGTGTGTACGTGTGTGTGTGTGTGTGTGTTTGTGTGTGTGTGTGTGTGTTGTGTGTGTGGTGTGTGTGTGTGTGTGTGTGTGTGTGTGGTGTGTGTGTGTGTGTGTGTGTGTGTGTGTGTGTGTGTGTGTGTGTGTATACTGCCCCTTGCACCTTAGCTAGATGAAAAAACCCTCACAAACAGAAAGAAATACCCTGCCAGGTCAGAAGTCAGACTCCCAAGGCCGTTATAGAAATAAATACACCATACTTTTTCCATCCCTCAGGCAGATTATATATGTACTGGTCAAGCTGAAGACCTATAGTGGACACGTCTCAATCACTGCTTATACAGTTTGAAATGTACATTCATTCAATGGTGTAGCAAACGTCTGGGTAAAAGGCCGCGGACTGTTGACCTGGTTTTAAGTTAGTCTTCACTTTTTCAGATAGATTTTCCAGTACTGTTTTATTTATACGCCTAAGGTGTTGTAACTACATTGTATAGTATTTATTTATTTCATTTTGGTCAAACTGATTTTAAAGTGTTACTTTATTCTATGTGGGTGAAGAAGGCTACATAAGTTTAATTGGTATTAAACTTATGTAGCCTTAGACTTGTTATATATGTAGTGGGTTTCCGCCTGAAATGCACCTGCTGGAAGACCAAGAAGAAGAAGTACTATAGAATAAATACATCTTCACCTCATCACTTGATATTGTGGAAAGACTTGAGGCAGTGGTGCACCTGTGAAGCTTAAACCTACATTTAACATGCCGATGTAACAGCAGGATCTTGTGACATCACAAAAGTTTGGAAGCCAACAGTGGGCGGGTTTGAAACTTAAAGCAGCTTCGAGTAACATTTAAATATATTTTAAACAGCCTCATGTTTCCTCTGATAATCATAAATTACCTTTAACAGCAAAAGAGACCATCAGAGCAAAGAAATATGTTTTTATATAGTTTTTATTACTGCGTTTGGTCTGGTCGCACACCCAGTCCGATTTTCGGTTCGCTCGTGCAGGCTCTATGGTAACATATCCGTATTGGTTGCAGATTTCAGTGTGGCGCAGCAACGCGATTTGAGAAGCCTATCCCTCCAGGTGAGGGAAGGGGAGCGGGAGCCTTGTTTGAGACAGTTGTTTGTCGTCATAAAGACTGATAATGGGGCTGAACCATCAAAGAAAAAAAAGAAAATGCAATGAAGAAAAGCTAAAAGGGAGAGTGGTAGACGAGCGGGAGGGCGTTGCCAAGAAACGTGTACACAATTTCACGGGAGCGAACTAGACTGCAGTGTTTACTCCTAAATTAATGAGCGGTAGCCTACTCAAACAAAGTTTACTTTGCCTCACCAGCATCATCAGATGACCATTATTCATCTGAAATAGTCATTATTTACAACAACATAAACACATTACCTCATCGTGATCCATACTAACTGCCGTCTCTCGTTCATTCGCTTTGTGTGAGGACACGGAATATTTCAGCTCCGTGAGAGGTGATATTGCATCAACTCATTGCAATCAGGTGTGTGTAGCACTGACTGGCATTAGTTGATGCTGTGTCACTAACCACTCTCACCGAGCCGAAAAGAGTCCTCACACTTTCAACACACGGACATGCACTATATTGCTTCCTGATCATTTGAATCTCGCACGCCTGGCACAAGCTAGAAAACAGCTTCACGACAGCTGGCGTTGTAAAAATACCACCGCTTTTGTCCAAAGGGGCCGCCAACGTGCAATGTTACTCGTAGTGGCTTTAAACAAGTGTGATGTGTGACTGAACAATTGACTGAGAAATGAAGTAGTTAAACGTTTGAAATAAAACATCCAACATCAGCAAACTTATATATTCTGGATTTTTCACTGAAAGAGATGGAGTATAGAAGTAAACATGAAATCAAACTTTTTTTGTGAGGAAAAACAAATCAGATAAATGTTATTACTTGAAACAGCATTTTTAAACCTGTGTGTGATATCTTGAAAATGTAAAGCCACAATTTTACTGTACGTGATTTAGTCTAAAACAACCACTAAAGTGCTCAAAGTTGTATCAATTGTTTGCAGTAAAACAAGGAAATAAAAAAAGCTACCTCTTTAGCATCTTGAGAGAATGCTTTGGGACTCTTAATGCTTTGGGAGGAGTATCGATACCATATCACAGAGAAAAGCACAGTGTGACATATCGCATTATTGATTATTTGTCGCACACCTTCGGTAATGAGGGTTAAAGACACTGACAGAGGAGAATGTAACGTTTGCCCTTCTTAGTGGCCTGCCCTCTTTCAACCTTCTTTAATTTTTATATTGTGTAAGTCTTATTATGCCAAGCTCTTATAACTGGAATATGTAGAATCAGGATTACATACATTTGACTTGTGTTTTGGCACATACATTGTTGTAAGGATAGTGGAAGGTGGGTGGGACACAGTATTAAAGGAGTCTTCTCTTCAAAATTAGTCTTCCCTTGGCCGAGCTGTCCTGTTAATCCTAACCCTACATTTTTACCATGTGTGATGTCACGCATAGGAAAATGTAGGGTTAGACAGTGAGACCATGAAACACTCTTTCTGCCTTTTCTCAGGCTAGGATGAACCGATTTCTAAAACGTTTGCACATTTATACTACATAGGATCTCAGAGTTCAATACAACTTCATATTCCCACCGGTGAAGTAGGTATTTAATGTTAAAATGCTTTCTTATCGATAAATGATCACCCACCTATTATTTAATACAGTTTTTGAGTAATCTATTATCTACTTAATCTTTAGTCGTTTGTGAGTTGAGTTCTTTGGGCTATTTGGTCAAAAAGATGTTACATGTTATTATATCATAACTCAAGCTCAAGAAGTAACAACTAAAATGAAGGGAAACGGATACGATAACAATTTATACAGAAAATGTTTGCATCTGTATATTTCTATAACCACCTCGGACATTATTTTAACATCATTTTTTTCCTCTCGATACTCTGATCCAAAAATCTCAACTTCTGAAGCACTTACATCAACTAAACTTTCCAAAATCATTCTACGCACTATTCTGAAGGTTTGTACAGAAGGATTTGTTCATATGTTGTTAATTGTCTAATTTATGGTACATTTTGTTCTTCATAAACATGCCTGATATACATTTGTCAGTGTCCTAAAGTGAACTATAAGATATTTTGAGCACAAGAAAAAAATAACCTTTACATCTTTGCATTTATTCTGTTCCCTTCTCTCAAATGACTTCATAAATACTTTACCACCAAATCGTTTGCTTTGAGATTTAAAACTATTTTAAAATTCACGCCTCCGGCTCTGGCCGATGTCGACCATAATAATAATAATAATAATTTCTTTGTCCATTTTTTTGTGCTTTTTCAGAAATACATTAAATTCCCCATTAACAACGATCGATACAGAGAGAGAGAGAGAAAGAGAGAGAGAGAGAAATAGAGAAGAGAGAGAGAGAGGGACAGAGAGAGAGAGAGAGAGAAGCCAGGAAGATGCCTTAACTGAACAGCTGATGCTTTGGGGTTAAGTGTTTCTGAGAACACGTCTAGAGGTATTCTGTGTATGTGCAAAAAAAAAAAAAAATCGTAAAAAGCACTGAAGTGATCTATGTCTTTAAGCACCTTTCTTCCTTCCTCTGTGTTCATTGCCTTTTTGCCT
Organism: Ammodytes dubius; assembly: GCA_026122265.1. NCBI lineage: Eukaryota > Metazoa > Chordata > Actinopteri > Uranoscopiformes > Ammodytidae > Ammodytes > Ammodytes dubius. Next base: position 28,554,628 of record CM047509.1, read on the forward strand.
GTACGCTCTCTCTCTCTCTCCCTCTCTCTCTCTCTCTCTCTCTCTCTCTCTCTCTCTCTCTCTCTCTCTCTCTCTCTCTCTCTCTCTCTCTCTCTCTCTCTCTCTTTTCTGATAAGTTGTCGCCGATGATTGGGAGGTTGAAAAAACAACTCTAGAAGTGATATGGCCTTTCAGTCAAAGTGTCTGCCATATAGCCTGAAGTGAAGGGCCCACCTTAAAAAAGCTTTGCCCCCCAATCTTGCCTGGCATAGGGGGTGATGTGGTGTGGGGGAGGGGGGGGGGGGGGGTGCGACATATTACACAGGTATGGAGCGAGTGAGTAGTTATTCATCATCCATAATGTTAACGATTACAGCATGTCGATAGCGACGCCAGGAGTTAAATGAGTTTGTGCACTCAGCTACGCCTGCGCCTTGGCGGTTCAAGGTCGTCTCCCTGACAGGAGGGATGATTCCCGGGGCCGCGAGCACACCACACACACACCACACACACACACACACACACACACACACACACACACACACACACACACACACAACACAAACAACACACACATGCACACACACACCACACACACACCACACACACACACACACACACACACACACACACACACACACACACACAAAACACACACACACACACCACACGTCTTGGACTCAAGGTCAAGTGTGCCACTATTTAGAACAAATAGATACATAAAGCACTCAATCTTGGAGGGCGGGTTAAGTATGGCCCGGGACCTTGGGCTGGGATAAAAAGTTGGGCCAGGCAGCTCGTATATTTCGCCTGTACTTGTATTTCAGCTTGACACTTTGTCAGCCCCACACCTCACTCTCCCCCAAACCATTCTGCTTGCTTTAAAGCTGTAGTGCGTAGCTTCTGCATGGGGGGGGGGGGGGGGGGGTCATGCGGAATTCAGAGTAATTACAACAACACTGTGTGTGATCTACATGAGGTAAGTCTTTCGGTGATCGCACTGGATTTTATACTTCTGTGTACTTTCCAGGTTTTTTCTTAGCAGTAGAATCAACAACTTAAAAACATTTCTTAGGCTCTTCTTGGGATTTTTCTGAGCTCCTGCCCAGTGTCAGGGGGGACGACACCAGTTTGTAGGCTTCATCAACTTTAGTCAATAGTTTGGAGATGGCTTGAATGTAACCGACATTCTTTTGTATCTTTCAAAGTTACGCACTGAAGCTTTAAGGTGTTGAAGTCCCCTCTCGTGTGACTGAACGCAAAAAGTAAACATTGATTTGTGCACCATGTAAGAGCTCACCGGAGGAGGCAATGTGGAAGGATGTTGAGGATGACAAACTTGTATGTTATTATTATCATTCGAGCCCGGTGACCAGCTACATTTAAAACTAGTCTGCAGCCGCCTCCTTTAAGCTGCTCTGTCAAACATACCATGACCAAAAACCCTACTATGCACCTTAATAGACACAAACACACACACACACACACACACACACCACACACACACACACACACACACACACACACACACACACACACACACACACACACACAAAACACACAGAGGGGCCCTTTTGTGTTTGAGCGCGAGCAGGACAAGGCTCGGGCGCGTGGCGAGAGGATACACTTGATTTGGAGTCAGTTAGCAGCTCATGCCTATCGTTATGGACAATGGGGCAAGGGCAAGTGTGTCCCCTCCCCTTTCTCTGTCCTCCCCCCCCCGGAGACACGGGCCGGGGGCTGGGGGCGCTCTGATGGCCAAGCGTGACATTTAAACCCCTTTGCCCTGCGGTATCTTCAAGGAGGGATAGGGGGGGGGGTCCATCTGAGCAGAGTAGAAAGAAAGAAAATAGGGGTATTTACGGATGGACAGAAGCTCATCCTATAAAGAATACTACACCTTGAGTCCATAGCACACAAGGCAAGTTTAGTTGTATAGCACATTTAGTTAGTTAGTTAGATAGATTTTATTTGATATGGACGTCACATTACATTGGATGAACCAGATGCATGCTTTAAGTGTTACGTGCTATAGTTCTAAGTTCTCAACACCAACATTTCTACACAGAGGCAAATTCAAGGTGCTTTACCTAAAACATTTAAAAGAGAAAGAAAAAAGATATTAGATGTAGCATAGACAATAGGCCTAAAAGATGGAGAGAACAATTTGATAAACCGTGGACGTACATTTAAATGGCCTATTCACGATTGGATATGAAAGGTGTATATGAATCGGAAGATCTATGTGACATAAAGAAAGAGAAATAGTCGGTTAGACAGTGAGACCATAAGGACAATCTTCTGCCTTTTCTCAAGGCTAAGAGAAACGATTTAAAAAAAAAATTGACCATTTTTACTTCATAGGATCTCCGGTTCAAGACACTTCATATTCCAACGTGTTGAAGTCAGGCTTTAAGTCAATGGAGCATAAAATAGTCCAATTCATACGACATAAAATACATAATATAAATAAATAACACATGTCATTATTTTGTTTAAGCAAGGAAACAAATTAAGGTATTCGGTTTTAGTTTTAAATGTAGCTGATATCTAATGTTCAGGACGTTTTAGCCTATTCCAGGTTAGAGGCAGCATAGGCTGATAGCTAGAGCACAGACAGAATTGTAAAGACAACTTAAAACTAAAAAAATACCTTTTTTAACAATTAAATGCTAAATTCGGTTTCAAAGCAAAAAAGTGGACATTAAGATCTTAACTAGTCGAAACATCTCCGGGAAGTGTTAGCCTATCCCAGGTTGGGGGGGGGGGGGGGCACAGCATAAAGGCATAATAGCTATAAGCACACAACACAAAAAAAATGTAATAACTTTGTAACATTGCTCCATTCAGTTTTTTTTTCAAGTTGAACATTGAGGTCTCTTGTTTAGTTTTAAATCAATGTACTATGTTCAGGAAGTTTTAGCCTATTCCAGGTTAGGGGGGGGGGGGCGTAAGGCATAATAGCTGACAGCATACAGCCCCCCCCCATCCCTCCCCTAGAGTGTGTCAGTGCGGTGGGTGGGTGTTTGGGTGGGTGGGGTGGATGAGGCCCCATTGTGCGCGGGCCAGGCCTGCCGCAAGAAAGAAGAAAAGGGCCCTTTGGTGGTAAACAATTCAGCTGTCCACTCTGATCACAAAGGGGGCACATCCCGGTGCTCTGAGCATCTGTTTGGGCCGGGGCTGAAGGTATTGGTGTGTGGTGTGTCCTAGCTCGCGTTGACCATATACATAACCCCAGTCAGTGTGAGTGAGTGACTTAAATCCCCGTGAATGTGCACTGGCTGGCTGGAGCCCACTACCACCTGCTCTCTCAGCCCACCCCTCCTTTATATTATCCCTTCTTCTTCTTCTTCGGATCAATACCGTTGACTCCACTGCTGCAGTGTGTGTGTGTGTGTGTGTGTGTGTGTGTGTGTGTGTGTGTGTGTGTGTGTGTGTGTGTCTAAGAAAAAGAAAAAAAAAAGGACAAGTTGAATAGGCTTGTGTTCGAATATAGGCTGTTTAGTGCGATCGCATTGCGTTTTAAATTGTGTGTAGAGTGTAGTGTGTGTAGAGAGTGTGTGTGTGTGTGTGTGTGTGTGTGTGTGTGTGTGTGTGTGTGTGTGTGTGTGTGTGTGTGTGTGTGTGTGTGTGTGTGTGTGTGTGTGTGTGTGTGTGTGTGTGTGTGTGTGGAGAGAGGGGGCCAACTGTACGAGCTGATTAAGGCATGCATGAGAAAGATGCCTTTATGTCATGACACATGGCAGCAGCAGCAGCAGCAGCAGCCTTATGTGTCTATGAGAGGGGCCTCAGTAGGGTGAGCTCAATCTGTGGCTACCTATCGCCCCCTTGTGGCTGTGTGGGAGATTTCAATAGAGTTTGTAAATGCATCTACTACACTGTTAAATGAAGGTTACTACTCTGATGTAAACACACAGTGGTGGAAGAGGTTTTCACTTAACATGTTCTGAACTTCCTTCGGGATCAATAAAGTATCTGTCTGTCTGTCTGTCTGTCTGTCTGTCTGTCTGTCTGTCTGTCTGTCTGTCTGTCTGTCTGTCTATTTATCTGTGTATATATCTATCATCAATGGGTTTAAATAGCTGTAATCAAGTAAAATGTCTATAGCATTCAAAATGTACTCAATTATGTATGTAAGTATAGAACAAGTCTGCATCAACTCTCAGTTCATTTGAATTTAGATCTTGTTTCGATCAGATATTCAACTAAATAAGTAAACAAGATATGGCACGAACTGGAATATGTATTAGCAGGCCCAATTAGTATTTTAAGTTCCCCTAACGTTAACACTTTTGGTTCAGAGTATTGAAAAAAAAAACGTATGTTAAGATAATGGCCGTTAAAAATGGTTGTATACAAATATACAGACACGGGCAAGGTTTTCTAAAACAAACACCTAAATGTACATTTTGGACCTTGATTTATAGAAGAATAAATAAAGTTATGAAAATCTTATGGAACCAAAAATAGCCAAAAAGTGTCAAAATTGACCAGTGCTTGAATTTTTTTCTATTTTTGCCTGCCGTGTCTCACCTATAGTTACTTTGCCACTTCTGGTAACATTTGGTGTGTTGCTATTATATTATTAAGGATTAAAAAACAGCCTAAAAATTTAAAAAATCCTGAATTATTTTACCGTTTGAATGACACCTTCTCTGGGTTTAGGCCGGATCCTTCATCCAAAGGGTTAACAGTGAGCGGGTTGGTCTGCTGGGGAAGCGCTAATCAGCACGGAAACATTTGCTGCCCTTCCGGCAAGGTTAGAGAGGTCACCTACACTCTCTAGGCTGGACGTCCACTCACCCCCCTCACACACACACACACAACACACACACACACACACACCCTTGGGGCCTATTGGGCCTGCAGGCACAATCACCACACAGCGACTGTAGGTTCACAGAAGCTGCTTTAATCTATACAGAGCCCTGGGATGGACCGCGGCTGTCTGTCCATCAGTCTGTCAGTGTGTGTGTGTGTGTGTGTGTGAGGGTCTTTGCCTTGACCTCAGACCCAGGACCGCCCATAAGGGGAGAAAGTGCGTAAGCTTTCTAAGGCCCATAGTCTTTGAAGGCCAAGAAGATAACTAAGCTTTCATTTTAATTTGGACCTAAATATTCACTATAACGTATCATAACAAAAACAAACATTGTATCTATTGTTACTGGAGTAAAGTGTATCTTATTTCATCTTGAAAACCTTAAAAAAGTGTTGCATAATGTTTGATGTGGAACGTCAAAAGGTCAACTAAACAAGCGTCCTATGGCTATATGTGTGTCTGTGTCTTAATCCAATGTAATGCCTCTCATATAAATTGTTACTTCAACTTATTTCAGTGTGTTTCTGTCCATACAGGCGCTCACGTTGCACCTTCACCGAGTTATCAGTCTCTCTCTTAATACGTGTGTTCATGTAGGAATTAGCACATGTACACACATTGTTATGAGAAAAGCATCTGTAAAGGGGGCAAATTGACTGGACATTTTCAGGGGCCTAGACATTTGTGTGAGCACTCTGGACCTATATAAGCTATTGACTATGGACAGGAAGAACCCAGATAGATGTGTGATTGGTAGGGGTTGTACAATGTGTACCAAGCCGTCACAACAAAGGCACATAGGGGTTGTTCCAGAGGTGAAACGCAAAATGTAATTATGGTGTAAATAAACAGCTTTTATATGCCATAAATATGCGGAATGTACAGGCTTGTTTTGATTGTGAAGCGGAACTTTAACACAGTTTTATTTGAGAATAATTGTATTTATTGGAGAACTTGTTGCAGTATTCTTTTATATATAAAGTTTATTTAAAAAAAATATATACATTTTATTTGTATGTTTATTTCACAAGTATTTGCATCGCTGACTGTCAACAAAAAGTTGAACTGTTGCTGTTTAACTAATTAAACTCATGTACACGGGCATTTTTTTTGCTTTTTCTCTTAACTGAGAACCGAAACATTACTTTTGCGGAGCCGTTATATAAAACCTAGAACAGTATGATGGAAAATAACAGCTGTTTTGAAACCTTGACTATTTAATTATATTTCATTTATTGACAGCCTTGACCATAGTATCATGGTATGGAGCACAAAACATTCAAATAATAACAGAACAAAACAATGGTTTACGTACGGCATGGACAAAACAAAAACACTACCTGAACAATGGACGGACATTTTTCAAAAAGGCACCGACAGTATTTAACCGATAACTTTGTGCCTTTCTGACCTCGAAAAGCAAAACTCATTTAACAATAGATGGAAAGATATCATAATATTTCTAGGTACTTGTGAAAACCGCTGTATACATTGAAACCGGTTATTGGTTATTGACCCATCTGCCTATAGTGTGTGTCTCGCCTTGACCATGTCAGACAGACCGGACCTATATATAAGCTATTGACTGGGACAGGAAGAACCCAGATTTAGTGATCAGTGTGTGTGAGTGTGTGTGTGTGTGTGTGTGTGTGTGTGTGTGTGTGTGTGTGTGTGTGTGTAGGGAGGTGTCTGTATGTCCGTCCGTCCATCCTCTCGTGCTGTTTGGCCAGCTGATTGATCTGTTAACACTGGCCTCTGGACGTGTGTCCTGAATTTAATTTCAGAATTCATTTCTGCTAGACGTCTGTGTGTGTGTGTGTGTGGTGTGTGTGTGTGTGTGTGTGTGTGTGTGTAGTGTGCGTGTGTGTGTGTGTGAGTGTGTGTGCGTGTGTGTACAGAAATGATGTAGAGTCCCAGGGTCGAGTGAAGGATTGGAGGGTGGAGGCCAAATAAAAATTGCAATTGAGATTTTTTTCCCCCCTCGGCACCATTGTTAGATATTTGGAACAAGCTTGAAGGGAACACTGGTGTAGCCTTCTACGCCTTAAAACATGTTCTGTTGTCGGGTTTTTTTCGTGATTTTTTCACCGAAGATATGATTGAATTGGTCCAATAATCAAGTTGAGCTTCAAGTGTCTTCAAGTGTAACACTCCTTAGGGTGGGCAAGTTACACCATTTCTCAAAAAATAAGTGTAGCCTACTGTCCAGTGTGTATTTTTTGAATTTTCTATTACGCCTTTTGATATATTTTGTCTTTTGGGGGCGACATTTACCGAGTCATTTCTGTGATATAGTGCTGCTGGCAAAGTGTATAACAGAGATACTGGTTATCTACAATACATGGCGACTAGACTTGTTGCAAATGTGCCTTACTTTACCATTATTTAAAGGTGCTCTGAGGAACTTTAGTTTGTGTTCATTCTTTCACCCCCTTTGGACAAAAGCGGTAGTGTTGATACTACACCAGCTGTTGTTCCTGGGTGAGCGTAGCCATGACAAAGGCATTAAGAAAAACAATATAAAAATAGCATTCTTTGCACCGATGGTCTCGTTTGCTGTTACATGTCATTCATGATCATCAGAGGAAAAATGAGACTGTTTCAGAAATATTTAAAAGTTCCTCGTAGCACCTTTAATTTCATCACTTATCAATACCAGAGAACTCCGCGTCCGTGCTGTCAAAATAATTTTTAAAAAGGTGATGCGAAATGCCAGTTTAGTGGTGGCTAGGTAGAGGTTAGGTAACTGATGCATTTAACAGCTCATAAAAGCTTGTCAATGCGTTTGGTCGTGTGTGTGGGGTTTCGTTCACCGTGGATTTCCCCCTAGTTCATTCGACAGTGTTATCAGAAATAGCCATAAAAAATAAACGCCCGGACAATGAAATATGTGTAGTGGTCAAGACAAGACAATGGGCGTGTTCGGAAGTGAGGGCTGATTTGATGGAGTCTCTCTCTCTCTCTCCCCTTCGGCCTGCTGCGGACACACACACACACACACACACACACACACACACACACACACATACACACACACACACACACACACACACAACACACACACACACACAGGGGGAGAGAGAGAAGGAGAGAGAGGTGGGGGCTGCTTGGATATGCATCACACAAAGGCTTCCTGCAGTATTGATCCGCAGTGGGTTAAGGCAGTCTATCAGCAAATGTCCCCCTCTCTGGGAAAAACAATGGGAGATTAAAAACACAGCGGGGATGCAGCTTGCGGTGCCTGTGTGTGTTGTGTGCTGTGTGTGTGTGTGTGTGTGTGTGCGTGTGTTGTTGTGTGCGTGCGTGTGGCGGGGGGAGGCTGCTGATGGGCCCTTATCTGGGACCCAAAGGTCACTGTGTACAGATATAATCCACTTTCACTTAACAGCTTCATTTAAGGCGCCTCGGCATGCAAATGGAGCTCTGGTGATTTCTCTGGGTCCGAACAAAGATAAACGGTTTGTTTATGTCAGGAGGCAGCAGCAGGAGATGGTGGTTTGTTTTCCTCCTGTAACCAAGACTGGCAGGAAAGCGTTAAAGGTAGAGTCAAAATCACTTTTCCATCGGCTACTTGTCTGTACTGTGTGTTGTGAAAATAAAAACAGAGTTACAATTGTTACGTAATAAAGCCTAGGCTCTGTAAATGGTATATCATTCATCATCATCATCATCAACCTTTATTTAAACAGGCAAAAATTGCTAAGAAACAATGTCTTATTTAAGCAATGGCCTGGTAGGAGGTGAATGACCTACTGGGGGGAAAGGGGAGAGGGAGAGAACAAGACAACACTGTACTATAGCCAGTAAAATCTATATAAATAAAGGTCATGTAAACAAAGGGGCTCACCGTGGCAAAATGCCCGTTTACAGAGCCTAGGCTGTGTACAGATGTAATACACTTTTACTTAAAGCCACGAGTCACTTTGTCGGCTAGCGGCCCCTTTGGACAAAAGCGGTTGTATTTTTACGACGCCAGCTGTCGTAAAGCTGTTTTCTAGCACGTGTCGGCCGTGCGAGTTCAAATGATCAGGAAGCAATATAGTGCATGTCCGTGTGTTGAAAGTGTGAGGGCACCGGACTCTTTTCGGCTCCGTGAGAGTGGTTAGTGACACAGCATCAACTAATGCCAGTCAGTGCACACACACCTGATTGCAATGAGTTGATGCAGTGTCACCTCTACTACGGAGCTGAAAGATTCCTGTCCTCACAGAAAGCGAATGAACGAGAAACGCCAGTATGGATCACGATGAGGTAATGTGTTTATGTTGTTGTAAATAATGACTATTTCAGATGAATAATGGTCATATCATGATGATGCGGAGGTTAGGGTTAACCTTATGTGACAGTTGCCTCCACGCCGTCCATTAATTCCTGATAACTGGACACCTTGTCGGGCATTAACCCTTACATATAAGGCATTATATTTTTTTTTACATATTTCTTGTATACTAAAAAGGGAACAACTGTAAGGAAATTGGGAATTACAAAGTAGGGAGAATAATGTATTTTTTATTCAGGTATTACATCCTGCTTTGTGAACAAGTAACTCAGAATTTCAACAGTAAAACAAACATTACCATTAAAAATGCAACTAAAAACTGCGTTCGCAAACCAATTTCCATTAGAATATCCAACTCCAAGTGTTTTTGAAAATTTAACTTAACATTTAAATAAACTTTAACAGCAAAAAAATAAATATTATATCTCAACCCTATAATTAATACTTTAAAAATAAATACAGCTACGGTGCTTGTAATGAAAAGTTGAAATGTTAAAAACCCTCCATATAAATCCAACAGGGTCAGAAGTGTTCTTTGGGTTCGCTGAACTTGCGTTTCTTGGCCGTTGAAGAGTTGCATGGCGTTCCCTGGCTGCTGGGGATCTCGTACTGAGAAACCTAGAAGAAATAAAATAAATGAAAAAAATACACAAGTCAAAACATGAAACTATATTAATCAAATCAGATCAAGTGTACATATCATATAGCACATTTAAAAGCAACTTGAGTCGATCAAAATGTTGTAGCTATAAAATGAATCCACTAAGTTTTATAATATTTATGAGCATTTATTTTTTTATCAGGTTTGAAGTTCTATAAAAACCATGACGGTTGCCATGAAGACGGTTTGATACGGCTGCGCCCACACAGTCCTGTCAGACAATCTAGTTGTACAAAAGAAAGAAAAAAAGCTTTTTTTAACTATGTTTCTAAGAAAAAAAACACAACAATCATATTTTTGTAAAGCTTATTAGACCCACTTTTACCATTATAGACCTGGTTTAAAGGTGTCAATGGCTGGGGAGCATTTGATTGAAAGTGGAAGGACACTCCAGAGTTTTGGAGATGCCATTTGAAACGCTACAAAGCTTCCTTTCCAAATAGCCTTGAACGTGGGACACTTGAAAACAAGGTTGAGCTGATCTAGGAGCCTCATACTGACAGACACCGTCCCACTCTGAGAGAACACAGTGATCAGAGCTGACTCATCAACACACAGGCTTTCCTACGCAGCTTTCTATTTCAAAACTCAACTAACATCTTCAAAGTGAAGCTGTTTTATCAGCCTGAATTTACATTCGTTAGGTGCATTTACATGTTTATATTTGAACTCTTAAGGCCGTTACACACTGGCCAAAAAACACTCCCGGGTCAAATGACATGATTTGTATGACTGGATAAACACGCTGTTTTATGTCTGCAATCACCTATATTTAAAAAACAGCATCTTGGTGCTTATTTCGGTGTGAAAAAAAGGGTTTTATTACATTATTTATATTGAAATAGATTCAGATCAAATCGGAGTTTAGGAAGGTTTCTCACCGTTTTGTCCCTCATAGATGTCCGCTTCTTTTTGGTGACAGTCAGGTTTTTCTCCTGTACGCACACACACACAAACGTATACACACACACACACAACATACACACACACACACACACACAAACAGACACACACACACACATACACACACACACACACAAACATACGCACACAGACACACAAACATCAGCGCACAGACAGTATGTTCAGGTAGCAGATCATGATGAGATATTCACTGATTTTGACAACAAGTGTTCTCCAGAATCACTGACTGCACCTTTAAAGAGTGAACTGGTTGTTGAGTGTGTGTGTGTGTGTGTGTGTGTGTGAGTGTGTGTGTGTGTGTGTGTGAGTGTGTGTGTGTGTGTGTGTGTGTGTGTGTGTGTGTGTGTGTGCGTGTGTGTGTGTGTGTGTGTGTGTGTGTGTGTGTGTGTGTGTGAGTGTGTGTGACTGACCTTAGTGATGACGTGTCCACTCCTGGTCCTCTTCATGTGCAGACTCTGCTCCGTGTCAGAGGTCTCCTTCACCAGAGTGTCCGTCTGAGAGAGAGCAGAGATGGGACGTTAAGAGTGTGTGTGTGTGTGTGAGAGTGTGTGTGTGTGTGTGTGAGTATGTGTGTGGGTGTTTGTGTGTGAAAGAGTGTTTGTGTGTGTCTGAGAGAGAGTGTTTGTGTGTGTGTGTGTGTATGTGAGTGAGTGAGTGCACTCAAAAGGGCCCAAGTGTTTACAGAGAGCCTTCAGGCATTTTGCTTTTCTAGGAACGCTAAGAGAAAACCCTTCACACTGTTTTGATTGTTGAATGACGTGTTAGATAGATTTTGATTGAAACACATTTGTGAGTAAAAGATTTACATTAGGCCTATATGCACTTTTTTTAATGAGTTTTTGGTTTTCAAACTTACCTCTGTGACTTGTTCACAGGTCTCCATCTTCTCCTCACAGCTCATGTGGATCTCTGTTAAAGTAAAATAGATGAATAAATCTTCTTTCTGGATAATAAGGATCTCTGTAAACTGAACAGTGTTTTTCAAGAGCACTGCCATGTAGTAACAACACTTCTAAATCAATTTAATAAATTAAACATCATCAAAAAATTGCAACCCTTTCAATTCAATCAAATCCATAACAATGACATCTACAACTCAATGTTATTTTAGCAATATTCAACTCTAACTTAAGCCTTCAGGTAACAGTCTTTATGATGCGTTGACCGTTTTTGTCAAGACCTGTTGACACCCTCTCACAAACCTTTTATATAGTTCACTGTAAAATGCTTTAATCTACCAGTTTAAAGGGATGTTTAACATGAATCTTCTAAACACTTGGCAGTTATTTTCGGCATATTATAATGCAGAAATTAGGTCAAACTGAACTGTGGAGCAGTTACTGTATCAGTGAGAAATCCCTTTAATAAGTATTGTAGAGAGGAAGATTGAAGAAAAATCCAGACCGGTCTCTTATTTTTTTTTCCGGAGCTATATAGTATATATAGTTTACTGTAAAATGATTAAATCTACCAGCATTATAAAGCACAAAGCAGGACAGACTAAACTGGATAGTGTATCAGTGAGATGTGTGAGAGGTTTACCAGTGTTGTCCAAGTCTGTGTTGTCCAGATCCGGCTTCTCAACGTCTTCAATTACAGTCTAAAGATTAAAACAAGTCATTTAAACAGCCTGATAATAACACTATGTGAACATACTCACCACATCAACCAATGGCTACTGATAACAAACAAACACACACACACACACACACACACACACACACACACACACACACACACACACAATGGCTCACACCAGTCTGACCTTTAGTCTCTGCTGCATTTGCAACTTCTAGGACATTTAGCCATTTCATCAGTCAATGCTGAAGCTGTGCAACATGTTAAAACTTAAACCTAAAATGTTACACTGATCTTCATGGTGCAGTGTGTAGAATGTATTGTCATTTTTCAGACTTAGTAGAAATGTATTATAATATTCACAAGTATGTAATAAGTATATAATCGCTTGAGATGTTTTTCCTTAGACTGAGCCTTTTATATTCTAGAACGGTCACCCCTAGATGCCACTTAATATTCAGATATTCAAAATATAGGAATTATCCTTTTAAAGATTTCATTGCACAGCACATTTCCTAAAAGCAAAAAATAACCTGATAATAAACTGATGTATTGTAGATATAGCTACATAAAAAATATATATATATTGTCTCATTTGAGAGTTAAGAAGCCTTACATTTTGAACTCCTACTTGAGGATCTATAACTGGGTTTCTAGGACTTCTTATGAGTATTTGATCGGTTTCACTGACCTGCGACAGGACGTCATCCTCCTGCATCTTCAGAACCCACTTCTCTGTCACCTGGCTGCTCTCCTCCACCTGAAAATATGTAGCAATGAGTTTAGCTAATGTGGACAAGAACAAGGGGTTAATAGATGCTAACCGCTTAAAGCTATAGTGCGTAACTCTCCTCCACCTGCACACACATTTTGTCAAGGGCAGAAACATTTTAAAAGTGAGTTTAACATCAAATGAATGTGTTTTCGTAATGACAAAATGTGAACAGACATTCACTGCAAATATGTAGCAACACATTTAGCTTATATGGACAAGAACAAGGGGTTAATAGACAGTAACATCTTAAAGCTATAGTGCATAACTTTTTCATATAAATGAACGTCGGGTTACATACAAGCCATTGCCAAACGAGTTGACACAAAGTTGATTAAGCCTATCAGCTCCATAGTGCTGAAACTCTCTTTGTATTTCTCAGTATGGCAGCGTTTACAAACTGGTGACCCCCCCCCCCCCCCCCGACACTGGTGCAGGAGCTCAGAAAACTCCCCAAGAAGCGCCCAAGAAATGTCTCAGTTGTTGATTCTACTGCTGAGAAAAAAACCTGGACGTACAGCAGAAGGTATAAAATCCATGCGCCATCAACAAAGGGTTTACCTCATGTTGATGAACCCACAGTGTTGTTGTAATTATTTAGAATTCCTCATGGGGGGGTGAGAGAAGTTACGCACTATAGCTTTAAACATAGTATTTTCCCCAGTCACCTGCTCCAGCCTCTGTCTCTCTGTGGCCATGTCCAGCTTCAGTGTGTGGTACGGAGTGACGACCTCGCCCATAGTGAGTTTCACCGGCTCCCTCTCAAACTCCATGGTGTCACAGTCCGAGTCCTTAAAGCCCGGAGGCTGGTAGTCCTGAGGGGTCACTGCAAATACACAGGCAAAAAAGATATAGACATAGTTTTTTTTTTTCCTACCTTTATTTATACAGGTAAATCCCATTGAGACCGGAGACACGTTACCATTCACACACACGTTCATACACCTGAGTGAGTGAGTGAGTGAGTGAGTGAGTGAGTGTGCGTGCGTGCATCCGAGTGAGTGTGCGTGCGTGTGTGTGTGTGTGTGTGTGTCACCATTATCATAGTAGGCCAGCTTCATGTTGAGGCAGACGTTGTCGGGCAGGGAGCCCAGGTTCTGCATCAGAGTGTAGAGTTTCCTGACCAGCAGGATACTGGCTTTCTTTGTGTTGCCGCACGCCATCGACACCTTGTTGTTGTTAGCGGTGCTGAGGGGGAAATATGGACGGATAAGAAATTAAGACACACAATCAACAATCAATTATGTGTGTTTTTCAGTCAATTTGCCAGGTCACCGAGATGTTTAAGTAGCTACGAGGAACTTTTAAATATTTCTGAAACAGTCTTATTTTTCCTCTGAAATTACGTGTAACAGCAAAAGAGACTATCAGTGCAAAGAATGATATATGTTTTTTTTAATGCCCTTGTCTGGGAACGATCACCCAGGAAAAAACTTGTAGAACAGCTGGCGTAGTAAAACACTACCACTTGTATCCAAAAGGGGGTGCTAGAATGAACACAAACCGAAAGTTCCTCGGAGCACCTTTAAGTAGTATATAGTATAACGTTTTTGGGTATGTTTGGAGGCTGGATTAGAAAGTACAGTCACACTTTACAGGTACTCAACTCGCAGGTGTCTGTTCATAACTTGACACACTAAAACTACTCTGACTTCTATCACTCAACCTGATAAATGCTGGTGTAACATCTTTATCATACATAAGAAATCCCACCTTTCAAAGTCCATCTGTGCTCCATTTTCAGTGTAGGCGATCTTAAACTGGTAATACTCAGTGACTTTCTGAAAGACAAGAAAAGACAAGGCAGGTATTTATTATAAGATACATACACAACACTCTTATAAACAGAATCATTTTCAACATCAACAAAAGCGAGAATATAATATTTACATTACCTGGGGGTTCTCTGGGTCTGTGTAGATCTAAATGAACAAAAATTAGATCACCTTTGAATAGGCTTTTTTTAAGAAAACACCAACAACAGCTCAAAAAGTGAGTGAAGAAATGAAAGATTAAGGAAATACTCACAGACATAATAACTGTACGCAGCTGAGAGGGGAAAAAATCACATCAGTTATCATGAGACATAGGAAAAAATGTGACTTACTTACATCTATGTTTGTCTAATTTGCAATGACTGAATCGTATATAATGTAAAATCTTCTGAGTGATGTAAAAAAGTTGAATGTGACTTACATATTTATTCTGGATGGCCTCAAAGCATCCATGCATCCTAGTAGAATGAGAAAAACACATGTTATTATGAGAGACACATACTTTCTGCTATTTAGTACGGTAGAAAAAAAAGATTTAGGATGTCCCAATTGGTTAATTTAGTATGCTTAAAAATGCCTGCTACATCTGTCGGGATTTTTAGTGTTGGTATCAGCATGCTATTTGGGCCGATTCTGACCCACAATCCAGTGCGCACCGGACCAGAAGTGACGTTGACGGAGCCGCTTTATGTTTTCTATGTTATAAATTAATACAAATTTGATCCGAAAAAGAAAAAAATAAAGATTATGCGATTTGGAATGCAGAGATATTTTCCAATATTTTTCCACATAAAGTGCAGACATTGTCATAATGTTAACTGCAGTGGTATTTGGATATTATCAACATTATATACACTATATAATTGACCTGCTGGACACCATCAAAATACACCTTCCCAGTAAGCTTGATCAATGATTTTAGTCGGCTAGTGTCCAGTTGTTGTCACGTACCATTGAACAATCTGAGTCGCCCCGGGACAGCTACGCTCCTCTCTCAGGATCATCACTTTCTGATCTGCAAGAAAAAATAAAAATCATCTTAGAAATTATTTCCAAATGCAACGCAAGGCAAGTTTATTTGTATAGCACAATTCAGACACAAGGCAATTCAAAATGTTTTACAGGGGCAAGAAATACATCAAGATTAATAGAAAAAGCGAAAGAATATAAATAAAACATTTAAATCAAATAAAAAATTGCCATGACCACATCAGTTATCACAACAGACCTGGATAGTGATAAGGATTTTCGGACATAAGATAGTTTTTTCTCCGAACCTTCTACATATTTGTTCCCGTAGGCTTTCTCTGGGAAGAGTCCGCGCAGGTACGTGATGCCAGACACTGCGATGGCCAGAAGCTTCTTTATCACGACCAGGGACTGCTGCTCTGATGACACCTGGTTAGGCAGCAGCTGCGTGTCCTAATAATGGAGGGACGCAGTTAATCACACACAGTTTATTTATGATGTATTTAGGTTTAATTTAAGTGTTGTTTTTTTTACATGTTATTTTATGATTTATCCTTTTCACTGTACAGCACTTTGGTCTTCCTGGGAAGTTATATATGTGCTATATTAATTAATTTTGCATTTGAATAAACCCTTGTGGATAGATAGATAGATAGATAGATAGATAGATAGATAGATAGATAGATAGATAGATAGATAGATAGATAGATAGATAGATAGATAGAGATAGATAGATAGATAGATATATATTTTAATTGAGACAAGTTAGCACAGCATTGATGGACTTGTTTACTGGCTTTGTAGCTGTGCACTTAGCTTTGTGGCTAACCTGTTAGCATAATGTTTTCAGAAGCATCACACAATAATGAATCTATGATTGTCTCTCTAAAGTAATTTTACCTGAGAAGTCCTCACTTGTTGTTGTTGTACACACACCATGGCGTTGGCAAGACAGCAAAATCAAAGCTGTATAAAAGAGAGGAGACAAAAGATATGAGGAAATCAAATTAATTGACACTATTGTTTTAGCTAGCTTAGTAATTACCTTACTTTAAACTACACCTAGCTAATGATCCTGTTAAAATTAGGATGCCACTTTACTAACATACCGTGCTGATATAAGCTTGTACTTACATGGCAACCAGAAAAGGATATTTTACTGAATATAACAGTTTTAGTTCAATCAGTTTTTCTCTTTCGCGGTCGACGTTACGGTTTTTCCCGCCAGGCAGACACAGCGCGTCAGTAATCAGCCAATCACAGAGCAGGTGTTGTCGCGCCGCACGTTGAAATCACTACGGTAACGTTGTTTTGTGGTACGTGTCTGTACTAGGTATTACGGTAACTAATTTCAAAATAAAAATGAGGCCCGGTCAAAATCAAAATGCATTTAATTACTGTCAGTCAGTTTGTCAATAAGCAATTAATCAAAGATAAATAAAGGAGAATTTATTTTTTATAAAATATAAAAATGTATTTTAAATAAATTAAATTTTTAATTAGTTGTATTATATTCTTAAGGTTTTATGACACGTTTGTTGTTGTTATTTTATTTTATTTCTCAGGTATGCTGCTTAGAATAAAATAAAATAAAAACACTTCTGATAAAACGTCTGTTTTGTAGGTTTTGTCTTTTAAAAACATTGAATAAAAAAAGAAATGCAGTGTTGATGCAGTGAGGCCATCGCACCGCCCCCAGACCCCATTCTGTTCTTCATTGGACACGTGGACCTATCAATCACTTACAGAGGAATCCCATTGGCTGTTTTATACTATTGCCGCTCGTCTATTGGTTACTGTATGTGCAATCAAAAGAAGGCCCGCCCCCCTTCACATACACACAGCGGTGATGTCACATCTCGTTACGCCATTTTTGTTGGGGAGCAGCAGTCGTGTCCAGAAAAGGAGGTTTGAATTCAGTACAGGTACAGCAAACAGTACCTCGTTTTTACATCTCTTTTGAGTTGTCAGGGCGACCGAGACATTCGATTGTCTATCACGTGCACAAAATGTCGACAGAAAACCTGGACTCGGACACGCAGGTGGACTACGAGGACGAAAAACAGGTGGGTTGTGTGGCCCCCTTGACTCTGTCTTGATGTTGTTGGCGAGAAGAAGCTAGAAGTCGTGCTAGAAGTGGCTAACACCAGCTTGCACCGATATACAGTCTATGGGTAGCACAAGTGAGATGCAGTGTGTGTGTGTGTGTGTGTGTGTGTGTGTGTGTGTGTGTGTGTGTGTGTGTGTGTGTGTGTGTGTGTGTGTGTGTGTGTGTGTGTGTGTGTGTGTGTGTGTGTGTGTGTGTGTGTGTGTGTGTGTGTGTGTGTGTGTGTGTGTGTGTGTGTGTTGTGTGCGTGGTGCGTGCGTGCTGTGTGTCGTGTGTGGTGTGTTTGTCTCAGCGCTGCACCAAGGCAGAGAAGGTCCTGTGGAAGTCATATGCAGCTATGATGCTGATAATGTCTGTATAATTATGTATTTACAGTAGCAGTGCCAGAGAACACCTTGCGTGTGTGTCACTTGTGTCTTGTCCCTTGCCTTGTTGTGTCCACACAGTAGCTCAGGCCTCATTGGTCTATCCTGAATGGTCTAAAAAATACAGTCATAACACCATAGGCCTTTCAGGTGATTTCAGTCAGTAGCCTACACTTTGAAAATGCATTGCACAAAACGACCTGCAATCTTCATCATGCTATGTAAACAGACCTTACAACGAATAGCAAAAGCATGAGGAATGTACATCTATGAAAAATTGTATACAGCAGACAGATATTGTCAGAATTTGTCCCAGATAGATCACAATACAGTTATCTATCTATCTATCTATCTATCTATCTATCTATCTATCTTATCTATCTATCTATCTATCTATCTATCTCATCTATCTATCTATCTATCTATCTATCTATCTATCTATCTATCTATCTATCTATCTATCTATCTATCTATCTATCACAAGCACCTGATTGGCATGGTTAGCGTTTCTAAGGCACACTTCTGTTGACAAACCTGCTTGTTTTCTCTGAGTGCACAATAAGACGTAAGTTGCAGACAGTGAATTGAGTCAGCGGTTACTGTGTCAAGTATTTTGCCACCAAAGCATTCATTTGTTAAGGTGGAGACAGCGACTCTGGAGAACGCTTGTTGTCAAAATCGGTGAATATCTCATCACCACCCACTACCTAGGCTGTCCGTAATTTGTGTGCGCTGAAAAAATTGTTAATACAGCCTAGGCTCTGTAAACTGGTATGTTGTTAGCTACAGTACTGTCCCCTTTGTTTACATATCAGTTCACAGAGCCTAGGCTGTGTAATAATAACACTGGATTTTTTTTTAGCGCACACACTACATACAGGTAGCGGATCATGATGAGATTTCCAAGATTAAAAAAAATAATAATAATTTAACAACAAGGATTCTCCAGAATTGCTGACTCCACCTTTAACGGTCCAATTGAAATTGTCTTTCACCCACTGAGTGTGATTCAGATTCAGTGAGGCGCAGGAACAGGCAGAACCAGCATTATTATGTATCATTAAATAGTGTGGATAAGTCTTTAGTGGAGCTTAGTTTGAACGCTATACTAAACAGGGTTCTTACTCTTTCTGCACAATTTAAAACTGATAGAGTTGCACAAAGCGTTCTGTGATTCTGCAGTTTCTCTGCATTGGCTCCGAATATAGCAGCTCATAAATATCTGGTGGTGAACCCGAGTGAATAAGCAGTTAGCAGCACACTGACTCGCTGCCACACGTACGCCCGGCCCCGGCCTCCTCCGAAAAGGAATTTGTTCATCAGCTTCTTCTGTGTCCCACTGAGTCACATTTTGTCCCTGCCCCAGCAAGCTTTGCAGGCTGGGTGTCCTGTCCATGTGTGTGTGTCTGTGTGTGTGGGGGGGGTGGGGGGGGGGGGGGGGAAGTAGGTCTGTGCTGCTCTCTCCAAGTGTATGTGAAGGCAGCTCTTCAATGGCCTTAAAGGTGCAGTCAGCGATTTTGGAGAATGCTTTTTGTCAATTTCTCCTCATGTCTGTACTGTTGTACTGTGTTCTGTTGTTAATACACAGCCTAGTCTCTGTAAATGGGCATATTGCTGTGGTGTGCCCCCTTTGTTTACATACCCTAGGCTGTGTGTATTAACATTGGATTTTTTTTAAACTCACACATTATGACAGGAAACAAATCTTTAGGATATGTTCACTTAGAAAAAGTGATTTTGACAACAAGCATTCTCCAGAACACTGACACTTTTGAGAGTGTGTTAGCTGTAGTACATGCATTCAAAACACCTGATCCACACTATGTACACAAACAAGGTGTGGCCGCCAGTTGACCCACATTTCTGGGGCTCAACATCTAATGAATGACATCTGGCATCTGACCAGTTTGGCTAGTGTTAGTCTAAAGCAGCACAGATACCTGTTTGTCTGGACACATTTCCACACCAATGCTTCTCTTCTCTAACCACTCCTAGTGTCGCAACAACTGCAAAAACCGTTGTCAAGTTATTGTTTCAACTCAAATCACAGAATTTCTTCAAATAAAAATAAAAAACGCGCAATTAATGAATTCCTTTTTTATACTAACTTCTTCCCACACCTTTTCGGGCATGTCGATAATGGATGATAGAAATTATGTTGTAAAAGGCAATTCATTTTGTTCTGCTTATTTGTGAACTAATTATTTTTATGTTTTGTTTTATTTTGACATGTCTGAAAACACATCCCTTCATTCAATTCAAATTAACAGAAATATTTACTGTTAACATGTTATTTATTGAGGCATAAAGCATGACGCAAGAACAAGGTTGTTTATGGCCACGTTAACAACATGTACAAACGTATGATTTAGCAATTAAATCAACGTTTTAGAGTTTCATTGTAAGCACAAATTGTTCTTCAAGTTAAGTCATGTGTGGGATGCTCCTACATTGATGTCCTAAAGAAGAGGGCATGTGTATAGACGTGTCTGGATCAGACTTCATTCTTCATAGCTTTAGCTTTAGAGACACACATGCTTCTGATGTGCACAAAATCCTCCTAAACATGATTCCTGTATGGATTTAATTGTTAGTTATCAATGTAAGCTTCCAAAAAAAAAATCATTAAGACCTTTGTGTGTCCATTCTATTTGTACCAAGCTTTGTTTTCTCTGGCAAAAACACTCATTCTGTGACTCATGCTATCATAATACATTTTCAGTTCCCTCGATCATTGGCATAGTTTTGTTATAGCCCTATTCTTACAGCAGAGGTTTTAGGGGTTAAGTTGAGGTTTTGCCTTTTTGAAGAGTGAATTTGCTTTGTTTACCACGTTAGACTTTACTGCAGGAATTTAGGTGGAATTGTTGGTTGACCATAAATCAGTGCCTGTCTCAAAAAGCTGCTGTTCCTGTTTTGACTGAACTCTCTTGACTTTTCTTCTGACTCTTTGAAGGGGGCCATCTTTGTTTTTGTGTTCATGTCTGTTTGTTATTGTCTCCACAGGACGCCCAGGAGAAGAATGCAAACCCCGTGAAGACAGAAGAGGCCAAACTGAAGGCCAAGTACCCCGCCCTGGGACAGAAACCTGGGGGCTCAGACTTCCTCATGAAGAGACTACAGAAAGGGGTAAGTGATGGCATTTTTTGTATCATTAAAGTTATAGTGCGTAACTTCTGTGTAAAATCTGAGTAATTACAACAACAATGTCAGTGCATCTGAATCTACATGGGGTCAGGTTTTTTCTTAGCAGTAGAA
This sequence comes from Ammodytes dubius, assembly GCA_026122265.1. NCBI lineage: Eukaryota > Metazoa > Chordata > Actinopteri > Uranoscopiformes > Ammodytidae > Ammodytes > Ammodytes dubius. Next base: position 28,576,114 of record CM047509.1, read on the forward strand.
TCAGCAACCGAAACATTTCTTGGGGGGGGCGCGTATTGGGATTTTTCTGAGCCCCTGCTGCACCAGTGTCAGGAGGCGACACCAGTTTGTAAACGCTGCCATACTGAGAAATGCAGGGAGAGTTTTGTGTAGCTGATAGTCTTAGTCAATTTTGTGTCGACTTGTTTGACGATGGCTTGAATTTAACCGACATTCATTTATATGAAAAAGTTACGCACTTAAGCTTTTAAAGCCTGGTCAACATGCAATCATCACACCAGCCATTTTTCTATCAGCAGCAAACCCACCAAGTCCCTACCTGCTCTTACATACAGTAACATGCTTCATTTGGTGTGAACTCTCAGCAAAATGAAGGTTTTCAGCTATCTGGTCCAGTGGATTTCTGCACTGTGATCATCAGTCAAGCTCTGCAATACACTCACACTGCTGTCACTGAAAACTAGGGCTGTCCCCGCCTTGGGACTTTGCTCAGTCGAATCGGATCTACCTTGTGTGTCTAATACTGAGATATATGACTATTCCAGTGACTGTTTGGCAAACGTAATAAAAGTACATTGGAGTGAGATGTTTGGCCTGAATCTACGCCGACTGTTAATACGAATATTTTTTGCACTTAACTGACCTAATATAGACTGCGTTCCAAATGGCATACTCTTTCTTTTTTCTATTATACATACTACATCTGACCATAAAAATATTTTAGTTAGTATGCAGTAGAGTAGACATACAATTTGGACATACTTTTACTTATTTATTTAATCATAACATCGTGTCTTGATCTTGCCTCTTGCTTTTATATCTGTCACATCCCTGCTTGTTTTCATACGGAGGCTCAGTCCATGTGACGTCACTTCAGGTGCGCATTGGATTATGGGTCAGAATCCCCCCAAAAAGCATGCTCATTTCAACACAAAAATCTTGGCCGGATGTAGTAGACATCAGGGTATTTTTAAGCATACTAAATCTGACCACAAAACTTGGGACACCCTAAATTCTTTTTTCTATCATACTAGATAGCAGAAAGTATGTGGATTGTAACGTAGCCTTAGATGTCTTTATTACTGCAATGGTGTTCTGTTGTACAAACTTTTTTTGTTATACACTTCACTTGATTGATAAACATTACATGTCCCTCACATCCAAAGAGCGAGGCCTTCTATCAAGAGCTGCCATTTTGGAGCCCAACCATAATAATTCAACAGTCCCACCGGGTTTAGTCCATTGAAGCAGAGAGAAAAATAATTTCTCCACCGACTGAACCTCAGTGGACCAGAATGCAATGCAACATCAATGGTATCATGTGTAATACAGCAACTTCTTCAACTGTAACTTTAAAAAAATGTGTTTTTATTTGAAAACCGCATAGCACACAACAGCATAGTTCTTTCTCATGTATTACTCTTCTTCATGTGGGGAAACTGTTGCCGTCTCCACCTACACGCGCTGTGTTTATGCTACAGAGAACTTCCACCTCTGGAGATCTGGTGAAAGGCATTGTGGGAAATCACTGACTGGGACTAGGCGTAGCCGAGGCGGGCGGAGGGGGACGGCTGAGTGAAACTGCAGAACACCTAATCATGAGATACTGTAACTCCCAGAGTGAACATCATGACAGGAGGAGGGATTCAAAAAGTTTACAGAATCATAGAGCAGACTTTTCTTTTCTTTTTCTTTTTTTCTGGTGAATTGATCTCTGCACAAAGCTTTTTTGTTTTCAACGATTATTTTTTCACCGTTTTTAAGCTTTATTAGATAGTACAGAGTTGAAATGGGGAGACAGAGAGAGAGAGGGGGGGATGACCTGCAGTAAAGGTCCATGGGTCGGAACTCAAACCCGCGACCACTGCAACGAAGGCCGGAGCCAATATGGTACGGGCTCTATCCACTACGCCACCGGAGCGCCCATCTCTAAAGCTTTTAACATTTATCCTCTCTCTCTCTCTCCTCACACAGCAAAAGTACTTTGACTCGGGCGACTACAACATGGCCAAAGCCAAGATGAAGAACAAGCAGCTTCCGGTGGCCGGGCCCGATAAGAACAGCCTGGTGACGGGAGACCACATCCCCACACCACAGGACCTGCCACCGAGAAAATCCTCTTTGGTCACCAGCAAGCTAGCCGGCTAGCCTTCACCAGATGCTAACAAGAAGCAACCCACTCAAATACCCCCTGGGGCCTCCGTTCAAAAACCCTCCCTCCTTAACTAGGCATGGGCCGGTAAGGTATTCTGAAGGTATGATTAGCCTTAACTATACCACGGTTTCACGGTATCATGGTATTGCGTTTACAGCTCTCAAATGTGTTGTTTTGAAATGTATGGGTAATTTTTTTTTCTTATTTAAGGGTTAGGCTTTTTATTTTTAAACAACATGAGGAATATTCTGACAGTAATAAATGTGTATGATAACGTAATACAATTAATTACAAATTAATTATTCTAAACCAAATTTAAATAAAAGCTTAAGTTAGCAGCTCGAATAGGCTTTTAGAGACATTCACGCACTTTCTAAACATTATCTTTAAGTCAAAGCTAAGCTGCAGGAATATTCTCAACAATAATAAACGTGTGCGTTTACATCCTAATGCTTTACTACCTTGGAACGGTATGATGGAAAAAATAATAGCATTTTTGAAACCTTAACTTTTTCAAACTGCGCAGTAGGCTATACCGTGAAACCGGTTATATCGGCCCATGCCTAAACTTGACCCATACCCCCCTCAACCCCCCCTGGTCCACCCTGTACAGCCCCAGGCACCACTACTGGCTTTAACATGCAGAGTCCTATCAGTTAAAAACTCCATTTTGCTTGTATGTGGGTGGGAGGTATGGAAGCCCCTTATAAGGCCCGTTTGAAGGTCGCAACCTTCTATTGCCTTCCCACAATGCACAGCTCTGCCGCTGCCCTTTTGTCTTGGTTTTTTCAAATGTCCCAAGATGCATCACTGTAGGTGTGTGTGTGTGTGATCAATGGGCAAAGGGGTTTGGATTATGTGGGGTGAGTTAATGCACTTTGTAGTTTGTATCAGTATGCTTTTGTTAAAAAAAATGTCTTACTTTTTTTTTGCATCCGAAATGACACCAAAATAATGTGTGTGATAAGGGAGTTAGGACCCGTGATTCGCAGCACGCTCATTCATGTACCCTATTCACGCGGGAAGATGTAGTAGGCCCAGGTGAATAATCGCTTGCATACCAAAATCTGTAAGGGAGGGGTGGCTGATTAGCATATGAGTTATTTAGCGTTCCTTGACACCGTATATTTGGGAAATGGCGGCTTCCCTCGATCTAGCCATCTGCACGCTATTCATCGAACAAAACCCCTAGGTCGTCAGCTACAGCTCAGCCAAAACAGGAATTTCGAAAAGCAACTTTTTTCCCTTCCTTTCATGTTGCTTTAAACCCTGTTCACTTTAAATATGCTGCATGATTGTAACGTGTTGAAAAAGACAATTTTTTTTTTTATACAGGAGTGCGGCATCTGCTTAGTGTTAGGAGGAGGTATCAAAACAAATGCACCATGCCCTCAAATTTCCACACAGTCACACTTCCTTAAACTCTTTTCCTGTTTGCTGTCCTGACAATCCATGTACACACACACACACACACACACACACACACACACACACACACACACACACACACACACACACACACACACACCACACTCCAGTTACGCTACTACATCCTTGTATTATTTGTAATGGCTGGGAACCCTGCCAATCTCTTGAGTCCAGTCTTAGTTTGCTTTGCTGTTGCATCAAGATGTGTGTTTACTATCATCAGCCTAAAAATATTTTTTTGGGGGGGGAGGGGTGGAGGGCTTTGAAGTACCCTGGCCTGGCGTAGAGTACATGCTTTTGTAAATAATAGTCAAACAAGTTTATAATTAGTGATAAGCTTGGCTCTGTTAGGACCAGTCCAGCTCAAATGCCTAAGAGAAATACTAGTGCTAAATCGACTTATGTCCTAGGATTGAAGCCCTGAAAATGCTATGCTTTTTGGACAGAGCTCACATAGTGTTTCATGGAGGTTTTAGAAAAGTGATTCAACTCACCTTCCCGATAAAGCCTTGAAATACAAATCTAGACACTGGTTAAAGTTGGCATCTCAGTGTCACACGTCAACAATTACATTTTGACAAGATGGCTGTATCTGATCTCAAGAAGCCCAGTAGAAAAGACTGAAGTAACTAACCACAGTGAGAGCCTTAATAGTTGTGTCCAGAAGTGGAACATGTCCAGCAAAACTTGTTGTCAGACATTTAGGACTGACCAAAGCATGTTGTTTGACACTTTCAGAATAAATATCATAACATAGTGGTTCCCTTGACATGTTTGCAGACTTCTGAAACACTAATTTAGTGAAATGATACTACTTATTTCTATCCCTTAGACCTTAGCTGGAGCATAGCCCAATATCTGCTACCATTGCCCCCATAGATCAACTGTTTTCCTCACAAAATCTGACTACGCACCACCGGGGCTGATCTTGGGTGTCAAGAGAGTAAACGGCACGCAACCTGATAACACCAGGATCATCTTCTGGTGCTTAAAGTGGGGACACTGCATGCCATAAGGATACACACACTGCATGCCATAAGGATACGCTCACTGCTACACTTGGCAGAGCAGAGAGAGATTGTATAGCATCTAGGGAGGGGGCAAAGTGTGCAGCTCCATTTCCCTATCTCTTAAAGGTGCACTATGTAACTTTGGGTGTGTCAGAGAAGTGAACATTTTCAAAGGTTTATTCTCATAACTGAATAAACACACTTTACTCATGGGAAAATGTGATCCCCGGAACACTGTTTGAAGTTAGAAAAGCATCCGGAAAAGTAACTGTTTCACCATTGTTTACAGGCTGTTTTGCGAATCCCCTTCCATGAAACGGCATAGTGCACCTTTTAATGTGGTTTGACCTCTTTCAAAAGGCGAAATATTGTGATCAACAAAACCTGCAGTAGAGTTTGAATGTGTGTGCTAGTGTCCACACACATTCAAGAAAACTGAACTGTATTATAGTGCTTCAGGGAACCTTCAGAAACGCACGCGCACACACACACACACACACTCACACACACACACACTGCTTTGAATAGCAAAGGTGAGGCTGCGCTGGAAAACACAATCGAAAGCAAACGAACCAACAGCTGGCAATGCAACTGCCATTAGAGTCGAGATCCAACTTGCCCTCAACATTAGCAGGAACCATGCTAACGTTCGGTTTTTCCAGTTTTAACTTTTGTTTTGGATACACAGGAAGCTCTGTGTGTGTGTGTGTGTGCACGTGCGCGTGTGTGTGTGTTATAACTTGTGTGCAGCATGACACAACAGCCTGTTTTCTGCACAGACCCGAGTGAATAACGTTCCCACGCATTTCTGTGGAAAAATGAGCCACATGAGCAAGTCAGCACCGTCCAGAATAACATAGTCAGCTGACTGTGAAAGCAAACTCCATCCCACATAACACACACCACGCACACACACACACACACACACATAACACACACACACACACACACACTCCACCATGTAGGCTAGATGATACTAGGGTGCATGCACTATCACATACTCCACCACCTCACTTGTTTTTTTTTCATTCAAATGTGTCAAATTTGCAGTGGGGTTTGAGAGAGAACTGACCTGTATGTATGTTAATGTTATGGTGTATGAATGTTCTGCTTTGCTCTCTCCCAGCCATTGTAAATAGACTTCTAAGGGAAAAGGGATTTTTTTGTGTTTTTTTATTTTTTTCATTCTCTCATAGCCTATTCTCTGACTAAATGGTTCCTCCCTCCTTTTCAGTTGTGACATTATTACCTCTGCTCTCTCTTAGTGAATTGCAGAGGCTTATGTGAATCTGTATCATATGAAAATATGTGTAAAAATGCTGCTGATTCCGTCAAAGACAAATCTTAATGATGATACCCTGCTGTATAAAGAACAAACTGTCCAGCTCCCTTCTCCCCCCCAAGTACAAGTGAAACTCGAAAAATTAGAATATCGTGCCAAAGTTCATTAATTCAACTTAAAAGGTGAAAATAATATATTATATAGACTCATTACATGCAAAGTGAGATATTTCAAGCCTTTGTCTGTTATCATTTTGATTATTATGGCTTACAGCTTATGAAAACCCCAAATTAAAAATCTCAGAAAATTTGAACAATACATGAAATCAATAAAAAAATAAATTTAAATACAGAAATGTCCGCCCTCTATAAAGTATAATCATGCACATGTACTCAGTACTTGTTGTGGGCCCCTTTTGCATGAATTATTGCCTCAGTTCCAATTCATTTTCCGTGATATTCTAATAATGAGTTTCACCTGTATCTCTGTTTCCTTATGAGCTCCTGTGGCCAAGTCCGTTAAGTTGAATGTTTTAAAAAAGTTGTAAAATTCTACCGCTTAATTTTTTTAAATGGTGCATTGTTGATTCAACTTTTTTGGTTTCGCAATAGAAAAGTCTGGAACACTTATTGTCTCTTTTGACAAGCATGAACTGACCATTTAGCATCATATTGTGTTTAAGAAAAACGTCTGCAGTTTTGTGCTTTATAAGATGGATTAATTAAATGGACGAATAAGCTACGAAAAGTCATTTGAAACAACAGTGGACAGGAGTTCTTGAATGCTACTTGATGCTAGGCTTTGCACGGAGCGGTTCGACGAGAGGAAATAGCAGGGTATATGTTTCAAAGAACCCAACACACACAGGGTGTCTCTCGTTAAAAATTATTATAAACTACGTGCCAGAAAGAATGTATACAGAAACGACAGGCTGCGTGTGCTCTGAAGTACTTTTGTGCTGCTTTTTACCTTACCGTTTGTTTTCTGGTTGTTTTTAAAAGTATTTTTTGTTTTGTTTTTGTTTCAAATTATTGCTTGATTACTATATTTCATCCTGGCCCAAGATAACTGCAGGGAAATCAGAGGCAACCCTATAATTGCTTCCAAGGAAATATATATATAAAAAAATATGGGTTTACATGATAAATAAAAGAGGATGACTGGAGAACACAGTAATGATTTTAAGACTTCAGAAAGTACCGGAGTACTTTGTTGGAATGTTTCAGTTGTGTGGGAGTCGGTGAGAGGATTTTTGTCAGTATTTGAAATAAACTTTTACATTAATAAGATGTTTCTGGTGTGGTTACTATCATTGATGTATTTGTTGGTGTCTACGTGCACAAATTGACCCAATTTTTTTATTTTTTATTTGACCTTTATTTAAAGGGGCAGTGTGTAATATAACTTTCATCAAGAAAGTTCTAGAATGCAACGCTCCCTGGGTAACCCACCCCTTTCGAATAACAACAGAAGCTATTGTGGCCTTCAGGGCCAAGAACAATTCTAAACAATGCTCCTATTGACATTCCAAAAACATGGATTATTCCATAAGACTTGCCTGGTCAATGTACAAAATGTAATATTAATATTTGTAATTCTCCGCTCAAGAGGATAATTCAAATCAAATCAGTTTTATTTGTATTGCCCAAAATCACAAATAGACATTTGTCTCAGTGGGCTTTACATTCATACAATATGATAAAATATGACACCCTGCCCTTACACCCTTAGCTCGGCTGAGAAAAAACTCCCAGTAAAAAACCCTTTACCGGGATTGAAAAATTTGAAGAAATCTCAGGGAGAGTCGACAAAGTAAGGGATCACCCTCCCAGGACGGACATACTGCAATAGATGTCATAAGTAGAGAAAAATCACGAAGGAATTTTATCATTGACTAGATGTTTACATGGTAATACTAAAGTAAAGTGCGAATAGTGTGGTTGCAGGAAGACTTCAGATGCTGCCAGAGGATCCACACCGTCTCGTCTCCACCAGGGAAAACTAATGTTTCCAGCGCCGGGATTACATCCCACGTCTCAAGGTGGCGTCCTTAACCACTGCAACATCTTATAATTCAGATTATTGGCAGAGGTGATTTTACACCAATGAGGACATATTTATGAATGAGGATATTGATTTTAGCTAATAAATTACGGTGCAGTGTGTAATATGACATCATCAAGAAAGTTCTAGAAAATTCTAGAAAGTTCTAGAATGCAACGCTCCCTGGGTAACCCCATCCCTTTTGAATAATAACAGAAGCCACAGTGGCCTTCAAGGACAAGAACTATTCTGAATTCTGAACAATGCACCTGATGACATTCCAAAAACATGGATGCCTCCATAAGACTCAATGTACAAAATGTAATATTAATATTTGTAATTCTCCGCTCAGGAGGATCATTCCGATTATTGGCATAGGTGATTTTACACCAATGAGGACATATTTATGAATGAGGATATTGATTTTAGCTAATAAATTACTTTAAATGTTACACAGTGCCCCTTTAAGAATAAATTATTATCAAAGTTGCACTATGTAACTGTGTATGTGTGTGTGTGTGTCAGAGTTGTGAACATTTTCTAAGGTACATTCTCATAACTGAATAAACGTACTTTCCTCATAGTAAAATGTGGTCCCTTGAACACTGTTTAAAGTTAGAAAACTACCTTAAAAGTTACTGTTTCACTGTTATAGTTTACAGCAGCAGGGCCAACAGTTTGGTTTACACAGATATTCTACTCTCATGTTTGGTTTCAGGCGCCCCAAAATTATTTAGTTTTGATTTATGATGATAAAATTATTCAATACTATGAAATAACTTGTAGTGTAAATATGTTTTGTAGAGTAGCCTAACTGCAGGCTTTGTGAATGTAAACAAATCCCCCTCATTGGAACTATTATAAAAAGGTAGAATATCACTTTGGCCACTAGGGGGCGGCACAGTCATCTTAACATTTCTTCAGTTGAGGACAGGAAGTTGTGGCTTTTTCCATCAAATTCTGGAAAGTTGTGGTGGAAAATAACCACCAGTTAAAATATCGCACATACTGGGAATACAAGGATTTAGCGGTTCTGGAACAAGGTAGAATGTACTAATATAGTCTTGTGAGAACATAATGTTTGCTCTTGTTTGCTCATTTTAGGGCAGGTTGGCTGTAGATGTCATTTGTATTTCCCCTTTTTAGTGATTTATCTGCGTAAATAAATGCATGTTTACAGCCAGGATGGTTTAAAAAAAAATTGTATATTAGTATGGTTGTAACTCCTATTAAAAATAGAGGGAACACATTATCATAACAATGCAACTCCAAGTCAATCACTCTTCTTCTGGGATATCAACCTGTCCAGTTTGGAAGCAACACTGATTCTTAAACAATTTAACCTGCTGTTGTGCAAATGGAACAGACAACAGGTGGACATGTCCATGTGGACATGAGACACCTACAGTACAGTAGGCCTATTACAGTCCAACTGACCGTATCCATCCAGGAGTAGCTTGACTCCCAATCACTTTATCCCAATGGAAGATATTGTGCATCTTAAATTGCCAAAAAATAAAATGAAATAAGGAAAATGTCCACTCTGTGATTGTGTTAACTTTTTGAATTCATCTTTCTGTCATGATGTTCACTCTGGGTGTTACAGTATGATTAGGTGTTCTGCAGTTTCACTTAGCCGTCCCCCTCCACCCGCCTCGGCTACGCCTACTTCCAGTGATTTCCCACAATGCCTTTCACCAGATCTCCAGAGGTGGAAGTTCTCTGTAGCATAAACACAGCGCGTGTAGGTGGAGACGGCAACAGTTTCCCGACACGAAGAAAAGTAATACATGAGATAGAACTATGCTGTTGTGTGCTATGTGGTTAAAAAAAAATAATGTAAAGTTAGAGTTGAACAAGTTGTTGTTGTGCAGGGTCGGTGGTTCGATCCCCGTCTCCCCGCCAAATGTCCAGGTGTCCCTGGGCAAAGAGACACTGAACCCAAAATTGCTCCCGATAGTTAGCTTGCACCCTGCTTGGTAGCTGCTGCTATCGCTGTAAGATTGTGTGTGTGATTGGGTGAATGTGTACAAAACAATGTAAAGTGCTTAGGGTCTGTGAAAAACCAGGGAAAAGCACAATATAAGTAAGTGGAGTCCATTTACCATTTAATCAAGTGAAGTGTATAACAAAAACATGTTGTACAACAGAACTCCATTTCAGTAATATAGACATCTTATATTAGGTCAGTTAAGTGCAAAATCTAGGTTGATAAATTAACCTGTAGCGAGTGTGGCTGCATACAGGTTGTGAATAGGGCTAAAAAAAAACTATGCCAATGATAGAGGGAACTGAAAATGTATTATGATAGCATGAGTCACAGAATGAGGGTTTTTGCCAGAGAAAACAAAGCTTGGTACAAACAGAATGGAACACCAAGGTCTTAATGAATTTTTTTTGGAAGCTTACATTGATAACTAACAATTAAATCCATACAGGAATCATGTTTAGGAGGATTTTGTGCAAATCAGCATCATGAAGAATGAACTCTGATCCAGAGACACGTCTAAACACATGCCCTCTTCTTTAGGACATGTAACATCAATGTAGGAGCATCCCACACATGACATAACTTGAAGAACAATTTGTGCTTACAATGAAACTCTTAAACTTCGATGTAATTGCTAAATCACAAGTTCTTACATGTTGTTAACGTGGCCATAACAACCTTGTTTCTACGTGTCATCTACTTTAGCTTCAATAAAAAACAATGTTTAAAGTATATGTCTGTTAATGTGAATTGAATGTAGAAATTATTTCAAAATAAGACAAAACATAAAAATGAATTAGTTCACAAATAAGCAGAACAAAATTAAAACAATTTTAAAACATGATCATTCCATTACCCAGCATTGACATGCCTGAAAGGAGCAGGAAGAAGTATAAAGGAATTGATTAATTATTGTTGTTTTTTCAAGAAGAGTTGTGCCCACTGTGGGTTAGCAATCGAAAATAACTGTAAAAGATGTGTGTTGAGAAACAATAGCCAGCTCCTGGGCAGTGATCAAAGCCTGATTATAATCAATACAAACCTCCACAGGATCTGATTGTCAAGTATGTGTGTTGAGACAATAGCTTCAAAAAACCGCTCCTTAAAACTATCCCACGAAAGGAATGTCTTCACCTGCTAAAACGGTTTGCACCCTTTCATATGCTTCACAGCTGCAATACTGGCTGTGAAGTCATCAGGCAACAGGCTACTCTTACATGTTAAGAGTGTGAGTTTTTTTTTTAAATCTTAGATATAAAAAAAACTAAAAATGCATTCAAATCAATATCATTGCTAATTTTTGACATCTATCACACACTTATAATCCCCCTAAAAAAAATCCAATTTAGAGTTATTCATTTGCTTTTAATTCATTTTTGGTGTTTTTTCATTAAAAAATGTTAGTGACTTTTTCTAAAACAACTGGAATTTAAAGGGTTAAAATCTTTAAAATAAAGATGAATATGGTTTGTATGGTGAGGACTCGAGTTGAAAAAGAAAGTTATAAAAAAAAATTGGTGGAAAAATACATTCATGATATTTTTATCTACATATCAATTCAAAGTGACACCTTAAGTGCCAAAGGAGGCAGAGTGTGAGTTTTTTTTTAAATCTTAGATATAAAAAAAATATAAAAATGCATTCAAATCAATATCATTGCAAATTTTTTACATCTATCACACTCTTATAATCCCCCTAGAAAAATCCAATTTAGACTTATTATTTAGATTTTACGTAGACAGGTAAATGCAGGTGTTCAACCTGTAATGGAGTATTTTAAACTCTGATATTTGCACTTTTACTTAGTTGAAACATGGGAGTATTTCTGCCACCACTGCAAACATTCACGTGTGTGTGTGTGTGTGTGTGTGTGTGTGTGTGTGTGTGTGTGTGTGTGTGTGTGTGTGTGTGTGTGTGTGTGTGTGTGTGTGTGTGTGTGTGTGTGTGTGTGTGTGTGTGTGTGTGTGTGGTGTGTGTGTGTGTGTGTGTGTGTGTGTGTGCGTGTGTGTGTGTGTGTGTCATCGCCCAGATTTAGATAGAGATCAAGAGAGCTTTAAACGCCAGTGGCCTAGCCTACATATTTCAATCATATAATTGTTTTGGTCAAAAACAGTGAATATCTCCTCACAAATTACTTCTTATCTGACTGTGTGTGCACCTAAAATAAATGCCAGTGTTAATTCAAAGCCTAGACTCTGTAAATGGGCATGTTGCTAGCTATGGTGGCCCCCCTTTGTTTACATAGGCCTACCAGTTTACAGAGCCTAGACTCAGCACACACAGTACTTACAAACAAACATTTAATAAGGTAAAGGAATGTTTAGCTACTTTAAAGAATAACTTTGGAGTGTTGTTATGAACCTAGATTGTAGAGATTAAGCAGCACTTGTACAGTAGGCTAGTGATGTGATTTCAACATTTCATGCTGGTGTTATAAGGACTGAAAGTGATTGAACATGTGCTGAAAATTGATAGATCTCTATTCATAACCAGTTGGGCACCAGGTGGATTGATACAAAGCTCCACAAACAAGGAAAATGAAGTGTTTTGGCTAAACTGCATATTGTATGTTCACTTTGATCAGGCAGGGTTCCCAATGTCTCTGAATTATTCCAGAAAAATAATAGGTTGCTAAACAGCTCACATAGGACACAGTTGAATAAGCCTCTTAATGTTCCTCTCATAGTGCACCAGCTTGATGCATTTACCTTTTGAAAGGTAAAAAGGGGGTATTATATGAACACACCCATTTTGATTGATAATAGCCTATGTCATTCATATATATTTTTTGAATATATAAATATTTGAATAAAAAGTAGGATATATTTTATTCTTCAATAGCTTCGATGTTATGTGACCCAGTTTCTCCAAATTATTCCAGATAATAGTACACAGTCAAACAACTCTTAATTTTCCTCCAAATGTGCACCAGATGAATGCATTCTGGGTTAAAAGGTACCACATTTTCTTTCGGGGGAGCATGCCCCCGGACCTCCCTAAGGACTGGGTTCCCTCAGTTTCACAAAAGGATGTGGGAAACACTGGTTCAGGAATTACACATTAATAAGCAGGCTTGCTTATGACTGGATTTATAGCTTTTGATACTTTGCGGTAAAAATGGCTCTCCTGTTGACTTTGTCCTGTCAGTGCGGCTCTCCTGAAAAAAATAGTGAATACCACATTAGTACATTATGAGGAACAAGGAAGTCGAATGTCACTCATGTCATGTGATTTTGTTTCAGTGTTTTGTTCTTTCTCTCCACTCGGAACAGCATATCCACATTCTTGAGACATTTAAGGAACAGGCTTAATGTTCGTTTGTAATCATGGGTTGTAAACTGATGTAATCGGAGTCTGGTGCACGGAGAGGAAGCAATGACTGATACTGCGTGTATGTTCATGTGTGTGAGAGACAGTGTGTACCAAGAAGAAGAAAAGACCAGCTGACTTTTAACGAAACCAAAGGAGACAAACACTTGGGGATAAGCTTCGAGAATGGTTACAAGTCAACAACCCTTTAGGTTGGACAACGACGAAATGGAGGGTCGCTGGTCGAATCCCTTTACCCCGCCGGATATGTCAGACGCTGACTATGACTACGAAGCCCTGGTCAAATACCTGGAACAACTCAAAACCTGGTTGGAACCACTAGCAACCAATGGTAGGTGGAGGGGAGTGTGTATAACATTGTCTTAAAGTTGCCAAGATGGATTTTATGAATTATTGTATTTTGTCTAATGTTGCAAAAATCTCAAAATTATGCATTAATGCATGATTTACAACCAACTCAGGATTTTTGCCTGTTATATAAAAATTAACATTATTTTTTTCAACTTGAGTGATGGAATATGATGAACAAACCAATTAATACATTGTATTATTTGAAAACTATAAAATATAATATTTAACACTTAAAATATCCACTATGGTTGATGTGCAACTACTGCATCAAAACTCCATTCATTTACAATTAAAGCTTCACCGAGTCATGGCTGCACAAAGACGCTCTGCACTTTATGACGTCAGCAGGTTTTCACCTTTTATATACTATCTATGGTTTTTACTCATACGGGCGGACAGGAGTGAAAGCTCAGGGAAGAGTCGAGGAGGAGGGATTTGTCACTGTGTGTACATAAATGAACAGTGGTGTCGCCAGTAGGCTACAATCAAGCACAACAGACATTAACTGTTGTGTACAGTCCATAATTTCCACAAAAACAGTCAACGTTTATCTACAGTAAGGAGCTAGCACCGGTGTGGAAACCCATTTTCCAACAGTCCATAGACACACAACATGTCCCAAGAGCCTTGAAAACATCACACATCATCCCCCTCCCAAAGAAATCATGCCCCAAGGAGTGCAATGACTTTAAACCTTTGGCACTATCATCTCTATTTGGGCGATTCTGACCCACGATGGGATGCGACAGATATAAATACAAGAGTATTAATCTAATCATAATCTAGTTATACTGCATTATAACTAGATTATGTTTATGGTCAGCATGTAGATTAGAAAAAAAAGAGAGTATGCGATTTGGAACACAGGGAAAGTTTGAAATGCTGTTTAGACCAGCAGAAGCCATTTTACTCTCACAAGACATGAAATCAACAATAAGTTCATAGCAAGTCAGTTGGCATTCTAAATACAATATATATATCTGATCCAGGACTCTTGATTTTTTTCAGGTAAGCCAAAATCCTTTAGGGATGACGACGACCACAAAGTCCAAGCCGAAAACCTGATGAGAAAACTCATAACCCTGATGGAACAAGTAACCAATGGTAGGTGTAGGTGGAGTTTGTATTACAATGTCTTAAAGCTCCCATATTGTGCAAATGCACTTTTCCAATGTTTTTGAACATAATTATGGGTCTACGGTGTGCCTACAGACTGCCAAAGTATATAAAAAAAGAAAGCTCTCTCCTTTTCTCACTGTCCCCTTTTCTGAAACCCTCCACCTCTCCCCCCAATATACTCCAGTCAGAATTCGAAAAAGATGTAGGAATTCTGAGCCTGCTTTATTTCACTTTTATTAACCCATTCTTTTGCCTTTTAATGCATACAAAATTAACATTCAGTTTTTTAACTTAAAGCTGGGGTATATGATTTCTGATTGGTCAACGTTAACATGAGCTGACACTTTGACTAATCAAACCGAGGCTGCGATTCTCTGTTCTTATTGGCTGTTGGGACTGTCCATTCACTTTGGCACGACTTTGTTGGTGTAGAGCGTGTCAGGGAGGGACCATAGGGGAGGGACCAAAGAGAACAAGTGGAGTGGTTGAGGTATTTGGATTCAAATCTCTATCACAACTGCCATTTTCACCCCAAATCCTCCACCCCAGCTTTAAGTTATATATGATTAACAAACCAATGAATACATTGTATTATGTCATTGTCAAAACTATAAAATATAATATTATACAAATACAATATCCGCTACTATGGATGATGTTTAACTACTCCCAAGAGATGAAAGTCAACAATATGTAAGTTCATGGCAAGTCAGTAGGCATCCTCTTATAACTATTTCCAATGCAAATTAGCTGCACAATTAGTTGATACTGTTGTAACCTAATGCAAAATACAAGATATATTTCTTATCCTAGACTCTTGATTTGCTTCAGATAAGCCAACAACCAGAGAGGACAACGATAAAGTTGAAGATGGCTTGCTGCCCTGTTCCGAGATGGAAATGTCGGACCGCTGTAGTTAACACGGTCGCAGACGCGCAGTAGACGATGGATGTGTGTTCCAGGGGTCAGTATTGTTTAGCATTTATTTTAGTTTTTTGGCCTGTCTGTGTGTTTATATCGGTGTCTTGTAAACCCTTGTGGGCTGGGCATGCTAATGCATGACACAATAATAAAAAGGAAATTCGATAAAAATAAAAATAAACATTTGACAAATAGCTGAGAGACAGGATGTAGGAGGATGTGGGGATGAAGAACAAAAAAACAATGATGTGCTGCCATTGTGCCACTAATATGTGTCCAGTGAGCATTGGCCTTTGCCTCTGTACTTAACTATAAGGTTACAATCTAATGTTCTTTTTTTATATATATATATTTTGTCTCCAGGATGGATTTGTTGAGTTCTTCAGAGTGGCAGACCCCGAGTCTACAGTGAGGAACACTCTCATGGCAGTTGCTGGATTTGCTGGTATCGGGGCAACACTGGCCCTGTTGATCAGGTGAACTTTGGACACTCAAGAGACTTTATATTATTAAAGCCAGCCAGCCAAGCCATCACGTTTGGGCTTGAGAGAGAAAGGACTCAAAGCTGAACTGATGAATCATCTTTTTCCTGGGCTTGCCTTCACCAAAATTCAATTGAAAAAATTATTCAATTGAGTAAAAGTGTAAAGGGCTGAATCATGTGTGGTAAGCACATAAAGTAGTTGCTCAATTCCAAGTACAACCCATGGACCTATTATTAAAAGTGCAACCTCCCTTTCAACACTAGGGGGAAGCACAGTCATTTATATGTCATGTTGTTCAGTTGAGGACAGAAAGTTGTGGCTATTTCCATCAATTTCCGGAAAGTTTTAGTTGTGTGGAAAATAACCACCAGTTAAAATATCGCACATACTGGGAATACAAGAATTTAGCAGTTCTGGAACAAGCTAGAATGTACCAATATTGTGTGAGAACATTAAAGTTATGTTTGCTCATTTTAGGGCAGGCTGGCTGTATATGTCAATGATATTTCCCCTTTTTAGTGATTTATTGGAGTAAATAAATGCATGTTTACAGCCAGGATTGTTAAAAAAAATATATATTATGATTATGTATTACATTAGATCAGTGTCAGAGTGAGAGCAGTCATTTATCACAAAGAGGTACTAAACTAATGCAACCAGAACTGCTTTTATCTACAATCCAATGCTATGGTGTAAAACAGGAATGTATTATTAGATATAGTTCAATCAGATATATAGATAGATAGATAGATAGATAGATAGATAGATAGATAGATAGATAGATAGATAGATAGATAGATAGATAGATAGATAGATTGATTGATTGATTGATTGATTGATTGATTGATAGATGGATAGATTATAATTTTAATTGTGAGACAAGTTAGCACGATAAAACATACAACTTCCCAAAACCTAAAATGAGGAAAGTCAAAAAATCAAATGATACTTTAGTAGCCTATAAATACAAAAACTACAAAATATACTGTATATAAATATAATTAAATAAAAGTAGCATTTAAAACTATAAAGCAACATTTGTGTGAATGTGTAATTAAACATAACTATTAGCCTAATGTTGACATATTTTACTCTTGAGTCACTTTCTTGTCTATATTACAGCCAAAGTATGAACAATGTTTGGAATGTTGCCAATAGAGCCTCCCCTGTCGACATATCTTAATTTTTAATGTAGGCTAATGGAAAAATACAAAACATAAATCTCTCTCTCTCTCTCTCTCTCTCTCTCTCTCTCTCTCTCTCTCTCTCTCTCTCTCTCTCTCTCTCTCTCTCTCTCTCTCTTTGTCTTTTTTTCAAACGTGAGGGGGAAGCATGGACATATAAAGAAAGGGGGTAAGTACTTCTTACGATGACGCATACATTAACGCATGCCGACGTAACGGCGTCACCACCAGCCCTCTTTATAAAAACGGCCAACAGCTCTTCACTTCCGTTTCTCTGTAGCTCTGCCATGGATAACGAATGAATGTAAGGGAAATAGCTAGCTATTTGTTTAACACAGGCTAGCCACCTCCTATCTTTAATCTTCTTCTCTTAATTTTTCTTCCTGTAAACTATTTGAAACGCTTATTATCTAGAAACTACTATCATTCATCATTCCAACAAGAAGAGCAAGCGACCAGGCGGCGTTTAACGAAACCAACGGAGACATGAGCTTAACGTGTACTACTCAAAATGGAGTCCAGGAGGGCTCCATGCACTACGCTTCGGCAGATTCATCCCCGCAAATGGCTATGGGCTCTTCTTTAGGGCCAAGAAACGGTAGTGTAGGGTCGGGCGAACGGCCCAAAAACCTGGGGATGAGCTTGAAGAATGGGTACAAGCAAAAAAGCTTTAGGGTGGAGGACGACGTTGAAGACGGTTCGCTGCCCTGCACCCCGGAGATGAATTCGGATATGGAAATCGAGGACTCCGGTTGCCCAGCAGGATATGGAGTCCTAGCCAACGACACGAGGCAGCTCATAACCCGTTTTCTGATGGAGCATACTGGACTTTCGAAATCGTCTCGGTGGAAAGAAAGCAAACCACTAGCGACCATGAAGAGAGTCGTGGAGGGCGTTTTGGAGAAACACAGATACGCATACAATGGTAAGTGTAGGTGGAGGGAGAGAGAGAGAGTGTGTGTGTGTGTGTGTGTGTGTGTGTGTGTTCAAATCTCTCACTTACAAATGTCTTACAGTTGTTTAGATATTGGTAGAAGGATTTTATAATTTTTATTTTATGACGTTGCAAAAAAATAATCTTATAGGTGATATATTTTTTTCTTTTTTTTGCAAGTGACACATCATCATTATTTTATTAGTAGAGGCATTTTCCTATTGCATTTTGAATGACCTTACATACAATAGTATATCTCACTTGCCTTTCCTGAGCCTGTACCTGCTTCATATCACTTATATTTCCCCATTCATCATGCATGAATGGGTTAATATCAGGATTATTTTTAATTATTTTTTTTATGCATTCCAAAGTGAACATTCAGTTTTTCAACTTCATTAGGTGGCTGATGTGCAACTATACCATCAACCCCCCTTATGCATATATACCAGAATAGTGACCACAGTGCAGGAAAGGGTTAAGACCTCAGGAATGCTGTTTAGAACCAATAGAAGCCATTTTACACATGAGATGTAAAAAGGAACCATATGTAAGTTTATTTTTAAGTCAACTAGTCTTCCTCTTACATCTACTTTTCAATAGATTTAACTACAACCGGTTAATACTGTTGCAACCTAATGTAAAATGCAAGATGGATTTATATTCTAAACCCTTCATTTTTTTTTTCCCCCAGGTATGATCAGAACACTGTCACTGGACGACCGAGGGGATGCAGAGTTCGTCCGATCGGTAGCACAGAGCCTGTTCGCAGACGGAACTACAAACTGGGGTCGAATCGCGAGCCTGGTGGCCTTTGGAGCGGCCGTATCTCAATACCTGAAAGAAAACGGCAAGGGCGACTTTGTGGAGATGGTGGGGGAAGAGATATCCTCGTATCTGCTTTCTGAACAGAGGGAATGGCTGGTCAAGAACAATTCCTGGGTAAGGAACTTTATGACAAATAGCCCAAGAGAGACAGGATGCAGGGTTAGGGTGTGTGAGGGAAGAATTCCACTGATTGCATAAGTGCTACCATTGTGCAACTATGCATACGTGTCCAGTGAGAACAGGCCTTTGCCCCTGTGCTGTGCTAAGCCATTGTAAAATGGAAAATGGACTTGACTTGTATAGTGCTTTTTAGCCGATTTTCTCAACCCCAAAGCACTTTACAATTCTTACCACATTCACACACTCATACACCGATGGCAGTAGCTGCCATGCAAGGCGCCCTCTTAACCACCATTGTACTGTATGGTTACAATACAAATGCAATCTATTCTAATGTTCTTGTTTTAACTTTTGTCTCCAGGATGGATTTGTTGAGTTCTTCAGAGTGGCAGACCCCGAGTCTACAGTGAGGAACACACTCATGGCAGTTGCTGGATTTGCTGGTATCGGGGCAACACTGGCCCTGTTGATCAGGTGAACTTTGGACACTCAAGAGACTTTATATTATTAAAGCCAGCCAGCCAAGCCATCACGTTTGGGCTTGAAAGAGAAAGGACTCAAAGCTGAACTGATGAAAACAAAGTTGTTTTTCATCATTTTTCCTGGGCTTGCCTTCACCCTGCCCCCCTCTCCCCCTACACCCCAAAAACTGAAACCTTGTTTGCAGTAGGGGGGTAAATGTAAGATACCTGTCAGAAAGTTTTATTTAATTTACATAAGAAAATTTATTTTTTTAAATACATGTGGAAAAATGTGTCTATGCAAAAATTAAAAACTGGGTATGGGCAGCAAGATGACCTGATTTCTTCTGTGTGTTTTATATTACAAGTTTGTTCATAATTATAATATCACCATGGTAATGGTGCCCGTAGCAGGAACGAATAGCTGCATTTTTTGATTTTTTTTTTTTTTTTTTGGTCAAGCAAGTTATGAAGCCCATTCTAAAAGGAGCCCATTCATATCCCTGGATCCTATTTTAATATGGACTCTTCAACCTTGTCAGGCGGATTTGCATGGGTGTAGCTCTATTTCCTCCTTATGAAAATGTTGGATCTGCACTATGATAGCAGCAACCACATACTGGGACTTTTTTCTTTTTTTTTTGCGTGGAAACATTTTGAGTCTGTTTTGAAAAAAGGACTGAATTTGGAAGGTGAAAATTGAATCGAACAACTTCACCAAAGATGCCAGTCATTTTTCGGGGAAGGATACATTGGTTTCAGATGAGGATAGCAGACAATGATAAATAGTAACACATCCAGTTGTAAGCTAACAAGAACTGTGTATAGTTTTTAAATAATAAACACTTACATATAATTCACATGGTTTGAGCCTTTGACACAATCTTTTTGTTTTTGTTAAGTGGCTATAAGGAACTTTTGGGTGTTAACTCTAGTGGCCCCTTTGGACAAAAGCGGTAGTGTTTTTTTTTTTCTACGCCAGCTTTTGTTCCTGGCTACCTGGACAAAGGCATTTAGAAAAAAATATATAAAAATAGTGTTATTTGCACTGATGGTCTTGTTTGCTGTTTCATGTAATTAAATGATCATCAGAGGAAAACATTGACTTTTCAGAAAATTCAAAAGTTCCTTGTTGCACTTTTTTTTTTAAAGTTGCTTTTATTGGTTATTACAGGCAGATATACACAAAATACACTCACACAAGGCTATGACTATTTTACACTAGCAGAACACTGGTTACATCTACACTCATCTAGCTGTGTTGTGCGGAAAATAATCGCCTAACCTTAAACTCTAATCTAAGTTTACCAACCTCCATACTTGTCAATATTATGTTTATTCACACCACAGGGCCGCGGTTGCAGTTTCCTAGAAATTTGCTGTTGCTGACGTGTTCAGCTGCATCCGCTGTGTAGCGAGTGTCGGTGTTATCTGCACAGAGCTGGTGCACAACACACCAGTGCACCAGCAGAAAGCTAAGATTGTGAAACTGGGTTAAAAAACAGCAGTTCTCAAACATCCTCAAAAAAATTGCATAACATTGTCTAGTTTTTGAGTTGGGAAGTCTGTTTTCGTTGCCTAGAAATTGGTGGCATAATCAACTAATGTATATTTGATTGGGTACTTTCAAATGGAAGCAATATAGAAATTGCAGTGTTCTTATGGTGGCTTTTACCCACTTACATCTCTGATAAGGTTATAATCAAGAAGGTGTGTAGTCAAATACAGCAGCTCCACCCTTTAGTGCTATAATGTTGCTTATGGCATTAAAAGTAGAGTCAGCGATTCTGGAGAATGTCTGTCAAAATCAGTGAATATCTCCTCATCTGCTACCTGTATGTACTGTGTGATCCGGTGTTAATACACAGCCTAGGCTCTGTAAACTGGCATGTTGCTAGCTAAAGTGGGCCCCCTGTCAGTTTACAGAACCTAGGCTGTGTATTAACGCCATTGTATTTTTCCATTGCCCACACAGTAAGGGACAGGTAGTGGATTTTGACCTACTTGGCTTATGACAAAAAGAGATTATTGACATCATGCGATCGCCAGAATCACTGACTCCACAATTTTTGACCTAGTATTACTAAAAATATTCTCTTATTGCCTAAATAGTCTATTTTAAACCCTAACTCGTGCTGTAGACCATATTAAGCCGGGGGAATCCTTGGTGATGATTTTTTCGACTACACTGCCCTGCCGCCCCTTGTTTGTTCAGATCCTCCCTGTCGTCGCGGGTTACCAGGTGCAAACACACACTCACACAGGTCTTGAGAGGAAATGGAGTAGAATGTAACCATGGAGACGACCCACAGCGGACCATTCCATGTCCCTCTAGAATATAAACCTACACTCTACCCTCTAGTCTGTCTAACCACTGTTTCATTGTGAAGAATAGGCTGACATACAATGGGGGATTTGAGGCTGAGGCAATCTTCTAGAGCTGTTTGCACCATACTCAAGTGTATTGGTGTGTGTGTGTGTGTGTGTGTGTGTGTGTAGAAACCACAGAGCAATGCTGAAGTGTCTTGGGGCAGAATATGCAAAGTAAAGTCTTTGAACCAACCTTGATGTTGGGAACTTGCCTATTAGAGCAATACATTATTTAGGAGCTAGTGAATACATTATATTTTCTCTTCAAGGGGATATTTAAGATGTAATGTTAACGCTTAATATACGGTTGATTAGATGGAGATAGGGTTAATTTGAGCTCGTTTATCAGTGACGGGTTGGACATAATAGGACCTATTATGTCAAGAGATGCAAATTATGTTACAATTCATTCTTAAATGTTTAAGTCATTCTGGAGAATGCTTGTCAACATCAGTGAATATATCCCCCTCGTTTGCTACCTGAACATACTGTGTGCGCACTGTAAGAAAAAAAACCCATTGTACAGCCTAGTATCTGTACATGGGCATGTTGCTAGCTCGAGTGGGCCTCTTTGTTTACATGCACATGACAGACACTTATCCTTCAAACTTAGGCCTAAATAATCTGCGTCAAACTAAAAATGAAAATGTTGCTTGCGGTTGATTATTTCGACAGGGCTGTTAATCCAGTTAGATCTAGATTTAGACATTCTCACCACAGTTATTCCCACTGTAGTTAGATGACGCTCATAGCAGGAACTTAATGAGGAAGCTGTTGGAACCAATGTCCTTTTTTAAAGGTGCAGTGTGTAACGTTGGGTGTGTCAGAGAAGTGAACATTTTCTTAGGTATGTATTCTCATAACTGAATAAAACAAACTTTCCTCACAGGAAAATGTGATCCCTGGAACACTGAAGTTAGAAAGCTCCCTGAAAAGTTTCTGTTTCACTGTTGTTGTTTACAGCAGCAGGGCCCACAGTTTGGTTTACAAACATATTCTAGTCTTATGTTTGGTTCCAGGTGCTTCAAAATAATTAAGGTTTGATTCATGATGATGGAATTATTCAATACTAAGAATTACATGTAGAGAAAATATGTTTAACTTAACTGCAGGCTCTGCAAATGTAAACAAACCCTCCTCCTCTGAAACTGCATACTGCACCTTTAAGAAAGATACAGAGCTCACTAGAATGTTATTGCACATTTTTCACATTTTGCAGGTGCAGTTGTTTTTACCTTAAAGTGTACACTATCTGTTGACAAAAATACCTTTAACATGTAAGTGTAGCCTGTCCTGTACATTATATGTTGTTTTGAAACAAACATAGTGCAGAATGTGTACTAGCTAGCAGCTGTAAAGAATTTGAAAGCGTGTAGAAACCCTTTTAGCAGGTGAAGACATTCCTTTCGTGGGATCGTTTTAAGGAGCGGTTTTTTGAAGCTATTGTCTCAACACACATACTTGACATTCAGATCCTGTGGAGGTTTGTATTGATTATAATCAGGCTTTGATCACTGCCAAACCCAGTAGGATTAAGGTTTGCTCAATGCTTAGACTTGCTTATATAACCAGTGAAGAGTGTCTGTCTATTTACATTCATAAAGTTTTTTTTCTTTTCTTTCAAAGTATATACATTTCTCTGCAGAGTTTCTAAGGAAGTGGGTATTTGGTGGCTCCAATAAGTGACTATTTTGACACACATTTGAGAATTAAGAAAACTTAGTTCAAATTAGTTTCAGAAATAAACTACATTCAGTTATGGTCAACTTTTTCTAGCTTTTTCTCCATTCAGAAAGCTTCCTCCATACGTTTTTTTAACCCTTATGCCCCGTTAAAAAAAAGTTACACTGGGACCGCTTCGTACATTTTGTGTATTTTGACCTTTAAACTGCATTAAAATGATGAAAGATCAATATTTTTTCACAATTTTTTTTTCCATTTTTTTCATGAAGGGGTTGTTATTCAATTCATGTTGTGATTTAATAAATCACAAATAAAAATTAACCCTTTAGATGCCATTTTTGATCATATACCACTAACCGCTTTTTTTGAAAAATACACATAAATTCAATATTCAAATCTTTTTTTTAACTTTGATTATTATTAGTATCACCGGCTCACCCATCTGAATGATAGGTGAGAAAATTATATTTGGTGCATTATTACTTTTTGTTTAATGTCAGATTGAATAAAAAAGTTACACTGGGACCCGCTTCGTACATTTTGTGTATTTTGACCTTTAAACTGCATTAAAATGATGAAAGATCAATATTTTTTCACAATTTTTTTTTCCATTTTTTTCATGAAGGGGTTGTTATTCAATTCATGTTGTGATTTAATTAATCACAATTAAAAATTAACCCTTTAGATGCCAGTTTCGATCATATACCACCAACCGCTTTTTTGAAAAATACACTAAAATTCAATATTCAAATATTTTTTTTAACTTTGATTATTATTAGTATCACCGGCTCACCCATCTGAATGATAGGTGAGAAAATTATATTTGGTGCATTATTACTTTTTGTTTAATGTCAGATTGAATAAAAAAGTTACACTGGGACCGCTTCGTACATTTTGTGTATTTTGACCTTTAAACTGCATTAAAATGATGAAAGATCAATATTTTTTCACCATTTTTTTTTCCATATTTTTCATGAAGGGGTTGTTGTTCAATCTATGTCATGATTTAATTAATCACAATTAAAAATTAACCCTTTAGATGCCAGTTTCGATCATATACCACCAACCGCTTTTTTGAAAAATACACTAAAATTCAATATTCAAATATTTTTTTTAACTTTGATTATTATTAGTATCACCGGCTCACCCATCTGAACAATAGGTGAGAAAATTGAATTTGGGGCATTATTACTTTTTGAATAATATCAAATTGAATAAAAAAAGTTAGATTTCTACCATTGACTTGCATTATAAGAAAACTTTTTGGCAACCCGCCTTTAAATTAAAGTGAAACATTTTTTTTGCCTCTGATTTCCCATATTACTGCAGAAAACACAATGCAATTGGGTAAAATGAAAGAGAATAGTAACATTTACCCATTTTATCACCTCTTTTATCATCAAAATATGAATTTTTATGATGAAAACCACTCACTAAAACTACAAAATAACAGCTTTTTTTTTTTTTTTTTAGTGTGTGAGTGTGTGTGTATGTGTCTGTGTGTGTGTGTGTGTGCATGTGTAAGTGCATGTGTGTGTGTGAAAGTGTGCTTGTGTGTGTGTATGAGAGGAGAGAAATTACAAGGGGTACAGATTTGCAGCCCTAATATCGTATGACACATGCAAACACACACACCCCCCCACACACACACACATACACACACAATCTTATTTTGTCATGGACATGCAGACAACAGTCCCCCCCATCCATATCCAAACACATTTGACATTTTTCTTTAGATTTGTTGTCGCAGTGGCCAGTATTCCTGACATTTTTTAAAATTATGAAAAATCCTATTTTTTTTCAGGTTTGTGTCATGAGGAAAGTTTTCCCCCAGTAATACACCATATGAAATTCATAAATCAACTAGATAATAGTTAAAACCTAAAATGTGATGCCTTACCTTCAAAATGAATGCAAAACATTATATAAATTCTGATTTTATCTTGGCATGGCCAAGGAATCAAAAATACTGGTTTTATGGCTTTCTATGAGTTTACGAAATGGCATCTTTTTAGACAAGGATTTCAGTGTATGTGATTTGAGTACACACAGACACACTCCTGGATTTTTTTTTTTAACTTCAACCATTCTGACTAAAAGATGTGTTCACTAACTACACATCAAAACTATTTTATTGTATTTTTAAATTTTTTTAACTGGTTTGCAGCCATGAATTACACAAGGATGCCAATTTGTTGTAAAGGGTCACCATAGAGGTCAGTGGGGGGGGCTAAAACGGGGCATTTTTTTTATTGACCTTATTTTTACATAACCTTATCAAGTTTACTACAGAGAAATGGGAAATTACAGTCAAAAATATTTTTCACTTTAATTTTAAGGGGGGTGTCAAAAAATGTCGTTATAATGGAAGTCAATGGTACAAACCGCGTAGTTAGCGGTCCCAGTGTAACAAAAACATCTCACACAGTCAAAATGAAGTGGAAATGGATGAAACTCAGGATATCAAAACTTCATTGTAAAACACACCTCCTTACCAAATTTTATGGCTTGGGGACAATCACAGCCAAAATTATCTCAAAAATGCAACCCCAGATACACAGAATTCCACTAGCGGGGCATAAGGGTTAACTGGCCGTTTGTTTTGGTAACTTGATCTTTTGAGGAACTCGCTTGCCATTCTCAGACGAGAGCATTTGATTGGTTGAAAGGCCTCTCCACTTCCCGATAGCAACAGCCCGCCTGCCCCGCCCCCGTTTGGTTTTAAAAAAAGCAACAGTTTCTGGGAAGTCAGCTGACGCACAACAAAGTTTATCTTTAAACAGGAGGCCGCTCAGCTGCATAATTACTTGTTAAAAGCAGCCAATACTCAGAACTGTAGCTGTGATGTGTGTGATTAGGCCCAGTCCTTCGCAGTTTTAAAGTTTTGAAGTGACAGACTTGTCTAAAAAGGAAGCGGAGTTGGTTCAAGTTAAAAGTTGAGTGAAATCTTGCACACAGGACTGCAAAAAAAAATTAAATACTGAAAAAGCCCTGAAACATTGCAAAAGTGTCTAAAGCTGCTAGACTGGCAATGAATACAGATATCCCTTTAAGCTTAAAGGTGCACTATGTAACTTTGTGTGTTAGAGAAGTGAACATTTTCTAAAGTATTCATGTAACTGAATAAACAAACTTTCCTCACAGGAAAATGTGATCCCTGGAACACTGAAGTTAGGTAGCTTCCTGAAAAGTTACTGTTTCACCATTGTTTACAACAGCAGGCACACAGTTTAGTTTACAAACGTATTCTACTCTTACATATGTTTGGTTCTGGTTGCCTCAAAATATTTTTTCTTTATGATGAATAAATACTTATTCAATGCTAAGATTTACATGCAGAGAAAATATGTTTTGTGCACTAACTGCAAGCTCTGCAAATGTAAACAAATCTCCCTCCTCTAAAACTACATAATACACCTTTAAGAGTCTCTAATTAAATCTTGGCTGTGCTATTTGAATATGGGCTGCAGTGACAGTCTCTTTTAATAGGTCCATGGCTACAGTACAGAACTTGTTTGTGTCTACGTGCAGACTGTGGCCCTGAGGGTGTGTGCTGCCTAAAGGCCTCTCTATGCTCCAAATCCGTGCGTAAATAGAGACGTACGTTTACAACGTCATATCCGTCACTGCCCTCATACTTCCATGCGTCCTTTATGTTGGAATGGACATTAATCAAATCAACCATTAGTGGGCAGCAGCGCCGCTCAGAGTAAAAACGTACTCAAATTGGAAGAAGAAGAGTCAAAGAGTGAATTAACTGGAATACATATTTTATATATAGGTCCATGGAAGAAACAGCTTTAGCGATATAGGCTACTACCGTAGCGATGGAAGAGGCTAAACTAGAGGCTGTATTATAGACAGCGGGGGTCTGAGGACATTAATCACAACATGTCAAACAAACTAGTCTCGCACGGACCTCCGGCACTTCTCTATTGCTGCCGTCTAGCTGACAGCCTGCCGTCTAGCTGACATTCCTCCCCGTGCGATCCCCGCTCATGCTGCTCTGTTGTAGTTGTCTGTCCCTGTGCCCCGGCCGTGTATGTAATTTCGTACCAACTCACACAAACCTCTCCTCAAAAGTTTAGACATTTTCTAAAGAATTATGTCTTTCGTTTGTGTTTGTAAACAAATGTACAGTAAGTGAAAGGGAACTGTTGCCTGTGCGCCCCCCGTGATCTCCGGTAGTAATGCTCCGTTCTGTCCGTTTGGTACGCATCCGCAAGCTTGCAGGATACGTGCAGAAATACGGACGTAATGTACGCAGAGTACGGACAGAAGGCTCCGTCCGTATCCGTATGCGTATCTAACGTAGAGCATAAATGAGCCTTTACTCCTTCCTCTATCAGCCATGTTGACATTTAAACAAAACATGTCAAATGTTTCTCGGGTCATTCCATAAATCCTGTTCTAAGAGTAATATTTGTCTCCCTGTCTGGTGCCTGCTACACCTGTTGCACTACCACTTCCCTGTAGTTCGGAATATATAGGATTTCTTTCATTTTCTGCACATCCACGGCCGATCAACGAGGCCCGCCTTTAAAATAAACCCTGCATTCCAATATTCTTACTTTCATACTATTTAGTATGCCAGACAAATATTTAGGATGTCCCAATACATGCATGTCAATTGAAGTATGCCTTCTGTACTTTAGTAGGTAGTGTAGTAAAAATAAAAAGTATGTGATTTGGAACGCAGGGATACTCTATATTGGGGTTGGACAGATCCCTCCTAATATTAAAATAAGGTTCCCATCAGTTGTTGGTAGGACACTTATTATTGTAACACCACCATTCCAATAATAGCATTTCACTACAGACATAATATTAGAGGTATGTATGGTTGAAATAATAAAAGTGGAGAAAAGCAGCACAAATGGACATTGAAGAAAAAAAAGGAATCAAAAATGTATTCCAACTGTTTTTGAATTTTGAATTATCTTCAATACGGGGTCCACCTCAACGTCGTTTCCATAGCTACGTCCTTGCCAACAAAGCCAACTCCTCCATTCTTATTACATTCCAAATTCTATGAGCATAAAACCATCACTTCCTGTGCTTCCTAAAAGCTTTTCCCTGGAAATACCCGCCAGACAAAGACAGGGAGCCACATCCATTATAAAACCCTTATGCAAAAAGTTTACATTTGCTTATGCAGTCGCTCCGGTAACAAGCAGAAAAAAACTGCAAACACAATGTGTTCCTTGTTGTGTTGTGCTATTTTGAATTATGCACAAGACTTCAATTCATTCCCTGCATCTATCTAAATAAAAATGTCAACAAACTAAAGCTCCTGTTTAATCTAGTTTGAATGTAAAGCTAGATAGACGCGTGCTATGGTTGGTGTGGGAAATGTCCATATATAGGCAAAGCAGCCTTTGAATTGATAAACTCAGTGCTGTAAGTGCGATCACATAACAGCCTATTGAGCTGCATTGATGCTCTCCCATGTGCATTATCTGTCTGCAGATTAGTGTACTTCAGTCTTTGGCTATAAACTCTCTCTGAAACAAAATTGTGCTCGTCAAAAATTGATATTGACACACGTCTGTAAATAGAGCTGTATGCAAATCAGAGGAGACTCCAGATTAAGGCTCCAAATAGCACTGTAACCAAATAGCACTGTAACCATCCTATAAGTTGTTTAACAGGAAATTCATCTGTGTCGCTTACAATATAACATGATATACTAAAGATGATTGGGTCAGACTCAGAGCTAACTCAAAAGAAAATGTTGCCCATATACACTCACCCGCCACTTTATTTGGTACAGCTGTTCAATGTCTTATAAAAACAAAAGGCTAATCAGCCAATCACATGGCAGAAATGTAATGCATTTAGGCATTTAGACATGGTCAAGACAATGTACTGAAGTCAAACCGAGCATCAGAATGGGGAAGAAAGGGGGTTTAGGTGACTTTGAACATGGCATGGTTGATGGTGCACGGCAGGATGGATCCAGACTTTCATGTTGTTTATGCCAAATTCTGAACCTGCCATCTGAATGTCGCAACTGAAATCGAGATTCATCAGACCAGGCATGATTTTTCAATCTTCTATTGTCCAATATTGGTGATCATGTGAGAATTGAAGCCTCAGTTTCCTGTTTTTAGCTGACAGGAGTGGCACCCGGTGGGGTCTTCTGTTGCTGTAGCCCATCTGCTTCAAGGTTGGTCGTGTTTTGCGTTCAGAGATGGTATTCTGCATACCCTGGTTGTAACAAATGGTTATTTGAGTTACTGTTGCCTTTCTATCATCTCGAACCAGTATGCCCATCCTCCACTGACCTCTGACTTCAACAAGGCATTTTACGTCCACACAAATGCCACTTAAAGGATATTTTTTCTTTTTCGGGCCATTCTCTGTAAACCCTAGAGATGGTTTAGAGTGAAAATCCCAGTAGATCAGCAGTTTCTGAAATACTGATACCAGCCCTTCTAGCATGCACCTTCAACATTGCCATGTTCAAAGTCACTTAAAACCCCTTTCTTACCCATTCTGATGCTCGGTTTTAACTTCAATAAGTTGTCCTGTCCAGGTCTACATGCCTAAATGCATTGAGTTTCTGCCATGTGATTGGCTGATAAGTTATATGTGTTAACAAGAAAATGATCCGCTGTACCTAATAAAGTGGCCAGTGAGTGTATATTGACACTGTTCTTTTTCACACTGTCATTTCTCTATGTACATAATTATTGTGTTGTTGTGCTTGGGCCCATTTTCTTAAAAGCTATAGTGCGTAACTTCTCTTGCCCCCCGTGAGGAATTCTGAGGAATGACAACAACAACACTGTCGATTGGTGCATCTACATGAGGTAAGCCTTTGGTGATCGCGCATGGATTTTAAAATAGCGTTTGAGTTTTGAAATAGTCGTATATGTGGAGGGTGATTTGGTCTGGACTCTGGACATTAATCTCCCCGTGTCTCGGACACTCTTATCACAGATCACGTTTTAATCCATTTGGTGATGTGTCTCTCAGCTGACTCACACATTCTTTTGAAACTTTATTCTCTGATGGAATGACCACACAGAGCAGTATAACACACACACACACAGGGACACACACACACACACACACACAGGGACACACTCACACACACACAGGGACACACACACACATGGACACACACACACACACACACACACACACACACAGGGACACACACACGCTTATCCATGTCGGCAGTTGTGGCCTGGCCAGCTCATCACTGCCGCCATGCAGTCGCCGACATCCCGAAATATACACTGAGGGAATTTTAGTATGGGCTTTCGTATGGTTAATATTAATTTAAATAGATTAATAGTTCATGTATGCCCTGGGTTATGTGCCTGTCTATCTCACAGACATTTGTTCAGCCTCGTAGCCTGTTTGGAGACACTTAGGCCAGCTGTATTAGATTAGTCAAAGTCAAAAAAAAATGTATTGTCAGTTCTGATATTATGCGAGACATACATACATCAGAATCAAAATGGCGTTTATCTCTGACCCACGGTGCAATAGGAACGATGAAAGAAAATATAGTATATTTTTTCATTTAACTTTTATTTATCCTCGAGAGACCAATTGAGGGGTGACCCTCATTTACAATGACGTCGAGTTCAAAACAAATTCAAAGGAAAAACAACAATACATAAACAATATTCAATGCAAAAACATCAAATACACAACAACAGGTGAAGAGAAAAAAAACAATTGAAACATTTACATAGTGGTGAAGAGTGGCAGCAATTAATGGATCATTCCGCTTTCTTCTTCCTATCAATCAATCTGTTCTATCTAGTGTACATTGTGTGATGATGATGATGATGATGATGATGATGATGATGATGATGATGATGATGATGATGATGATGGCCTGCAGAACATTGCACAACAGTCAGTCTCTGCGGATTTGGTCATGGTCTTGTATTTCCGAGATGTCGCCATTTCCTGCACGGTAACAGAACGCAATGCTCTTACTGACATATCAGAGGTGAAATCTGTTGGAGTTGCATTATCTGTGATTGTGTGAATGGTGAAATTGTGATGAAATTATTGGTCAACATTTTTAGAGTCACGCTAAGAATCATGTCATCTTGATACATTTTGTAGTTAACTATCTTTTGAGATGCATCTGGACTCAGCCATTCTAGAGAAAGCTTGTTGTTAACACACAGCCTAGGCTCTGTAAACTGGTATGTAAACAAAGGGTATGTAAACAAAGGG
The DNA here is from genome assembly GCA_026122265.1 of Ammodytes dubius. Classification (NCBI taxonomy): domain Eukaryota; kingdom Metazoa; phylum Chordata; class Actinopteri; order Uranoscopiformes; family Ammodytidae; genus Ammodytes; species Ammodytes dubius. Next base: position 28,607,998 of record CM047509.1, read on the forward strand.
GGTCCTACCATACATATTCTATCTCTCCTGTCCCTCTTAGCAGTTACCTACAGTACGTGTAATTTCATTGCCCAAACAGAAGTGTTGTAATCACCCGCTATTTTCTCAGCACAGAATGTTCTGTAAACCCGGACGTTGACCTCACTATGAGATCATTTGGAGGCTTTCCATGTTTTGTTTTGGGCTTTTGTTTATTTATTTATTTTTGTACAAAGGACAGAACAGTTTGACAGCAGGGCCCGCATTCTTTTCTAGGAGGGGGAGGGATGTTCCCAGCATAAAGTTCCCAGGCTGCTTGTTAAAGACGGGAAGGAAGTAGGAGGAGGTTTGGGCCCTAAGAATAAACACTGTGCCCTTAGCAGTGTACACACAGCACTCCCTAAACCTGGCACTGTGGCATGGTCTCCCCACACACACACACACACACACACACACACACACACACACACACACACACACACACACACACACACACACACACACACACACAGGATCAAGGCTTAACACGTCGGGTTTTTTTCTTGCTTTGTGTTATTTTAATTGCAGTTAGTGGATAAGAGTGAAAGTGAAAGAGTGAAAAGTGAAAGTGATGTTAGCCACAGAAGGCATTTGTTTACTCTGAATAATTTTTCAGGAAAAAAACTGTTAACATAAAGTCCACGTATTCATTTTTCAGAAAAATGGAAGATAATTTGCCTCAAATTATTGTAATGTGAGTGAATGTATAACCAGATATACTGGTTGTATTTCTGCATTATTGATCTGGACTCTGCAGACAGAGAATAATTACCAGAAGTTTCCAGGCAATAGTCCATTAAAAACAGGATTGTGAGATAAGTGTAAAGGCCTTTGCACACCGGGCGCGTTTTATTCGTGCGATTAATCCGTTAATTAACGAACGTATACAGAGTCAATACAAGCTTCCACACCAGTGCCGTCATTTCGCATCGCGAATTTGCGTTTTTAATTTTTTCGAACTGAGTTCGATTTTTGGGTCGTCGCTTCTTAAAGGGAGACGTGACAAAATTCACATTTCAAAACATTCGCTTCGTTTCGTTTATTCGCGTCGCGACTGGTGTGCAAATGCCTTAACACCCAATGTGTGAGAAAATAGTTTTATTGTGCTAATCCGACTGAAATTGGCCTTTGAAATACATGTAAGTGAGCATGTTAGTCGTACTAAATACATTTCTCAATGTTGAGTTAATACACCCAGTTAATTCGATTGGTAGTTAAGCTACAATGCTCCTACATGGATACGGTCAATCTGACAGTAACTTGCCAAGGCGCTATAAACATGTTCCACAGTAGCATTTACAACTATATTCTAATCTTACGTTTGGTTCCAGGTGCCTCAAAATAAGTTTGTTTCGATTTATGATGATTGAAGAATTCAATACTAACATTTACATGTAGACTAAATACATTTTGTAAACTAACTACAGGCCCTGCAAAAAGTAAACAAACCTCCCTCCCCTGAAACTACATAGTGCACCTTTAACTAACTCACTCAATTGCAAAAGGACGCATTTGACAATGACCAAACAACAAAGATAGAGAAGTTTTTAACGACCTTTCGGGCACATCGGTGTCCTTTTGTTTAAAGACAGTTGTTAGGGAAATTTGAAACCCTGAAACTAGGTGACAAACATGTGAGAAGTAGGTCACCTATTTCCTTCTTTGTCACTGAACCCATATGCACTGGCTGTGTGTGTGTGTGTGTGTGTGTGTGTGTGTGGGGTGTGTGTGTGTGTGTGTGTGTGTGTGTGTGTGTGTGTGTGTGTGTGTGTGTGTGTGTGTGAGTGAGACATTTGTGACACAAGTTGCATTTGCTCTGGAACCCCAGGCGTTGTTTGCAGAAGCATCGTGACTTTTCAAAGTTGCAATGCATCTCTGTCTGTCTCTCTCTCCCTCTCTCTCTCTCTCTCTCTCTCTCTCTCTCTCTCTCTCTCTCTCTGTCTCTGTCTCTCTCTCTCTCTGTCTCTCTCTCTCTCTCTCTCTGTCTCTCTCTGTCTGTCTCTCTCTCTCTCTTCTATATTGACTCCTGCTTCGGTCAGGGTCAAAGTGAGACAGGCCCGGGCTTGCTTGACCCCAGTGCTCAGAGGTGTGATGTTGTTTTGTCTGGATAACCCATCAGGTGTGCTATGGGTCATATGGTCAGTGTGGGTTACAGCTTGATGGTCCCTCCACCTTTTGTTTGGAAAGCTGCATGTTTGCCAAGCAATTGATGGTGGTGGTGTGTTGACGTCTGAAATGTAGTCTCTCTCTCTCTCTCTCTCTCTCCTCTCTCTCTCTCTCTCTCTCTCTCTCTCTCTCTCTCTCTCTCCATCTCTCTCTCTCTCCATCTCTCTCTCTCTCTCTCTCTCTCTCTCCATCTCTCTCTCTCTCTCTCTCCATCTCTATCTCTCTCTCCCTCTCTCTCTCTCCATCTCTCTCTCTCTCTCCATCTCTCTCTGTCTCCAACATTCTGTGCAAGCTCAAAGAGTTCTAAAGCCAATTGAACTCAGTTGAATGGGGTCATTGTAGTTTGGAAAAAAACAAGAACAGTATAGCTGCTGATAGTCATCGTTGGTCGTGTGGACGTTTGGAGAAGCCAGGCATATGACCGGTTACCATTACGGCCGTTGCAAACATAGTCATGCATCTTTTCAATGAATCACATGTTTTGGGCACAAAGGCAGTTAGAGCTGAATAGATAAAAGGGTTGATAGCATCAGAAAAAGTTGATGTAAAATCGTAAAAATCAATATATGATATCAACATTGGGTGTCTCAATACACTTTTAATGAAATATGATTGAAAATAAATGTTCATTAATGTTATACAACTTAAAGTAAAAAAACAGTTTGACAGGACTGTTAGTGTGGCTATATTGAACTGTATCCATGCCAACCGTTATTGTTTTTAAAGAACGTTCAGGCAGAGATCTAATGTGATAGGTTCAAAATACTTGTTGTGTCATAAGAACCAGAGCATAGCCCGCCTCCTCTAAAACCGAATTTCTGTAAAGTTAATCAAACTTGAATGACAATATCTTTCATCTGGATTAATAAATATGCCTATAACTCACTCTTTTCAGATGCTTTACTATCATGCAACTAACTCCCCAAATTCCTTAGTCAGAAAGATTTTGTGGATTTTGTTTTTACAAGGGGCTTTAAGAGTTGAAGAGAAGTTCAAGAGATTACCTCATTGTCAGCAAGACAATTACATGCTGTCCACTGTATCTTCTTGGATCAGCACCCATATGCACTGTGTGTGTGTGTGTGTGTGTGTGTGTGTGTGTGTGTGTGTGTGTGTGTGTGTGTGTGTGTGTGTGTGTGTGTGTGTGTGTGTGTGTGTGTGTGTGTGTGTGTGTGTGTGTGTGTGGAATGATTCATTGCATCTTCCAGTGCCAGGGATCAAAAAGCCTCTATTCAAGCACCACCACAACGGTGCCGGTGGTCAGGCAGAAGTGCTGAGGGGAAGACAAACATGATGACTCATACCTTAATAATGATTTGGAAAACATGACAAATCAGACCAAGTTTGGCTGAGTGTGTTATATTCTGGGCCAGTCACTGTTTAACGATGGGGAAAAAGGCCTCAATCAAACCATCTTTAGCCTCGTTTCCACTGATCGAATGGTACAATTTGGTACGGCACACAATGATTTACTTTTCGACTGTCAAAGTTGGAAAGGGTACCAAAATAAAAAGACTTTGAAATACCTATTTTTGGCACCCTTTCGTTGGGGTCCCAAACCATACCGTATACCAAACCGAGCTGTACTGCTCAGTGGAAACAAGGCTTTAGTGACCTCAGCCCCCTTGTTGATTTGTATGGGGCCAGCCTGTTGTCTGTTCAAAATGTTGAACCTGGCAACAACACATTGTTATGCAGCAAGGCGATGAGGTAGCCAATCATGCAGTGAGAGCATCACACACTCCAGGCAGATCCCCATTGTTACTTGTTACTTGTTCCTTGTAACACTGTATTTCTATTGTTTAACTCACTTTTACTATAACTTTTCAGAGTAGTACAATTCGGGGCCTGAACATTTTAAATTCTATTATGAGTTTAGGCGTCTGTCAAGCCCTCAACTTCAAGGGTTTGTGCCTCAAAGTGGACTTTCTATATTGTGTTTCATCTCTTCAAATCTGGTTCTGAAGTTGATGCCTAAACTCTCAATCTTTCTAACAAAACGTTACATTTTTCAGCTCGTCCAACTATGGGGGTCAAAGAATCTCAGTTCTTATCTTGTTTGTCGTTGTTCAAATGAGATGAAGACACTAGCAGGAATCTGTCCTTTATCTGCATGATATACTTCTTTAGTTCCTGGAACCATTTGGTTGAAAGTAATCTATTGAGTGTTTTTTTTCCCCCCGATGGTTCATATTTTTCAACTCACTTCCTGGTCAGAAAACAGTAGTGTACTGTGCAACTAATGCTGGGCTTACACTAGAGGACTTTTAAAAGACTTTGAAAAGACTGAAGACTGAAACCCTCTTACATCTAAAGACAATCAACTCACACCTGAAAACAACTAGTCATTAGTTTTCAGTCACAGAGTGAGATTTTGAAAAGACAGGGGTCTCATATTGCAAGACTACAACTAGATTCCTTTTGAGATTAATATCATTTCCGCAAACGCGATTGTGATTATTTAATTAAAAACAAGTTAATTCAATATTCCGAGCGGGGGACTTCCTTTAGTTATTTGACCAGCTTTATTTGCTGATCTCATACCCCAATAACTTTAACTCCTAACCCTGTATTTGACGGTAGAGTGTTAAGGTTGCGCGGCTGTCAGCCTGGTTCTCCACCGAGGCTTCTATGAAAAAGTATCCGAAATAAGTGCCTCACCAGGCGGACACAGGTCGCGACTAATGCCGCTCCTCCTGTGTCGTGCTTGGTGCATGCGAGAGTGTGACAGTGTTTACGTCATTTCGCTTGAGCCAACCCCCTAAGACTAGCGATAATATCAAACATGTTTGATAATCAAGACGGGAAGAAGACTGGCTGAAATCGGGTCGGAAGACCACCATACACCAAACGACTGTGATTACGTGCGCGCGCCACAACTCCAGCACGACTCCCGTGATTTCAGTCCGACATTGGAAGATTGTCTGCGACTGTCAAATCGCGTGAAAAGTCGTGTAGTGTAAGCCCAGCATAAGACAGCAACATGTTTATTGAGTAAATGGAAGGGACCTTTGACATTTAAAAGATTGAATTACTGTGTACTATCCCCACATCCCTCATTCTTAAGAGGACAAGGGGACTTTTGAAATATTGTTTTCAACACTGTGTTTCTATACATATTGTGTTATTTCCCCTGTTTCATTCCCATTTTCACACAGATTTCAGCGCAAACGAAAACCACCAATTGTTTACCATCCGTCCCCGAGGGAATTTAGCAGGTGTTTTCCAGCTTCTGCCACCGCTTGTAGGGAAACTAAAACGTCACCAAACGAAAACAGAAATAAATGTGGTGTACAATACCATGGAATGTATCAACTACAGTAAGTACATTTAGTCAATTGTACACAGGGCACGTGGTAATTTGTCTGTTTCGCATATCCCATGTCCCCTCTCATATTACTTCAGAGGGGGTCAGAGCACAGGGTCAGCCATAGTGCAGTGCCCACTGCAATATATTGTCGACTTGGGATGGTAGGGTGGCCTAGAGAGGAAAAGAGGGGCCAACCAGTAACCATGAGGTCGCTGGTTTGATCCCTGGCACTGGACAGGAAGGTGTTAGTAGTAAAACTATAGTGGAATCTACGGTGCCTTTGTGTACTTGAGCAAGGCACTTAACCCCATCGCAGGGCGTGAGGACCCCCTCTGGAGTGTGAAGTCTTGAGTGGATATGCGAAAAGATTTTCAATGTAACCTTATGTTAATAACCAAATAAAGCAACTTAGCTTAAGTTGTTTGATCAACTTTGTTGCGAGTTTGCCATAAGGCTGATTCCATACGTAATGTAAGCCAATGTTATACACAATAGTGGACAATTGTGAAGTGTTGGAAAGGTTGCAAATACAAACGGAAAATTCTCAAAACAAAATGCATTTCTAGACTTAAACAGAAAAGGGGAAAATCCATCAAATCTTAAATCACACCTTAACTGCCCACATAGGGAGTATAGGAACAACATTTAGGTAAAGTCACCGACCAGAGTTTGTTTTTCATTTAACTTGCAAACCCATTTCTTTAGCCTGGTCCTTAAAATGTTTGCTCAGCGGCTTTACTCATCACGTTTAAGTGGCTTAAACTGTGTTACAAGATTACCTTGATCTCGTTAACCTGAGCTAGTCAAAGTCCCATGTATACAGCTCTGGAAAGAATTAAGAGACCACTCCAAATGTTCAGTGTCTCTTGTTTGACTATTTATAGGCATATGTTTGAGTAGAATGAACATTTTTGTTTTATTATATAAACTACTGACAACATTTCTACCTAATTCCAATGCATTTTTTGTAATTAAGAGCATTTTCAATAAATTGTGCAGCGATGAAGATTTAAGAAAAATCCAGACTGGTCTCTTAATTTCTTCCGGAGTTGTAGACATTGGGAGGGTTTTTACATTAGGCAAGGCAAGGCAAGTTTATTTCTATAGCACAATGTAGACACACGGCCATTCAAAGTGCTTTACAGTGGCCTACAATACGTTAAGATTATACACTAGAAATTGCATTTAAGAGATAGTAAAAACTAAGAAAATACATCAAGATTGAAGATAACATTTAGACAGCGATGTAGAATGGCTGCAATGAAAATCACGTGACTGACAATATAGATATTTTCTATGTTGCCTTTTTAACTTTGTTACTTTTTCATAGTTTCAAACAAATTTAGAAATATTGGGGAATCTGTATTCACAAAACCAAATAGAATGTATTTTGAGGCAATCTTCACCTACATTAGACATCATGTAAGCCTATCACATCCGGCAACATTACTTGTTTTTTAGCACGCACTGTATGACCACTCCTCGGAAAAGGCTGAAAATGTTGATATTTCCAGTAGTTCATTTCCAATACGTAAGTTTTTATCGAGCATTATGACAGTCAACACGGAAAATTACATGTGGTGTGAATGTGAACACACCTACGCTCTATTTTCGATCCACAGCAGAGTTGAAAAGCTGTGACTGTTTTGCATTAGTTTCCAATGAGATTGTTAGGTTCACACTTACAAAAAGTACATATTCTTAAACAACAGGCGTAATAATGGCTATAAATAGGTGTTTTTTGTAATTTTGTTATCTTTACTTTTAAGACACATTGTATTATTACATTTAACAATCATCAGTAGTGTGTATATAAGTGAACATCTAATTTTGTAAACGAAAAGAACAAAGGGAAAAAAAATACAGCAGGCAATATACTGAATCAAAAACAATGTAAACAAAGTAAGGCTGTTTCCATGGAGATACTATATCTCGTCCACTTTTCCTCAAGCTTTCTCAAATGTTATCTCCTGAATGACATATAATGACATTTTATATTCACACATAAAACAAAAAAAAAAAAAAAATATATTGTTTTTTATGTGATTAAATTTAATTGGATTAAACTTGACTTTCTTATTTACTTACATTGTTTTACATTATCACATGGATGGAGGCCACAGTTAAAATGTCCCACAGTCTAACCCAAAGGCCATATTTGCAATAACTTTGTGAATAGGGAAAGCACTATGGGTAACTTCCCTGCTTTGATTTGATTTAACTGCCACCAATACATTTCCCCAAAGCACATATTGTCCAGCTGTGTGTGTGTGTGTGTGTGTGTGTGTGTGTGTTGTGTGTGTGTGTGTGTGTGTGTGTGTGTGTGTGTGATGTTGTTGTCGTGTGTGTCTCTGTTGTGTGTGTGTGTGTGTGTGTGTGTGTGGTGTAATCTGCCGACCATTAAAATATACTGTTGGTGGTATCAGACAGTTATAGGTGTTATCCGGCCTTTGATAAATGTTTTACTAAGCCGATGAAATCACTGCTATTTTTTTTCAGTGCGTGGTTTCCCCCTGTGCACTCCACAGAGCGTGATACTACACCTACACCTGTGGAAGAAGAAGAAGAAGAAGAAAATAAAACGTTAATTAGGGGCTTTCCGATAAGCTTTGCTATTGTTTTGTCTCTGAAGGCTTTTTTGTTGAATTTGGGTCATGGCTGAAGTATTTCATCAACCCCCATGGATGATGATGTATGGGGGACTGTGTGTGTGTGTGTGTGTGTGTGTGTGTGTGTGTGTGTGTGTGTGTGTGTGTGTGTGTGTGTGTGTGTGTGTGTGTGTGTGTGTTGTGTTGTGTGTGTGTGTGTGGTGTGTGTGTGTGTGTGTGTGTGTGGCTTTGTTCTTTTTCTGTGAGAAACAATTTGAGTTTTTGACCTTAAAAGTGAGGCATTTTGGGCGTTTTTTCATTTGGGACAGCTCTAAAGTAGCTGTTTGAGGGTTAAACACTATAGGTTTTAAGGTTCAGTTATGAATTAGGTTTATGTTAGGGTTAGTGTAAGGGTTGGGGTTAGGCATGCAGTTTTGATGGTTAGGGTGAGGGCTAGGGAATGCATTATGTCAATGAATGTCCTCACAAGTATAGCCGAACAAACGTGTGTGTGTGTGTGTGTGTGTGTTGGTGGGTGGTGTGGGTGGGGTGGGGGGGGTGGGGGGGGGGGGGGGATTACAGCACAGACAAAATAAGCGCTCAGCTGATAGCCAAAGACACAAAGACGCCTGCCAGCAGCAGCCGGCCGCCGTCACATTAGAAGTAAAAGCTGTTTGGTGAAGTGTTGATCCCTGTGTTGTTGGTTTGTCATTTTACACTGACAAAGAAAAGGCTGCTCAATGGGTTACACAAAATAACACACAGTTTAAAACCATTTAATCCCCTCAAAATTCTACCATTAAAATGTTGTTCAAAAACGAATTTATCTAAATATTTGCGATATATTTTGTACTTTCGCGGCTGGATTAATCCCAGTGTTTGGGTATCTAAATCCTACTGTACTAGAGAATTCAATCAGAGTTGATTTTAAACCGGCAAAGAGGTTTAGCAGTTTAGGGAAACGGCCAAACTGGAACAAAACAGCCAGGGTGTTGAAGGATCCTTTGTGCGACATCTTGAAAGATAAGGACGCAGATGTTGTTTATTTTAATTGTCGACAGATCTCATGAAAAGGACAAACAAGGATTTGATTCTAACAGCCAGTATCAACACTGTGTCCAAGGATTTATTATGTCTCTTTTCTCATTTCTCTGCTTTACATAGCTATACTGTCATCTAAAAATGATTTATAAAATAAATTTGCTCCATAATAGCTCAGGGTTAAAAACAGCCCCACCGTTGCCCTATTGGGACATGTTCCTTTCATTGCAATGAAAACACTCACACCGTCCTGCTGCCAGAAAATACTCACAAGAGCAAGACTTGTGTATTAATACACCAGTGGGAACCAATAAGCTTTGGGGCAGAGACTCAGACAGTAATAGGAAGTCTGACAGTATGTTAATATTGCCTCCTTTTGTTCATAAAGACCTCTTCACCGTTGAATTGAAGGGTATTGAACTATCTGAGTTAAATGTGCAAAAAAAAATCATCCTAGCCTGAAAAGCAGAAAGATGTTATGGTCTCACTGTCTAACCTACATTTCTCTTCTGTGATCTTAGGGATTGTGAAAAAAAATCCCTTATGATCGACTACTGTACGTAAAAAAATCAGTTAATACACAGCTAAGGTTGCTATAGCTACTGTGGGCCCCTTTGTTTACATCGCCTTTGTTTACAGTTTACAGAGCATAGGCTGTGCATTAACACCAGAGGTTTTTCTCTCAGTGTGCACACAGTAAGGACAAGTAGCAGATCATAGAGGCATATTGATGGTTTTAACAAAAGTGATTTTGACAACAGACTTCTCCAGAATCACTGACTCCACCTTTAACATATGTGACATCAGCTAACTGTTTAAAAAGTCAAACATGGATATAATGAACCCAAATCAGTACCGGAAGTTATAAAAAAAAGTGTTTTAGTATTGTATCATTTCAACTGATCAAGTAAATACTGAATGCATGATAATACTGTATTTTATTGCTTAATTGAGCAACACTTGAATAGAAAGATAGTTAATGATTAGAATTCAGTTAATTTTCACATACTACACTGTCGCACTGGTTATTTTCCATACACTCTGTAACAGAAATGTGTGCATTTACATTTCTATTCTTACAAATGAAGTGTTAAGCATGCGTGATGAAGGCTGAAATTTTAGCGAAATGTAGCTTCCTTTCAATAAATTATTAATATCGAAAAAACGAGACAGTGTGCGGGAGTTTTTTTCTTTAGTTTGAGTGCACCTTCCTCTGACTCATGCTCCTGTCATGCACTCAGGTGTGCAGAGTATCTTTTTGAAATAAAATTTAATGTAAAAGGACTTTTGTTGCTTATTCTGTTGCCAAACATTAAAACCTACTTCATGGAATATGAAGGTGTATTGAACTCTGAGATCCTTTGTAGTATGAATGTGCAAAACAATTTGGAAATCGGTTCATCCAAGCCTGATGTGTACATCACACATGGTAAAATGTAGGGTTAGGATTAAACAGGACAAAGACTGAGGGAAGAAAAACCTCATTCATTATATTATAATAGCGATTTTATAATGAAATAAGCTGCTGAAGTATTCCTTTTAAGTACTAACAGGAAATAATTTGCATAAATGTCAAGTTGGGAAGTTTTTTTTAGGCGGAAGTGGAATATAATCAAGGCTGTGAATCTTATCAATGAGCAGGTGTAAGGTCAAACTCCGTGAGAAATGACTGCGTGGGTGTTAGGGTGTTAGTGTTTAGTGTGTGTGTGTGTGTGTGTGTGTGTGTGTGTGTGTGTGTTGTACTGTAGATACTATATTGGCATTTACAATGGATCAGATAACTTATTAATCATTGACATGCTTCTTAATTAGTATCGCACCATGATTATTATGCTTAGCCCTTCAAAACAAATCTTTCTTCAGTATATACAGTATATAAATAAATACATTGCACCTTGTGTCTGGGTTCGCTTTCTATGTTTTTAAAATCACAAAAAAACACCTGACCAGTTTTATATTGTGTGCTCAGTGAATAGTACTGGAAGTCCCTTGCAGCTGCCAGGGTTCTCAGGTGACATGTTGTGCATATACTGTATAAATGCAGTGTGTATTACCATGGGCCACATGGGCAGTTTGTCATCTGATCTCTGTCTGTTTGTACACGAGGTGATGTTTTGGATTTGCTTGTGTTTGCTTGATTTAAAAGTGAGCTAATGTGCATTTAGTCCCAATATAGTCTAAGCTTTTCCTATTCTTTTTTTGCAGAGGCAATCACATGAGTGTGTGTGTGTGTGTGAGTGTGCGTGTGTGTGTGTGTGTGTGTGTGTGTGTGTGTGTGTGTGTGTGTGTGTGTGTTGTGGGTGAAAGTGTTATATTCGTGTTGCTTGAGTGTGTGGATGTGTGTGGTGTGTCAGATGATAAGCCTGAGAAAGTTAATCCTCTTCCTAGATGAGGAATAAGGAATCACACAAAGTAAAACAGCACACACAACAACAGACAGACAGACACACACACACACACACACACACACACACACACACACACACACACACACACACACACACACATGTTTTCATTGGAATGAGTTTCCACATCCTGATGCTTGAGGAAATGCAATGACGAGATGTTTATCCTCCTGGCACATAAATTATTCTCACACTGATGAGCCTTGAATAATAAGTTCCTCTTCTTCTGTGGCACAAACAAGATTCAAAGTGTTTATTGTCCTATGCACATAAGAAACATGTTCTCTCAGTCATGAAATTCTTCCTTGTTTTCCACAGACTGAATGCCAAGAAAGAAACTGAAAATATGCAAATAAAGTAAAATAGAAAGAAAAAGCAGCAACAATACAGAATATACAATTAACAAGGCAAATGGAAGAGCAGCAACTATGTGAAACAACAAATTTAAGTTGAAATAAAATAAAATGGAATAGTGTAAATCCAAACAAACAAAGATGGCTGCTAAAGTCCATTTCATTTCAACATCCGACATCTGTCTAAAATGTAAATGCATTAAATCATCATGACTCTGCATTGGACACAAGTCAACACCAGCTAGGCCAATTTGTCTAATTGAACAATGGCATGGGTGCAAGCCTGTCTTAAAAAACCCGCAACACACTCCTTTTGGTGTGAAATGGATAGCCTGTTTCTCTTATTTGTTGGAAACCATGTATTGTTCGAGCTGCTATAAGTGACACATGTCATATCCACTAACTTATTTTTTCATGCAACGCAACAGCAGGGGGATTTTAGCAAATGATCCCACATGATGTTTTTTTTATTTTTAAGTTGGACTTTTTCATTTTTTTTTCAGGAAAACAGCTGTTGAAAAGACACTCATCACTCACTAGCCATCATCCGCTTGTCCTGGGTCGTCGGGGCAACAGATCCAGCCGGGGATTTAAAAGGATTTGGGTAAAAATATGTTGCTTCGCTTTTTGTTTAGATTGACACCACTCTAAACATTAAGCTGGGGCGACAGACGGCTAGCTTAGTTTAGCATGGCATAGATGGATAAGGAACAGCCAACCCTTATACTCTTTCTAAAAATTTGCCTACACACACACACACTTCTAAGTTCTAACACCTACAAATAACCAGGTATATGTTGTTAGTGTTAGTCTTTACGCAAACAGAGAAGCTGTGTATTTATGAAGGATTATGTACCGAGCTATTTCCTGGGCGGTTGACTTCTTGGAATACTTTTTGTCAACATGAGGGAAGAAATGGAGACGTAGAAACAGTGTCGTTTATTTAGACCTCAGATTTTGCCTGCTGTTAACACTATGTATAGAAGCTGTATCAAACTTGAGGTATGTCATGAGCTTTTATTAAAATACTTATTTAAAGGTGCTCCGAGAAACTTTTAGTTTGTGTTTATTCTTGCACGCTTTAGACAAAAGCGGTTGTGTCTTTGACTTTGCCAGCTGTTGTTCCTGGGTGAAGGTACCCATGACAAAGACATTGAGAAAAAACGATTTCAAAATAGCATTCTTTGCCCTGATGGTCTTGTTTGCTGTTACCTGCAATTCATGATCATCGGAGGAACAATTTTGACTGTTTCAGAAATATTTAAAAGTTCCTCATAGCTACTTTAACTTTCATCTCTGCACGGTTATTGTGTACCTGAAGCCAGTAGATGGTTTGGTTAGCATAGCATAGCATAGCATAGCATAGCTCTGACTGAAGGTAAGAAAAAATCTACCATCGTATAAAGTATACAATGAATTATGTAATCTTTAGTAATTAAGTATGTAAATAACATGTATTATATAGCGCTTTTCACAGACAGGGTCACAAAGTGCTTTACAGTGTGAATAGAAAATAAAGCAAAGTAAAAAAATACATCAAAGAATAAAATTAATTTAGGAAATTTAATAAAATAAAATAAAACAGATCAAATAGCATCATATAAAAGACAGAAGTAACCCAAATGCTAGCCTTAACAAGTTAGCCTTCAATTGACACTTAAAACCTATATATTAACTGGCCTAAAGCTGCACAGTCACCACCACAAATGTATTAACCAAATATTAACCATCACAGACGCACCTTTAAAGGGAAGTTGATTTGCTTAAAACGCCACCGGCTGATTTTGTTCCTTTTGATAACTGATCATGGTACAAACAAGCCCCGGGTGCTAACAACTAGCATGGCTTAGCCTTCATAATATGTATCATGTTAAACCTGCGAATGTTTTTGCAATGTATTGACTTCAAGAATAGCAGAGGATTTTTGAGAATCTTACTCGGGTTAGTTCTGACGATTGCAGAGTGTTTGCAGGGGTCATCCCAAAATTCCAGGGCTCAATTTCCCCATATTCATACATCAACAAATGGCATTTAATTCAATTTGTCCTATTTCAGTAGAAACGGAATGTGGAATTTGTGTTTTGTGGATAAAATACAGTTTGTAAAGTTAACAAACACCATTGATATTCATGATACATTCACAATGTGTTAACTTTACCAAATTGATTAATCTATACCACTTGTTTTGAATCATGTCATTCAAGATTTCAAGACTCAATATGTTAATTTGTCATATGCACAACAATTACATCAGCAGTCGTTGACATTGTAATATAGAAGAATATGCAAAAAGGTAAGCAGGCCTAGTTTTTACCCTGACAAAGTAAGTACAGGCGTATATTTTTTTCCCCAAACATATTATCAATTGAGTCCTGAGAACATTGATATGCTCTCTCTGCATAAAGATAAAAACTCCCAACATGACACCAACACGGGAAAACGTATTTACTGGTTGAAGTGCACGTCGGCAAATAGGCCGTAAACAACAACCTGCTACTCAAGACTACAGTACATGTGAGTAAACAGCTCTGTTCACACACACACACACACACACACACACACACACACACACACACACACACACACACACACACACACACACACACACACACACACACACACACACACACACACACACACACACACACACACACACACACACACAACAACACACACACACACACACACACACACACACACACACAGACTGAGAAACACACTCCAACACACACACACACACACACACACAACAGACTGAGAAACACTCACACACACACACACACACACACACAACACACACACACACACACACACACACACACACACACACACACACACACACACACACACACACACACACACAACACACACACACACACCACACACACACACACACACACACTACACACAACTGAATCACTCACGTCAACAGCCAGAAATAAATCAGCCACACTAGAGTATGTAATTTCTGTTCAAAGCCATGGTTTTTATAAATCATGACCGTTAACAGTGTGTTTCGACCTAACGGAACATTTAGAAACACTAGCACACCACGAACATCAGAACAACACTACACACACACACAACACACACACACACACACACACACACACACACACACACACACACACACACACACACACACACACACACACACACACACACACACACACCACATAGACAGAAACTTGATATCCGTCTATGTGACTGTAGGGAAACTATATATACTTAAAAGCTTTAATTTCAAGATTAGTTGATTAATATTATGTTACTAAGCTGTATTTATTTATAATGGAGTAATCAAACAACTGTTGCGGTCATTGTTCAGGTTTCTTGTTTCATTTGCTTAAAATAGATTTCTGTTATTATGTTGTTATATTTTGCTTATCTCAGTTGTAACCATTGCACATCTAGAAAATCATAATTATATGTTTTGTTTTTGTCATTTGCGTATTAATATACATTTAAAACATTTATAGTGTCGAAGCTATAGCATTGAGATCCATTATTTCTTACGTTGTTCAACTTGAACACTCTTGAAGCTGCTATGTCATTTCCAATTTGTTTTTTTTTAGATGCATCATCAAAATCCCCTCACAAAGATCAAATTATCTTATATTGAGTGTCATTGTTTTTTCAGAAATATTTTTATTACAATTTTAGACAAACATTGAAATTACAAGTTCTGTCAACACTCCTTAATTTTGATTACAAGCTTACATAGCCTGCAAAACAAAACAAATCTAAATAAAAATGCATCCTGTTTAACATAAGAACTTTACAAGAATGGCTACATAGTTGCAAATATGCAAAATAGGACAACATATGGCCTTTAAGAAAAAACTATAATTCAAAAAAAAATTTGCGATTGTCCCAAATAACGATTTTATTTGATTCTTTACAATCTGAGAATATTTAAAAAAATTCATAAACACTCATTTTTCAAATTGTCGTCACATCAATAGTATGGTTAAGTTATGCATATGTCTTTTTTTTGCTATTGCAGTTATATTTAGTTTGTCCCATGACCTCAGTTGTTGCTGACTGAAAGCAAATGCATCTTATACTGTATGTGTGATAGGTTATCTGACCTCTGCAAGAATAAACTGCTGTGTAGAGTGTAGAGTGAGTGTGATCTTGAATTTGCTGCAGATGGCATTTTTAAGTCCCTATGAATTCACACCAACTCAATATGAACCCACCTTAGTCCCCCTAACCCCAGAGAAAGAATAGTATGCTGATACTCTGTCAATGCATTTTCGTTTCTCTTTCGTTTTTTGAACAACCAGTCTTATTCAGAGCTGATTACAGGCTAAACACATGTTTTCTGAGATTAAGGGAGATTAAAGCAGTTGAGTACGAATTCCAGTAAAGTATATAGTCGTGGGGCGGAGTTTCAATCTGTTATGATAGATTAGGTGGTATAATAAAGCAATTAGCTTTATCTAGGAATTGTGTGGCATCCTAAAATAATCAGACTGTACAACAACACATGTTCAACAGTTTGTCCAAATTATTCTTGGTAATTTACGAATTGTCCATAAGTAGACTGTAAGAGATTGTTTTGAATGATAAACCTGTGTCTGCTTGCTCAATGTTGCTTAATTCCCAGATGAACATATAATTAGTGGTAATGGCATACAATGCTGCAACTAAACTCAAGTTCCAAGAAACCAGAATAATCCTTTAAAGTTACTACAAGGAGCTTTATGTTTTTGTCAATTCTAGCGCCCCCTTTGGTCAAAAGTAGTATGTTTTTACAACACCAGGGCGTGCTAGCATGTGCCATTTTAGGAAGCGAGTGAAAGAGAGACGGATGATGCACCGCAATGAGGTAATGTATTAATATGTGACTATGTTAGATTAATAATATGACAATGGTGAAGAAAAGTAAGCTCTGATTTAGTACCGTTTGGGAACACAGGATGTTTGGTCTGCCTGACGTTCATAGTTTTGTCTTAAGTTCCTGTGAGATCAGAACCGAGCAAAGGCAACAATAGAAATACAATATAAAAATACATTCTTTGCACTGATGGTCTCGTTTGCTGTTACAGGTCATTTATGATCACCAGAGGAAACATCTTACTGTTTCAGAACATTTAAAAGTTTATTGTAAGGCAAGGCAATTTCATTTATAAAGCACAATTCAGACCACTGTGCTTCAGAGGGTCACACAATACATCAAGATTAAAAAACATCAAGCATAGAATATACACATAGAAAAGTTAATTAAATAAAAGATTGTATGTTTAAGATGAAATAAGGTTGTTGTTTTTTTGCTTTGTTGTGCTGTAAAGCAGGGATTCCCCTTCGTGCCAGCTATAAATATCATGTCTGTTTACCAAAATCTGCCATGCACAACGCGAAACCTTTCGACCAATCACACGGGAGATGTACTGTGCTTCCTGCAAATATTGACACACAGTCACGAAGCATTTGTCATTTGAGTTATCATCTTTTTTTTACTGTTTGTTCCGGTAATTCATAATACCACCAGCCACGTGATGTTTGTTTGCTATTATCATAATTATATTAATTCATATATTTATTAGAGCAGTTATCAACGTTGAGGATAGTCATCACAGCCTTGTTTACATGAACTCATCTTACTTGGAACAGGATCAAATATCTTTGACCGATCGAATGTCTAAAGTTCAACAACGTGTCAAGTTCTTCAAGAATTTGCTTTCTTCCAGCAAGGTTTTTATTGTTGATAATTTTTAAAGGTGCACTGTGTAACTTTGGGTGTGTCAGAGAAGTGAACTTTTTCTAAGGTATATTCTCATAACTGAATCAGCAAACATTCTTTACAGGAAAATGGGATCTCTGGAACACTGTTTGAAGTTAGAAAAGCTTCCTGAAAAGTCACTGTTTCACTGTTAACAGCAGCAGGGCCCACAGTTTGGTTAACAGAAATATTCTAGTCTAACGTTTGGTTCCAGGTGCCTCAAAATAATTAAGTTTTTATTTATGATGATAGAATTATGCAATCCTAAGAATTACATGTAGAGAAAATATGTTTTGTATTCTTAACGGCAGGCTCTGCAAATGTAAACAAATCCCCCTCCACTGAAACAGCATATAGCACCTTTAACTTATCCCAAATGCTTTATAACCTCTACCCTACATCCATTTATCTCTTATATGTGCTGTGTTCTCTTGTTGGTGTATGCTGTAGGCTATTTGAATTTGCAATCAATCCAGCATGTCAACAACAAGCTTCCCATGTATCCAGGCCTTTAGCCTCCAAGCTAAACATCCCGCTTGGGAAGGTGTTGACTTGCGGAAATAGGCGATAGGTGTGGTGTGCTGAAACAGTATCGCGTTCCGGGGAATGAAACGTGATAGGCGTGAGACAGACAGAATTCCTCAGAGGGAACACAGTCCCACGTGACCTCATGGTGTAACGTGCCTGCCTGATTAATAATACAGATAAGTGTCAGTTCACAGGCCATGGCTATAGCACATTTCCAAGGTCAAGAAGAAAGGCCTCACATGCTGATGGCCTTCCATATCTGTTTTTCTAGGTTCCCTGTTAAGGTTATTAGGGCTTGTTTGTTGTTGTGTACAGAGCAGCTCAAATGACTGGCTTGTATAGGGTTGTTTAAATAGATCTTGTTATTTTAGGCGTTTTGAAGCCAGAGGCAGGCAAACTCATCCAAGTGTATTTCTGAGGAAAACTGTAAAAGATTACATTTAATTTACAAACGTTTATTTGAATATCATATAGAATAGTGTGCAGCAGCAATAGACTGACTGTATTTCAGTATGGTGGAGGTGGACTATGATTGGCCGCAATTGGGCATTTGATGGAATGCAGATGTTGACAGGATGCATTAGACTAGAAAAATATACAAGCAAATAAAGATATCAACAATGCACGTAGGGTTCGTTTCAACATTGGGGGAACACATTTAGCGGTGGTGTGGGGGTCCTCTTCTATAAAATCTTGAGCATCCGCCCCTTATTTCCTGCATTCTGGAGAATTTGTATGCACCAATTTCCATCATTGTCCCACATGACTGTGCACCTGTGACATATTATAAAGGTAACAAATGCCAAGCTAGCATTGTAACTGAAAAGGGTGTGCTATCACTTGGCTATCTAGCTGTTAGCTAATTTTAGGTAAGGCAAACGTTACATGGTGTATTAGAATTGCTAATTCAGCATCATTTCATTGTGAGCAGGTTAGCATGCTAATATAGGAGTTTGGCTTATAGCACCAACAGTGCATTCTGACACAGCTGCTATCATGGCTGTATCTTGCTGCTTGACAAATCACATGAACAAGTCATTTAAGGTAATCTGCATTTTATCACTGTAACAACTTAATTTGAGTTGATTGTGGTGTTCTGCAGCTATATATAAGTCTGTGAGGATATTTTAAGCCTGATTTCCAGTAAGAACAATTACAACATTGCAGGGTGTGTTTTTTTAACGCACAATTTGTTTATTGCATCACATTGGATAGTACAGATACACGTGTAAAGATCATATGTTTCACACACACACACACACACACACACAAATGACAAACACCTAAACAGTTACATAGTATAAAATGTGTGCACTCAAATACATAAACAACTGGGAATGCAATAATAAGAATAGACAAATTGATAAATACATTCAAACAAACAAAGGCATCTTTAATAGGTAATCAAGAATCAATATGGTGTATTGTCATATGCACAGTATATACAGCATAAGTCATTGGCAGTGACATTCTTAAGTCCCAGGCTACTGTCAACAATGCTTAAACAGAAAGAAAAATGTATAGACGCACACAGTTAATCATGCATTGCAGAGTCTGCTGACCCTGCAGGTGTGTTGACAGAACTCAGGTGTGTGTGTGTGTGTGTGTGTGTGTGTGTGTGTGTGTGTGTGTGTGTGTGTGTGTGTGTGTGTGTGTGTGTGTGTGTGTGTGTGTGTGTGTGTGTGTGTGTGTGTGTGTACGTACGTATCCTCTATCGTTCACCTGGTCACATGCACATGGGCCTGAAGTGCACATAATAACATGAACTCTGTTGCATTAGCTCAGTGATCCGCACTGTGCCATGCCCAGTGAGTCCAGAAAAACAAGCGCTAAGCACCAAGGAATGCAGAGAGAGAGAATGAGAGAGGGAGAGAGAGAGGGAGGGAGAGAGAGAGAGAGACCTTCACAGGACCCTGAAAGGGCTGCACAGCAGTTTCTCTAGCTGTGCACTCCTCCCTATAGTCTCAACAGTATGTCCTCTCTTGAACGTGCTCTAGCAATATTTGTTTTGTATTGCAATTTTTTTAAATATGCAAATGTGTCACACAAACAGACACGGTTTAGTCAAATGGACACTTAAATGCAAATGTTGTAAGAAAACATGTTATGGAAGCAAAATTGACCAGTGATTGAAAAAATGCAGTTATTGTCTACTATGTCTCACCTTTAAGACACCAGAGTATCTGAGACACACATGATGGAAAAGCATAATTTTCTTGCACATGAACCAAGGTATGAATGTAAACATCTCCTCTTTGTCGCCTAAAAGAGCATTTTCTCCCTCTGTTTTTTGTTGCTGTTTTTCTTTTTAAAGATATTTTGAGGCATAATAACACCTGTCAACTATCACAGGCATCCCAACCATGCCTAGAGCCTTAGGCTTAAAGCACAAGGTATTAAGGTATGCGCCTTGGGCTGCTAACATGTAAACACAACCTATTTAAGACGGTATGTGTGTTTTGCTGGAGATATTTTCTTGTCACGTTTTCTTTAGTTTTTCAGTCATTTCCTCGTCTTGGCCTTGATTCAAAGGCCTTGATTCATTGACGTTATTTGTTTTTATTCTGACAGCTTCCCTGTACGACTGAGACTGAGCGCCTTATCATCTGCCCACAGGAAAATGTCCCTGGTTTTTACCTACTTAAAAAAAAATGTCACATTCAAATGTTTTGATTGAAATGCCAGCCAACTCATGCCTCCCACACACACATACACACACACACACACACACACACACACACACACGTTCACACACAACTTAATTAAAGGTCCCGACACTGTGGACTGGGGGAAATACACGTTTCTGTTCTGTTGGGAAGATGTTTGGCAGCGTCTTGGCCGTCTCTCTCTCTCTCTCTCTCTCCCCACATTCTTTCACTTCGTTCGCCCACGCTCTTAAAGCAACAGCGCTCCGGTTTCACACTAACACAGTCAGCCACACTCCCACGCAAGTTTCAGTCGTATGTTGATAAGGAGCTGCAGTGTTAGTCATATTCAACCCAAAATGTATCTATTTTTATGAGACACTCGGCCGGTCTAGACTAAAAAATCTCTGTTATGTTGTGTAGTTCTTTACAGTTTACTTGTAGTTTTTTTGCTTTACAGTAAAGCGGATGGTTTGATCATTGATGCATTCCTTGTGTTCGGCAGTAACTAGAGTTCAACGACCTTTGGAGCCAACTCCTTCAAAATAAAAGCCTCGTCATCTCAGCAAAAGCAAATGTCAACTGAATAAAAATCTATAATGATAGAAAACCGAAGAGCTTCTCGGAACTAGTCATTTTGAAACTAAACAACAGTGCTCTTTGTAAGGTTTGGGGGTAAAAACTGCCCGCTTATGAAAAATACCGAGTAACTAAACAAGACTAGACATGATGGCACCTGAATTGGAACATGTCTAAAGCGCATTCAGTTGGGACATAATCATCCCAGGCAAATTAACCGTATAAATTCAAATGTGCTGCTTCTCTATTCAAACACAATCGTTAATATCTGGAGCATCACACCGCCACTGATGGCGTCCTGTCTTTATTTGGGAATGGTTTCGGTTTAATTATCCCATATGTCCTTATGCTGATTTTGGGCATTCCTCTACTTGTTGAACTTTTTTTTTTTAAGATTATTTTTTGGCATTTTAAAGCTTTATTGGATAGTACAGAGTTGAAATGGGGAGACAGAGAGAGAGAGAGAGAGAGAGAGAGAGAGAGAGAGAGAGAGAGAGAGAGAGAGAGAGAGAGAGAGAGAGAGAGAGAGAGAGGGGTGATGACTTGCAGTAAAGGTCCACGGGTCGGATTTGAACCCGCGACCACTGCAACGAAGGCCGGAGCCGAAATGGTGCCCTGTTGAACTTTTCTTTAATTGACTTTGCACAAATTATACCAGAATAATCCTTTGGGCATGTACATCATCTTTGCACTTTGTCATATATTAAATGTCAAGAAAACCAAACTAGACACAAATAAACCGTGCACAGTGCAAATGACAAAGTTTTATATTCTACGTGAATTGTACAGGAGTTTTTGAATTAGTTGTGCCATTAATATTGTTTATTTTAGGCATTTTTCAAAATACATTTAGAGAAGGCACTTCAAATTGAATGGAAAAGTCCCATAGCTGCCGTATTTTAATTGTTGCTTTTTGTCACACAACACCCAAATGAATGATTTACTAACTTTCATTAGTCACCCCTGCCCTGCTTAGCCTCAGGACACCGGCGCCTCTGTGACAGGTATCATTTGCTATTGTTAAACAGTCACCTGCCTTCTTTTCGTTTGCTCTGTTTTGTTTGCGGTGTCAAGAAGCCAATGGGTGAGCTGGGACTGAGCAGATTTGACCTACATTTGACAGTGTGGTGGTGGTGTGGGGGGGGGGGGGGGGGGGGGGGGGGACACTGCTGCAAGAGTGTTTTGAAAAGTTGTTTGTGGACTTCCAGTGTGACAACTTTTGAAATTAATTTGTAATTGTCACTAATGTCATTTTAACAACCCAGGTTAAGCCGACCCCCTCTGAAGAACCAAAATGTGTTTTTTTAGACTTCTTTCAAACCAGAGATGGGGTTTGTGTGTGTGTGTGTGTGTGTGTGTGTGTGTGTGTGTGTGTGTGTGTGTGTGTGTGAGTGTGTGTGTGTGTGTGTGTGTGTGTGTGTGTGTGTGTGTGTGCGTGTGTGTGTGTGTGTGTGTGTGTGTCGTTCAAAGCATCACTTTAAAGTTGAGCTTGTGATTCACCTTTGTCTTAACTAGTTCAGCATGAGTCAGCTGGTGTCCATGTGAGATGCAACTCTGTAGAAAATTAGGCAACAAGGCAAATCTGCCTTCAACTCTCAGTTCTTTTAAATCGAGTCTGAAGACATTTTTGTTTCCATTTTAACCTGCAATTTTATTTTATTTGCTTCTTTTATTCGCTTTTAAATGTTTTATAATGGTTTTATGTATTCTAATATTGCCCCTGTAAAGCACTTTGAGTGGCCTTGTGTCTGAATGTGCTATATAAATAAATTGCCTTGCCTTGCCTTCACTAGAGGCCATCTATAATGCTTAAGTTAAATTGGCACGACCGTTATTGTTTTGAACTTCTCACTATCGAAATGGAAGTTTTTATACATATCAAAGACACATTGTCATTAAAATTCAAAAATCTGGTGAAGACATGTTGCCTCGAAATGTTTAGTCTCTAGCAGTGACCCTGCTCAAAGTCATGTAAATTCCTCTATCCCATGGTGTTGTGGTGAAGTTATCCAGTCGGATCGCTTTGATGCCATGCCAGTGTCAATGAACCTTGTGCAGCCTTCACCCCCCTCTCACACACACAGACACACACAGACACACACACACACACACACACACACACACACACACACACACACACACACACACACACACACACACACACACACACACACTCCCCCCTCCCCCCCTTAGTACATGAGATAAGCCGGCTTTGAAGCATCCGGCATATCACGCGCGTGGACACAGGAAACGATGACCTTATGC
Source organism: Ammodytes dubius (assembly GCA_026122265.1). Classification (NCBI taxonomy): domain Eukaryota; kingdom Metazoa; phylum Chordata; class Actinopteri; order Uranoscopiformes; family Ammodytidae; genus Ammodytes; species Ammodytes dubius. Next base: position 28,631,624 of record CM047509.1, read on the forward strand.
TTTCCCAATGTGCGGTCATTCTGTTCTGCTGTTTTAGGCCTTTTCTGATTCATTCCTCTCAGCTAAAAAGTTAACCACGAGAAGTTATTACAGTTTAATTTCTCTCTCCTTGTTCCCATATGTGACAGCGAACACATTTGAATGAATGTAACAAAACAGTGAAATAAGTTAAAAGGCGCTCGTGTTGAAATAAGTTCAAAATTCTTTATTGAGGGGCGCACATGGTGTAGTGGGTATAGAGCGCATATACCAATAGAGGCTCAGTCCTCTTCACAGCAGACCACGGGTGAGAATCCAGCCCGGGTCGTTCTCTGCATGTCATTCCCCTCTCTGCCCCATTTCGTCCTCTCTCTCTCTCTCTCTCTCTCTCTCTCTCTCTCTCTCTCTCTCTCTCTCTCTCTCTCTCTCTCTCTCTCAAAAGCTGTCTTATAAAGCATACAAATGCCAAAAAAAACTCGGCTTATCCATGGCAAAACGTATAAAGTACACAACAAATAACACCTTGTTTTAGATACATTTTTTCCCACCCACCACCAAAATGAAGCGCTCCTTTTCTCTGCCTTTATTTAATGAATGAATGTTGCTTCCCAATATTGTCTCAAGGAATCTTGGTCCGCTTCTTGTTTTCTGACCTTTGCTTTGTATTGTCATGATCATCTGCTCTTCCTAAACATCTGACAGCACACACTTTGACCGCATGCTGACCACATGACACTGCCTTTATATTCAACTCATTTCAACAATGTTTAACTTAAACTATATTAACCTTTCACTGTAGATGTCATCATGAAACTTTGCCAGTTGATTACTTATATTATAGCAATTATCTTACGTATTACAATTATTCAGAAATGTTAGAATAGATATGCAAATGTGGCAATATTTAATTAAATATGTGTACATTAAAAAACCCAAATTCTAGATTTTCGATGAGTTAAAAATCTGTATTTCGTTTTTACAACATAATAGAGTTTTAGAAGATTTTGGATACAGCCCTTTGTACATTTTAGAAATCAATTAATACCATGTATGTACAAGTCCTCGGCATGTTTTGAAGAGCAAACTGTATCATAAATCAGATAATAAACAACATGTGAACAAATCCTTCTGTAATAACCTTCAGAGCTGTGCTAGAATGACTATGGAAGTTTAGTTTCTTTATTTAGTAAGTGCTTTAGAAGTTGTTAGAAGTTTAGTAGCTTTGCCCAAGCCATACGACAGCACAAACGTTGTACCACAGTCGCGCTGACACTGTATTTCTACCTTTAAAATCACCATAATTTCACCTATAAACTACTAAAACCTGGATGACATTTACAGCCAGCCAGTCAGTCAGTCCTTCACACTGTTTGCTCTGTCTCTCTATCAGCTGACTGTGTTTGCTCTGTGCTTCCTCCTAAAGCAAATTGACTCTGTAATGCATCTGAAAGCCACACACACAAGAGCAGGCTTGTCTGTGGAAGAGTCATATACCTGTTAACGCACGTTAGCCAACAACTCCCCCTTACATTGACTTCTGTTTCATCTAAGCAGTCGAAAAACAGAGCTTTCTTGGGTATTTTTCTGACTGCAGTTTTGCAATGTTCTACCTCAAAGTTGGAGTCATTGATTCTGGAGAACGCTTGTTGTCAAAATCCCTTTTTGTCAACATCTGTAAATATCTCCTCACCATCTGCTACCTGTCCGTAATGTGTCAGCGCTGAAAAAGAAATATATTGTTAATACATATGCAGACTCTGTAATGGGATTGTTGCTAGCTATGGTGGGACATCTTTGTTTTCATACCAGTTTACAGAGCCTAGGCTGTGTATTAACACTGGATGGATCTTTTACACACAGTACAGGTAGCAGATCATGAGGAGATATTCACTGATATTGACAAAAAGGGATTTCGACAACAAGCGTTCTCCAGAATCACTGACTCCACCTTTTCAAAAAGCAAGGCAAGGGACAGGGAATTAAATGTCCAGGGAACACTGAGTACCTATAAAGCTAATACACATTACAATAATATGGGCGTGTGTGAATGCAATTGGATTTTAAGGTTATAATAGAGAGAGGGACATGGTGTTTTTGTGCGGTGGTTATTCAAGGCCTGCTGCTGCATGGGTTCAACTAGAATAGCCGGGGTTTTTCACTTCAGCTGCGATTTCATTTCAGTTGTTCCCAGCCTGCCCTTGGCCTTTGTGTCCCTGCTTTGAATAGCAAAGGTGAGGCTCGCGCTGGAAAACACAATCGAAAGCAAACGAACCAACAGCTGGCAATGCAACTGCCATTAGAGTCAAGATCCAACTTGCCCTCAACATTAGCTGGAACCATGCTAACGTTCGGTTTTTCCAGTTTTAACTTTTGTTTTGGTTACACAGGAAACAGTGTGTGGTGTGTTGTGTGTGGTGTGTGTGTGTGTGTGTGTGTGTGTGTGTGTGTGTGTGTGTGTGTGTGTGCGTGGTGTGTGTGTGTGTTATAACTTGTGTGCAGCATGACACAACAGCCTGTTTTCTGCACAGACCCGAGTGAATAACGTTCCCACGCATTTCTGTGGAAAAATGAGCCACATGAGCAAGTCAGCACTGTCCAGAATAACATAGTCAGCTGACTGTGAAAGCAAACCCCATCCACATAACACACACACACACACACACACACACACACACACACACACACACACACACACACACACACACACCACACACACACACACACACACACACACACACACACAAACCAACACACACACACACACACACAACACACACACACACCAGCCTGCAGTGTTTACTCCCAGGATCAGCTACCTTTCACGTGTATGCTACACATGTCAGGGTTGTTGAGTGTATAGATGCAAAACAGCAGTGGTATAATATTACTTAAAGCTGCAGTGTGTAGCCATATATTGGAATATTTAGTGGCATCAAGTGGTGAAAGTTCTAGAATGCAACGCTCCCTTGCTAACCCCTACCTTTCAAATAATTACAGAAGCTACAGTGGCCTTCAAGGATAAGAAGCTAGAAGATGGCATCATCCACCACTGCCTCAAGTCTTTCCACAATATCAAGTGATGAGGTGAAGATGTATTTAGTTATTTATGCTACAGTACTTCTTCTTCTTGGTCTTCCAACAGGTGCATTTCCCCGGACACCCACTGTAAAAATGCATATGGCCATTAAGTGTGTCCATTCTGTGCTACTGTAGAAACATGGCAGTGCAACATGGCGGCCTCCGCGTAGTGCCACCCGCTCCTATGTAGATATTAAAGAATCATTCTAAGAAGAAATGGCAATAAATTCTACAAACTGCACCTTTAAGTAGGCAGGTAAATGCAGGTGTTTAACTTGTAATGGAGTTTTTTAAACTTTGATATTTGCACTTTTACTTAGTTGACACATGGGAGTATTTCTGCCACCACTGCAAACATGTATTCACGTGTGTGTGTGTGTGTGTGTGTGTGTGTGTTGTGTGTGTGTGTGTGTGTGTGTGTGTGTGTGTGTGTGTGTGTGTGTGTGTGTGTGTGTGTGTGTGTGTGTGTGTGTGTGTGTGTGTGGTGTGTGTGTGTGTGTGTGTGTGTGTGTGTGTGTGTGTGTGTGTGTTGTGTGTGTGTGTGTTTGTGATTGGTTAAAACATGTTTGGATCATAGCCGAGAGTACCAACAGCGTACGTTCCCACGGTCTGTTCTCATGACGGTGAGTGTGTGTGTGTGGTGTGTGTGTGTGTGTGTGTGTGTGTGTGTGTGTGTGTCATCGCCCAGATTTAGATACAGGTTCTCTGCTCTACAGGTTTATTGAAGTTCCATCAATAACAATCAGGAAACAGCTGATACAAAAAATAAAAAAATGCTCTGTACAACTGGGTCTTAATCTTGAAGAGTTCTGGTCAAAATACCTTTAAATGACAGTGGCTTACATATTTTAATCATATAACTTTTTTGTCGCTTTTTTTTCCGCTTATTATCCTTAGCCTACTGTGTGTGCGCCTAACAAAAAATTCCAGGGTAAATTCAAAGCCTAGGCTCTGTAACATGGGCACGTTGTTGTTAGCTAAGGTTAGCCCCCTTTGTTTACATACCGGTCTATAGAGCCTAGGCTGCGTATTAACACCAGATGAATGCTAAGATTATTTTTTTTGGCATTTTCAAGCTTTATTGGATAGTCCAGAGGTTGGATTTGAACCCGCGACCACTGCAACGAAGGCCGTAGCCAATATGGTACGTGCTCTATCCACTACGCCACCGGAGCGCCCCAACAAAGTCACATTTTAATCGAAAATGACTCAGCCTAACCATTGTGCTTCTTCAGGACTTTTTGGGTGTTGCTTGATTAAGTTCCATTGACATCGGCTTGGCAACAGTAGTAAGAAAACTCCACACAACAACAGTCATCACCTTGTAATTAAAAGGTTGCTGGACTCGGTTCACACACTAACAGTAAAACAGGGTTGATCCATGATAGAGAGTGTGCAACCATAGACCAACTGGTAAAGCTAGTTTGACCTTTGGTTTAATGACTTTATCATAAGTAGCAGTTTGTTTCCAACACGTGAATACTAGCTGCACGTGTATCTGTCAGTGTATCGTCAGCAGCTGTCTAAACAACAAAGAGTTACAAACGTTTCAACTATTTCAAAACTATTTCAAATGTCTTTCGATCTGTCGAAGAGATTGAGAGAGAGACAGACAGACAGCCGCTGTCTCTATAACTAAAAGCCCAATTGGTTCAAATGAATATCAATCCATCAATGTTCCAGCCCAACATATGTTTTTATGGAGAATAAAATCATATCAATAATGTGCAGATGCAGATTCAAGAAAAATGTGGAGTGGAGCCTACTTCCATTTCATACCTTGCAGTATACTCGTATAGGTATTTCAAAACTGCCTTCTGTGAGGGAATTGTGGGTCTTTAATTGTAATATTAATGGGAAAGATTAATAGTTCATATAGTATGCCTATCTTGTGTGTCTGTCTCTCAGACTCTAGGTCAGCCTTGGAGCCTGTTAGGAGACACTTAGGTCAGTTGTATAGATAAAGTCTCATCTCCTTCTACTCCAGAATGTTATGGTTCACTGTGTTCAGCTCTGAACCAAAACATTGGTACTCTTGGTGCCCGAGCCGGGGAGGTGATAGAGATAGCGCGAGGTTAAGACACAGCTCTAAGCATGAGTTTGTCAGAATTGAAGTGCAAGTCACGAGAGTTGCAGTCCGGTTCTCCTTGGCCAAGTCTGTAATAAATATTGCTTCATAATTCATCCAAGTCTCCTGAAATATTCTTCCACCTGAGTTGACCTCCAACCTTAACAGAACTTCCATCACACCTTCCAGAACATGTTATTCTATTCTCTATACACTTTGTATTTTATTTCTTTAATAACTTTTATAAGTTTCATCAAACTTTGTTGCGGAGAGCCTGAGATTTTTTTTTAAAATATTTTAATTAATTTTAATTTATTTTTTTTTTTCAACGAATGCTTCAGTAAACGTTGTGCATATGACAAATAAAATACTAGCCAACTTGATATTAAACTTGGCTGCAACCCTCTCCACTGCATACTGAAGGTCACAGTTCATTGATGCTTAAAGAGCTTCATCATCAGCAAAGAGTCGAGATGCCGACCTGAGGTAAACATTGTGTAGACACTTTGAGAGATTATCGGAACCAAAATCACAAACTATTTCTGTGACAGAGCCCCCCCCCCCCCCCCCCCTGACTGAGAAAGCCTGAAAATGCCCAAAAACAAACCTTAAAAAAAAAAAAGCAAAACTTATAACCGATAAAAGAAAAAAAAACAGGATCCTTAACAACATACTGTACGAGCAACTCAAATAATTCATAGTTCATGTTCAAAACCCACATCTAATTTTTCTTAACAGTTTGAACCAAAACGAACAAACCAGAAATAACCAAAAATGAAATCACTGGTCCATATTTGTTTCTGAGGAGTTTAGTTCAGTATGCAAAATTACAAAAATGATCAGTAAAAAGAAATCATAAATAAAAAATACAAAAAAATCCTATTTAAAAAGCATGCTTTTATAATATTTTATAATATAATTCAACTTCAGAACTAATAAGTCTATTGAGGCTAATGGACTGTTAAAGACATCTCGATTTGAGCACCACAGAAAGCATTGGGGTGGACCTCCTGGCTGGTTAGTGGCCCATATCAACTGCTGTTATTCCGGTGGATGGTGGAAAGTACCTAGAACAAAATCGGTTTAAAAAAAAAAAAAAAAAACTGCACACATGAAAACTGCAACCAAGATGAAATTGTTGACCTAATGTAACAGGGGGTTAGCTGATAAATTTGACTGATGAGAAGGCAGCAGCTGTGGAGGCCTTAGATAGGTCATTATGGGAGTGTGTCACTTTCCTGTAAGTGCAAATTAAATGAATAGAAGAGAGACGTGCAGGAAAGGGAGGGATGTAAGAGTTGTGGTTATGATTAATGAAAGACTATAAAAAGTATATTTTGTATTTTAGTTTGTTTAGATTTTTGGTTTTTGCACCTGGTTGCTATGCGCCAACCACTTTGGTGTCTCCACAGCGGATTCCCCAAAATAAACCCTGTTGTCAATCACAATAATGTGAAGTCAACTCCCTTGAATTTTCTGTGTTCTGTTGCTGTTACTTTACACAAACTTAAAACTCAGAGGGTCAGTTTCACAGACATGGATTAAGCCTTGTCCAGGACTACATGGAATTTTGAATGGAAATTGTCCATTGAAAGTACAATTTAGTCGAGGATGTGGCGAGGGCGAGTGTATTTTTGAAGATTTCCCAGAGATAATCCACTGTCATAATTGTGCATCTTTATGATTCCACAGTCCAACATTACTGGCATGATCCCTCTCTCCAGGCTCAGTACTTAAGTCCTGGAGACATTATATCTTTAAATAAGGGCACGGTTTCTTTCCAAAAATTTGAACTTAAAGCTGGGGTATGTGATTTCTGATTGGTCAAAATTAACATGAGGGGACACTTTGACCAAATCAGAGCGAGGCTCCGATTCAAAAAAAAAAAAAAAAAAAATCCAATTATCTGTTCTTATTGGCTGTTGGGACTGTCCATTCACTTTGCACGACGTTGTTGGTGTAGAGCGTGTCAGGGAGGGACCATAGGGGAGGGACCAAAGAGAACAAGTGGAGCGGTTGAGGTATTTGGATTAAAATCTCTATCCCAACTGCTATTTTCTCCCCAAATCCTCCACCCCAGCTTTAAGAGTTAAAGATGCATAGAGTTTGCTAAGTTAATGTTTATTGTTTGTTTTTCTGGCGTACTATAAACACTACCGCTTTTGTCCAAAGGGGGTGAAAGAATCAACACAAACGGAAAGTTCCTCATAGCAGCTTTAAGTCCAAATAAGGACCTGGAGACGCAATTCTTTGTACAGAAAATAACCCCGATCACACCTGTCCTTACTCACTATTATAATATCTAGGTTTGTGAGAAGCTGTGTGTGTGTGTGTGTGTGTGTGTGGGGTGTGTGTGTGTGTGTGTTTTAACTCCCATGTTATGTCATAGCAGCTGTCCTGTGTAGCCGAACAGCTGATAGAGAGGATCAAGGCTATGAAAGACTGGATGACAACATGCACTCCAAAATAAAAGGCTCACATGATGAGTAATTGGGGTTTTGCACAACACAGTTAAAGACCACTTGGTGTGAATTATCGGCTGTCATGTCTTAGCCCTCCTTTAACCTATCTTTAGACAGGAAAGAGCTTTTGCTGAGCACTTCATTTTGACATTTGTTTGATTCACATTTAGCCCACACAGCATATATGGTCCTCTGCTGCTGGTTATAAAGCAGTGGGGAGTCTGTGTGTGCGTGTGTGTGTGCGTGTGTGTGTGTGTGTGTGTGTGTGTGTGTGTGTGTGTGTGTTGTGGGCATAAAAGTATCTGTAAAACCCGGATCTAAAAAAAAATCCTTCTAATTTGGGGAGTTAGTTGCATGATAGTAAGCATCTGAAAAGAGTTAGGCATATTTATCAATGTGAATAAGATATTATCACTTAAAGGAATACTTCACCCATACGGAACCAGCGTTCTATCATTATAAAATCACTATTATAATATAATGAATGAGGTTTACTGTGATGTCACAAGAAGGACACTGTAGGGTTAGACAGTGAGACCATAAAACACTCTTTCTGCCTTTTCTCAGGCTAAGATGATCCGTTTTAATTTTTTTTTGCACATTTATACCGAGTTCAATACACCTTCATATTCCAACCGGTGAAGTAGGCATTTAAGTTTTAATACACTTTACAGAAAGGAAAGCAGAATCTGTCTGGTGCCGTGGTATATTATACTGTATATAAACCACGTTGGGCAAAGCTGCAACACAACAGTTTAATTTGAGGAAATAACTAAAGAAGACTTAAGGCCATGTCCACAACGTCCACACATACAAGTGTATTTTCTTAACCAAATATTTTTTCGGTTTCGGTTTGGCATTTGGTCTACACGCAAACATCACCACCGGACACTAAAACCGCAAAGTTTCCTAAACTCTGGTCAAAGTGGAGATTTTGGAAAACTCACGGGGGAAATGGAAACCGGAAGTTTTTTGAAAACGCTGGCGTCATGACCTCCATGGTTGTTTACATGTAGCCTACTGAGCATGTGCCAACCTCGCTCAAGAAGACGCTTAATGTGCACGCTCACAATGTTCTTCTATGGTGTTTGATGTGACACAGTATCGCCACCCACTGGCCTGGCATGATTATGTCAGTGTTCGCCATAGTTTTTTTTTGCATTGTCATGTGTACAGAGATATATTCTAAAACACAGTAATATGTACTGACATTGTTCTGCAAATGGAGGGGGGGGAATTATTATTTTTTAAATTCAAGTACGTGCAAACATTTCTAAAGCAGTATGCAGCCACGCACGCTGCAGGTAAATTTATGGGAGTGTCACCTGAGTTCAAAGTCTGTCTGTGTTTGTTTGATTTTGATTAAGTGTTTCTAAGCATAATGTTTCTATCAATTCCTCATACCAACTACATTGTTCAGGCTCATAACTTCTTTCCACACACACACACACACACACACACACACACACACACACACACACACACACACACACACACACACAGTGCAATCTCTGGTTAGAACATTTACAAGACGTCCCTGCCAAGTTTCAATTTGGCAGGAGAGGATAAGAACTGATTAAACATTGAGGCGTTGATTCACGGTCATGTGTGTGTGTGTGTGTGTGTGTGTGTGTGTGTGTGTGTGTGTGTGTGTGTGTGTGTGTGTGTGTGTGTGTGTGTGTGTGTGTGTGTGTGTGTGTGTTTGTGCAGAACTGACACAACGTGCAGAGAAAGCAAAATAAATGGTGCTTTAAACCCGGATGTTTAAAGGCCTGATCAGCTGATAGCAGAGGTGTGTGTGTGTGTGTGTGTGTCTGTGTCTCTGTGTGTGTGTGTGTGTGTGTGTGTCTGTATGTCTGTGTGTGTGTGTGTGTGTGTGTGTTTGTTTCAGTTTGCAGTGAAAAAGGTACCAATATTTTCAATGAAAACACTCCTATTATCTAATCAATCAGGAGAATGGGATAGGAATAATTGCATTTCTGCCTCCACTGCACAAGCATCTACGCAGTCATGTATGCAAGAATTATTGTGTGTGTGTGTGTGTGTGTGCGTGTGTGTGTGTGTGTGTGTGTGTGTGTGTGTGTGTGTGTGTGTGTGTGTGTGTGTGTGTGTGTGTGTGTGTGTGTGTGTGTGTGTGTGTGTGTGTGTGTGTGTGTGTGTGTGTGTGTTTAGCCACGGTTGCAGAGAAATGGGTGCCAATATTTTCAATGAAAACACATTTATATCTAATCAATCTAGACACAGTGGCTGGTGAATCATTTATTTTTTACAGTTTGAAAAACAAACATGATAATAACAATGGAATTGGGGCATCAAATGCACGATCACCAAAAAAAACTCACTAGATAGATAAACTGAAGTCACAGCCAAGTTTCGATGCATTTAACTACATGTAGCCTACTGTATATTTGAGACTGTTTTAAGTGTAATTTTGCATTGAGCATTTAGGCAGTGACATTTCTTGTTGATACATGATGATTGTTTGTATCTGCTCAGGACCGATGTAATTAAAGCTATAGTGTGTAACTTATGTCACCCCAATGAGGAATTCTTAGTAATAACAACAACACTGTCATCTACATGAGGTAAAGCCTTCGGTGATCGTGCATGGATTTTATACCTTCTGCTGTACGTCCAGGTTGTTTCTTAGCAGTAGAATCAACAACTGAAACATTTCTTGGGCGCTTCTAGGGATTTTTCTGAGCTCCTGCACCAGTGTCAGGGGGGAGACACCAGTTTGTAAACGCTGCCATACTGAGAAATACAGAGAGAGTTTTGTGGAGCTGATAGTGATATGCTTAATCAACTTTGTGTCAACTCGTTTGGCGATGGCTTGAATACATAGTATAACCAACATTATTTTATGTGAAATAGTTGTGCACTATAGCTTTAAAAAACACTGTCTGTGTTATGAAATGCAAAATAAGAAAATATTTAGAATTTTGCACTATTTCAAAGTCTGAAAAGACATTTGAACAAATTTGTGGCACAGATCAATTAGACCCTTTTGTACAAACAAACAGGAGGGGAAGCAAGGTCAAACTTCAAACACTTTTCAGAGAGTATTTCACAATGTTGACTGATAGATGTAAGTTAGAGATTTGCAGCAGTAACAGAAGGGTTTATGTTAGGACAGGGGTTATAAACTGATATAGCCTCAAGTCCCACCGCGGGCTGGAATTGAACCCGGGTCCGCTGCTGGCCGAGGCCCATGGGGGGGGGGGGGGGGCGCCCTACCAACTGAGCTAAGGGTGCCCCAAGTCCCACCTTTTTCCTTAGACATTAAGTTGCAATAAAAAATTCCGAAAATTTGTTCACATCCAAATTAATTTAGGTACAAAATGCTTTTTTACAGTAAGCAGGTGATGCTAAAGCTACTTTTCTGCATGTACTGTAATGATGTATATGTGAATGTTGTCCTTATCTACTGAAGAAAACACTCCTTACCCAGCTATTTAGTGCATGTCTGTATAAAACTACAGCACGATGCAATACTGTGTTTTTTGGGGGTATTTTTCTTCCAACATTTGCTTCACATACTGTGCCTTTAATTTCTCAGCAGTGTAGGTGGATGTCTTATTTTGGAATGAAACGCTTCAGCTCTTTGTTACACACATGCAAATACCGTCTTATCCCGACTTCAACACCATCCGCCATGTTGTTGACTTCTTTTAAATCTCCTCCTTACATCCTCAAGCTATGGTTTTCAAAGCAGACATGTTGCCCAAAAGCTTTTTTTCCACTTGCCTGGCTGACATTCCCTCAATAGAAACGAAAGCTTGTGGGCGGGCGTGTGTTTTTCTTTCTCTCTCTCTCTCTCTCCTTCTATGTATGGTCTCTCGGGAGTCTGGCGGGATTACGGGAGGATTTCTGTTGGATTTCAGTGAAATTAAAGACGCCTGTGAAAGAGCTCTCCTGTTGCATCAACCATCAACCAGATCACAAAACCATCAGACCTGCAAAACCTTTAAGTGGTGTTTATATGCAATTTTTTTAACAGTAGACATCTCAGGACTGCTGTAAGCTGTGTATAATAGGGGCGCATTGCATCATTTTGGTGGAACCAGAATGTCTGTGAGGGAGGGTGTAAGCCCTTTTTTAAAACAGCGTTGGCCTACTTTATATAATTGAATTGAACACTGGTACACAACCGGGCTGCGGGCTGTAGAGTGTGTGATGGGCTCCCATAGGGGTTGATGGAGATATCAGAAGATTAACTTGGAGATATTCACTGCAACTGTATGACGAGCTAAGGGATTTAAAGCATATAGTAGAAAAAGACAAACAGCAGAGAAGTCAAGTTTATTGGTATAGCCCCAACATCACCAATGGGCTTCACAAATCCACTTTGAAGGTGTTCCGAGGAACTTTGATTTTGTGTTCATTCTTTCACCCCCTTTGGACAAAAGCGGTAGTGATTTTACTACACCAGCTGTTGTTCCTGGGTGAACGTATACCCATCACAAAGGCATTAAGAAAAAACTATATACAAATAAAATTATTTGCACTGATGGTATTGTTTGCTGTTAAGTGTCATTTATGATCATCAGAGGAAGAATTAGACTGTTTCAGAAATATTTAAAAGTTCCTCATAGCACCTTTAAGGCATAAAAAGTGCTTAAAAGAGTAAACAGTAAAAAAAAACATTTGCGCACAGAATGCATAAAAACAAATGAAGACAATGTATGTTTGGCCATAAGCAAGAGTAAGAGAGGATATGAGTTTGTAGCCTGTATTTAAATCTGAACAGAGTTTGCTTTCCTAACTGTGGCTGGCAGATGGTTTCATAAATAGTCTAACTGACCATAGCAAGTCCCTTTTCATTAGACATTCTGGTGTGTCACCTCTATGTCTGGAACAGAAGGTCCAGAGCTGCAGGTTGTTTTGATTCTGACATTCCACATTAAAGCTGCATCGGTAGTCTAGAACATCTTGTTCTGAACTGAACATTTAATAAACCATTTATACACATGTAAAACAAATTATATTTGCCAGGGAGAATGGGTAGCAATGTAGCTTGAAAAATGTGACCCAATTTTCTCCATTGCCTAAAACATGTGGTAGAACAAATATTTATTTGAAAAGGAATCGGTTTGGACTGTTTCTGTACAGTATATAAACATTAAAAAAAAAGAAAAACATAATTGATGGATGGACCAACAGGTAGACATTGCTATACATACGTAATAAGTAGGAAAAAAAATGTGGAAGGAAAAAAATCCTTGCTTTATTTGACAAATCTTATCTCATGAACATGTATTTTGTACAGGAAAAAGGCAGAGGAAAAGCTTTTTTGGGGACAATTTGACGGTAGAAATAAAACAGCTGTCTAACTGACCATAGCAAGTCCCTTTTCATTAGACATTCTGGTGTGTGCACGTGTGTGAGTTCTGGAACACGATGTCCAGAGCTGCAGGTTGTTTTGATTCTGACATTCCACATTAAAGCTGCACCGGTAGTCTAGAACATCTTGTACTGTACTGTAGTGCGTAGTGTACAGTCAGTAGACTAGATTCCTGGAGTGGGCTGAAATAAACTGGTGGAAAGTGCATGTCTGGACTTGCTTGAATCTTACATAAGAGGTGGATGTAATGCCTCATGTCAGCCATGACCGGGAGTTACAATAACACAAGGGGAGGTTCACCAGTTGGATTCAGGTCACAAGCTTTTTCC
>CM047509.1:28652383-28657383 GCA_026122265.1 Ammodytes dubius
GATAATAATGTTATGTTGAATGTTAGAACCTCAAGTTTGTTATTAGATTTCTGCTGGACATTATGATCCAGATGGTGCTTCCATCTGACCTGCATATGTTGTTGTTATTGTCCGTGCAGCATGTGGTGTAGCTCTGAAGGCCTTTGTAGCTCAGCTGTAACAGAGTGTGTGGATCCAATTCAAGTAAGTAGGAAATAAATTATTATAATGAAGATAGTAGTTAGTCTCTTTTTACAATGATTAGGAACATGATTTTCAATTGATTCCAAGGGAAATTCCTATTTGAGCAAATTACAGAAAGAACAACAGTGGAAGAACAGTTTGGGTTTGGAATATGTTTCTAATATTATGTTTCATTTAGTTTCATAACTTTATTTTTTAAATTCATAATATTATTGAGGTTTAACTCTGTAAATTTTCAGAATGGGATTGGCAGAGATGATTGGTTGAAATCTAGAACACCACTAGATGATGCCAAAATACTCCAATATTACACAATGTGACTTTAAAATTGTGATGATAGATAGATAGATAGATAGATAGATGATAGATAGATAGATAGATAGATGATAGATAATCGATAGATAGATAGATAGATAGATAGATGAGATAGATAGATAGAGAAGTAGAGTAGATAGATAGATAGAAGAGAAGACATGTGTTCATGTTTGAATGGCACATGGAATAAAAGTACACTTCTTAAAGACAATGCATTTACCTGTTTCAACACCTAAATTCACTCACAAAACCAACTGTGTCCCTTGTTATGTGTTTTAACCATGGTTACGGCATTAACCACATCAACCCTTCACACATGACACAGTCCTGAGCAATGCAGCTAAACACAGGTAAAGGTGAGGCTGACACAGACACACATTCTTTGCCTCGACATGTCTCAGGTAACCTACAGCTGACTGTCTCATCCAGCTGACTGTATTCGCATGATACTGATCATGGTTACGTTTCAGGCCCCACACCCACACCGAGGGGGTTACTAGGGTGTTTTCAGATGCTTGAGTAATTATTTTCCCATCACCAAATGTCTGGAGATGTGTGTGTGTGTAGTGTGTGTGTGTGTGTGTGTGTGTGTGTGTGTGTTGTGTGTGTGTGTGTGTGTGTGTGTGTGGGTGTGTGTGTGTGTGTGTGTGTGATTGTGCGCTGCGCGTGGTAACATGCATTGTTTCAATTGTCCATACAAACACTGCATTAGCGATCCTTATCTAGATTGTTCCATTATGTGTTTAACTTGTTTTTTCCCCCATCCTCACACACAATCACACACACACACACACACACACACCACACACACACACACACACACACACACACACACACACACACACACACACACACACACACACACACACACACACACACACACACACACACACACACACATGGGCTGTTGTGGTGTGTTTGCCCTTGTTGCCTGGCCACTGTTACATCTCAATATGGATCAGGGAATAACGATTGACCTGAGGAGGACAGAAGGAAGGATGGGAGTTTAAAAACGATCAATACAACTGATTAATAATAAGACAAAATAGGCAACAACAAGAATCACTGCTCTGCATAAATGTCAAACCCAAAGCCTGTCATTAACATGCAGAGGCAGATATATCAGGAGAAAGGACAACAGTGTTAGATAAGGGTAAAACGGGGGAGCCCTTAGCTCAGTTGGTAGGGCGTCCCCCCATGGGCCTCGGCCAGCAGCGGACCCGGGTTCGATTCCAGCCCGCGGTCGTTCTCTGCATGTCACTCCCCTCTCTGCCCCATTTCAACTTTGTCTCTACACTGTCAATAAAGCATAAAAAATGCCAAAAATATATCTTAAAAAAAAAAAAAGATAAGGGTAAAACTAAGACTACATCATTTGTTCAATAACTTGTTAAAAACAGCACACTACCCTTATTTTAAGGAAAATGGAGTAAAAGAATATCAAAGCCAGGTAGTAAATTATTAGCTACTTTAAAGAATAACTTTGGGAGTGTTGTTATACACCTTTCAGGAGATTTTAGAGACTTAGTAACACTTGTTCTGCATTTTATTTTGTCATCAACAGTGTGAGAAAGATCATGCTGATTACATCATCTGATAGCTATTGGTCAAGACTGAGTGACTGACACAAACTCACAGCTGCTTGATGTGATCACAGGTCGGGACACATTTTCCTCCACGCCTTACGACCTTCATACACAGAGGTGCATAGAGAG
Organism: Ammodytes dubius; assembly: GCA_026122265.1. Lineage (NCBI taxonomy): Eukaryota > Metazoa > Chordata > Actinopteri > Uranoscopiformes > Ammodytidae > Ammodytes > Ammodytes dubius. Next base: position 28,654,597 of record CM047509.1, read on the forward strand.
GCAGACATCCACAAACAACATTCAAACAACATTGCACCAATAAGTTAAAGTGATGTGCCAGTGTTTCTTCATATGAATGCAAATATGTAAAATATATAAATATATAAATGTGTAAAAATATATATTGCACTTCAAAGGTATTGCACAGGTAGTAGGAGGAAGAGAACCGCTCCAGGCCTCCAGGGAGAGCTCTAACTGGAATGACTTGATTATCCAGCTAATTTTGTTTCAGATTTAGATTCAGATTTTTTGCAAAGTCACAATTGGAAAGTCATGATTACAAATTGAAGACAGACTGTTTTTCTACATGATCGTCGACCCTGCTGTAGCCACTTTTTTTCTTTTTTTAAGATAATTTTTTTGACATTTTCAAGCTTTATTTGATAGTATGGAGAGAAACAGAGTTGAAATGGGGAGACAGTGATGGGGTTGAGGGGAGGGGGAGGTGACATGCAGTAAAGGTCCACGGGTCGGATACTGCAGCCACTTTTAATATATATTTTTTCAGTGGGAGTGTCCCTTTTAATTTTCATTGAGTCAAGCAATAAAAGGTCTTAAAAGATAGTAGACAAGTTAAACATTATATGAAAAAACCTTGATCCCTTAAAGACTTACATTAATCACTTGTTAACCAAAATGCCCTACCCTCTTTTCAAGGGAATAAGGAAAACAAACCTCCCAAAGCAAGGTAAAGGAACATTAAGTTACTTTAAAGGGTAACTTTTCAAATCTTAGTAAAGCTATAAATAATTTACAATACATAAAATGTCTTACAATGTTAACAAAAGGAACACCAGCATTTATGTGTTCCTTAACAACATAAGTTGTCTCTCAAAATATGTCTCAAAAAAGTCTAAGTGTGTAGTGCGATTTGAAGAATAACTTTGCAGTGTTGTTATAAACATAGATTTTAGAGATTTAGCATCACTCGTACAGTAGTTTTTCAGAAAATGTGTCATAAAAGGGTGATAAAAAAAATGTCCGGTTACATCAGCTGATACTATTGGACAAGACAGACACACCTCACCACAGCTGTTTGATGTGATCACAGGTTGGGACACACACAGTACACACCTTACCACCTCTCACACACACACACACACACACACACACACACACACACAACACACACACACACACACACACACACACACACACACACACACGCACGCACGCACGCACGCACGCACACACACACACACACACACACACACACACACACACACACACACACACACACACACACACACACACACACACACACACACACACACACACACACACCTCACCACCTTCATACACAGTCTAGTCTTAGGACACTGGGTGTGATTAGGGAAAAGGGTGTAAAGCCAAAAACCTGTTTGTGTCAATGACAAGACAAAAATGCTGTTCTATTCATACTCTAGTCTTCAGGAAGTGTTTCAATAGACTAGGACCATTCACTAATGTATTGTGCTTAAAAATGCTTGCTCTTTACTTAATTATTTCTATGCTACTTGTACTTTTACTGTTTTCTAACTCTTTTTATTGCAATTATTACTATAGTTAGTAGTTCATTTGCAGGTTAAGATCTCATATATGGCCAGTTTATAATACAATGATGCATCTAATCACTCAAAAGTATAACAAGAAATACTATTGTTTTATCTTAACTTATGTATTTCTAGTTCAAATCGTTCCATACACATGTTTTATTTTTATAACCAAAAGAGATGTGACTTAAGTAAAATTGATAATGTACAATAGATACACATTTAAAACAGCTGCCATTACACATCAAATATAAGAAACATACACAGTGATAATTCATTGAAATTACTGAAAAATAAAATGGACATAAAATGTATCTACATGGTCATAGAACATAACTCAAATGACAGCATGATCATGTCACCATAAAGCAGATTCTAAAAGTATAAGAGATAAGTGTCTTGTCCATATCAGCACATTCCGGTCATAGGGAGTTTTTTTCTTATAGTTCCGTGTGGACATATATAGAAGTTCCGGTTTGTGTAAACTGTTGTTATCAGTTATATTATGTGAAGTGTAATAAAAAAAAACTTATTTCATGACCTTCTAAATGGGCAATCCTGCAGCAGTACTTGCACCTAAGATTAGTAATTAAGATGTTTTTGCTAAAAAATACTTAGTTTGCAGAACCTTCACTTTACTTTTCTTTTAGGATTATTTTTTGGCATGTTCAAGCTTTATTAGACAGTACATAGTTGAAATGGGGAGACAGAGAGAGAGAGAGAGAGGGGAATGACCTGCAGTAAAGGTCCACGGGTCGGATTAGAACCCGCGACCACTGCAACGAAGGCCAGAGCCAATATGGTACTCGCTCTATCCACCACGCCACTGGAGCGCCACCTAACCTTCACTTTTAATGAAATACTTTAATGTAATGGTATTGGTACTTTTACTTAAATCTGCATGAATAGTTAAATTTTTTTAATACTTTTTGAACCAAAACAATTTCCTTGCAACTGATGCTGTAATTGTTGTGCACAAGACAAATAAACCAAATTGAATCTCATAAACCCTGAGGTATACATCTTATTTATTTGCTACTTTTATTTATATGTTTAATAGCTGTAGCTGCTACCGTGACAGACACTACAAGGCTGAGTGACAATTCTCCATGTGTGTGTTCAGATTGCAAATAGCTTGAAGCTCTGATAACAGAATTTTTTTTAATAGCATAACAGGTTTATGCACAAAAGACCAATATTTCAAAACTGCAAAACTAAAACACGCACTTGTGTCTAACCTTCAAAGCCACTTATA
>CM047509.1:28662383-28672383 GCA_026122265.1 Ammodytes dubius
ATATACTAAAAGCAGGATTTGGGAAAAAACCTGTCTTTGCATTTATCTTTAATTGACTATAATATAACAATGTTTTGCAGGTCTGCCTAATGAAAAATTCTCAGATGTTTTAAAATCTATTTATCAGCCTGTTTTGGCAAAATGCAACTTCAATATCTTCATATCTCGTGTTTTTTAATGTATTTGTATGCCCCTGCAAAGCACTTTAAATTGCATTGAGTCTGTATTGTGCTATGTATAAATAAACTTGCCTTGCTTTTTGTCTAATCACTTTATTACAGACATCTGCCACTATTATACCAATGACAACTTGAAATGATTTCATTGAAAATAATCAGATTTTTACACTGTGGAAATCTACCACACAATATGATGTGTTTATTCCCCCCATAATGAGCTCACTATTGCTCAGCCTCATTGCATGTCTTGTTTTCACCCATTTTAACCCGGTGGCTTCGTTATAGCCCGAATGCCAAACACTGCAGGGCATTGTACAGTCACAACACACACAGGGTTGCCTGTTTCAAAGCAATGATTTCGTAAGAACGTTGAAAAGCTGCTGTGTGTGGATTTGTCTGTGTCTATCTGCTGCCATCTAGTGGTGCTACAGGGGGAGTGGTTTGTGTAGATGTAGATGTGTTTAAAATGCATCTATAAAGTGGACAACATGATTCCAACACCTGTGATTTTAGATACGTTCATTTATATAGCACAATTCAGATACAAGGCCATTCAAAGTGCTTTACAGTAAGTTCACAAAACATATTTACTCTCTTACTTACTCATTTTAATCATATTGAATGATTCTATCATCATAAATCAAAACTAAATTATTTTGAGGAACCTGGAACCAAACGTGAGACTAGAATATGTTTGTAAACCAAACTATGGGCCCTGCTGCTGTAAACACTAACAGTGAAACAGTAACTTTCCAGGAAGATTGTCTAACTTCCAACAGGGTTCCAGACAGGTCAAATAAAAATTAAACACATCAAAAATAAAAAAAACAAAATGAAAAGCACAAAATACAATAAACAAAAAAACAATCTTTGTCAAAAATTATTTCACAAAAAAAGGAAAAAACAACATATACATTAAATTGATTTGATATGCCTGAAAAGGAGTAGGAAGAAGTAAAAAACTTTAATATCATGATAAATAAATCGTTTCCTATAAATGTGGCATAAGTGTAATGGCAATGTTAACTTTCTCTTTATTTACTTACTGAAGACACATTCGGTAAAACCAGGGAATTCCAGTGGCGGTTTTTCTGAAGTGACGTAGTCCGCCATTTTCCCTTCAGTGGGGAATTTATTATATTTTTATTGTACGTTAATTATTAAATGACACATCTAGGATTTACTGTAAGTGAAGGTGTTACTATAATATGATGGGGACATTTATGAGTGTTGTGTTTATGCACCTGGCAGACAGTTAGTGTGTAAATATTTAATGGCTAATCTCTGATCTCAACATCTAGTTCTCACGGTGCTGTTTTCATTAAGTGACGTGTGTGAATCAACACATTCTACACTTAAAAAGAACAGGTTTAATTCAGGTGTATATACAGGTTAGTAAAACAAAACTAAATTAAGTACATACAACTAAAAGTAAACTTAACAAGAATATATTTAGTAAAGAAAACTCAAGGCTTATGGGTGTATTTACTTAACTTTTTCAGTGCAATCGGTTTCCTAGATTTTTTTTAAGTAAGGTGGACTTATCAAATTTTCCAGTGTAAGTATATAGCCGAGGCTGAAGCTGGTAGAACAGGCTCATGTTATTCTAGGAAAAGAGGAAGTGTTAAAAGCAAACACGGCCTGCGTTCCGATCCCCATACTTCCATACTATTTAGTATGCCAGAAAAAAGATTTAGGGTGTCCCAATACATGCATGTCAATTGTAGTATGCTGAAAATACATAAATGCACCACTGACTCCAATAGCATTTTGGAGTATTCGTCTTTATTCTTGCCTTATCTCTACATATTGAACAAAAAATCTTCCTTATCTGATTTTTTTCTCTCCTGTCTGTGACTCTTTTGTACTTTAGTATGTAGTGTAGTAAAAAGAAAAAGTATGTGATTTGGAACGCAGGGACAGTTATAATATAAGGGGGATATTTTCATTTCAGTCTCGACAAGAAATCTAACGAGAACTGTCTTTGGGCCCTGCAGCCATGTCGGTCTGGATATATCTAATAAACCTTGTAGAACATGTGCCCTGTGATGCACGATCAAGCTATGAACATCTTTTTCATCAAGACAACCTGAGCTAGAAGAATATACATGCGGCAGTGATGTCAGTTAAATTTAAAAAATTGTTATGGGACCATGAAGAACAAAAAAAAGAAATTTGTGCAGTAACAATCTGTACATTTCCTGGATACTTACACAATATGTAATTGTTTCAAGAAGCTGACACTTTTAATAATGCAAAAATAATAACCATATTAAAGTTGGTTTCCATTGCCTAATCCACGCATCAAATGTATCAATAGGTGCTTTACAAGCAAATAAGTTTATTAAAAAATAAATTGTAATACATTTAAACCTGCAGTGTGTAGAATTTGGGGTTTTATTTCCTAGCAGACTTTGTAGAAAATAATTATAATATCCATAAGTAAGTTTAATGTAGTGCATAATAGCTGCAAAACATTTTTACATACATTTTTTTTCCCTTATAAAGGGTCTCATATATGTCCATACTTCTCCATACCTTGGACCAAGGCCTTGGCGCCGCCATGTTGGAAGCGTCATAGTTGGAATGTCATCAGGTGCATTGTTTATAATTTAGAATCATTCTTGTCCTTGAAGGCCACTGTAGCTTCTGTTATTATTCAAAGGGGTGGGGTTACCCAGGGAGCGTTGCATTCTAGAACTTTCTAGAATTTTCTAGAACTTTCTTGATGATGTCATATTACACACTGCACCTTTAAAGCTGGGGTATATGATTTCTGATTGGTCAAAGTTAACATGACCTGTACACTTTGACCAATCAGAGCGAGGCTCCGATTCTCCGTTCTTATAGACCCCTTTCCAGTCTACGTCACACCGCGTCACTCCCCGCTCTACTGCGCATGTCCGCCGCAGAAAGAGACAAGAGAGACACTAGCGACAATCATGTCTTGTTGTGCTGTTGGATGCACAAACCGCTCATTTTTTGTTTGAATGGTGATAAAGCTAGTAAATGCCCAAATGCACCGCTGTATAATTACATAAATGAGTGGTGAAATGTTTACAATAAGGACAGTGACCGGAGACGAGGCTATAGCAATGGAAAGCAATGGAGGCTTATTTACAATGACCCAGACGTTATACATCTCCGTCCTCTTCCCTTGTATTTGACTCTATGGTTTGACTAGGCAGTAGGGGTTTACACTTGTAGCCGGTAAGTAGGCTAAATCATATCATTTAGGAAAAATCAATAAACGAATACCGAGTGGGGTCGACATGTGCTAGCTAGCTTTAGTAGCCTACAGTAGTCCGGACACGGAAGTCGTCGGGGCCATTTCTTCTCATCATTTATAGCTCAACTGCCGGCAACGCGTATGGGTCATTAAGACGTATCCCGTTCAATATTGTTAATGTTTAAGCATAACCAATGTTATCACTCGCTGATAAACTGTTTTTAGTAAGCTGACAACATCGCTATTTAACACCATAGACCTATAAAAAACACCACAACTGCAATATAACTAAACGGGTAACCATGGCAACCATGTGCTTTCTGCATGTAAGCTGCGCACGCATCCGCCGTGTTGGTAAACAAAAAATCCCCCTATTGGCTGTTAGGACTGTCCATTCACTTTGGCACAACTTTGTTGGTGTAGAGCGTGTCAGGGAGGGACCATAGGGGACTGGCCAAAGAGAACAAGTGGAGCGGTTGAGGTATTTGAATTCGAATCTCTATCCCAACTGCTATTTTCTCCCCAAATCCTCCACCCCAGCTTTAAGAGAAAGCCATAGAGGTGCAGAGAGTTCGAAACGTGTCATTTCTGATGCACCTCTCAGTTCACACCACTAGATGTCAGTCTTTCTCTTTCTCTCTGACTTCACTGACTTTTAATTGAATGACTGATGAGCACATGAGGTCATGCCCCACTTCTCACTCTCTCTCTATAGGACCCCCCAACACACACACACACACACACACACACACACACACACACACACACACACACACACACACACACACACACACACACACACACACACACACACACACACACACACACACACACACACACACACACACACACACACACACACACACACACACACACACATCCCTCCTCTCTCGCGCACTGCAAAATAATAAAATGCTGACTTCTCAAATTGCTGTGCAGTCTCAGCATTGCCTGACAGAGATACAGTGAGAGAGAGAGAGAGAGAGAGAGAGAGAGAGAGAGAGAGAGAGAGAGAGAGAGGCGAGGGGAGGGAAAGAGAGAGAGATAGAGCAAGAGGGAGAGAGAGAGAGAAAGAGGGAGCGAGAGAGAGAGAGAGAGGGGAGGGGGAGAAGAAAAAAGAGTGACAACTTTTGTAACTGCAGGCTCAGCCTTGCCGAGGGGCTTCAGCACTGCACTACAGTGAAGGTAGGTGTGAGGACTCTTTCAATCTCTCTCTCTGTGGGTCGCCTGTTTGGATTGTGGATTTGTGACTGAAATGGGGGAACTTTTGCAAGATATATGGGGGACATAGCTGACCAAAAGTCATATGTTTCTGTGTAGAAGTTTGGTGACTCAATGCTCAATTGGATTATCTTTTTAATTGTTTTTCAATTTTGAAGCTGAAATTAGTTTTGCGGCTAAAACTTTCACTTTTTAGAAGGCTAGAGGGTCAGTTAAAAAAACTGATATTTTTTGAATTTTTTTATTTATCTATTTTTTTATTTGAATGCTTTCCGGTTGGCACTTTCACTTGGGGCTTAAGCTTTAGTCGCAGAAAAAACTGAAACACTGTCTCTCTCAAATGAAGCTATTGGAGTTTGGTATGTGTAGGGGTTAAGCCGTCCGATAGCTGTCCACCGCTGTGCAAGTTAATTCGTCAAAGGGGATTTGGAGATGTTGTCTCAGGGTCTGTGTGTGGAGTTTAGGAACCAGGGGAGCTGTGGGTTCAGTTTGCCCGTGGCCTGAATACCCCCCCCCCCCCACCCCCTCTGCCAGTTAGGATCTATTAGTGGGACATCGGTGTAACTGTCACCGGATTAAATTCTCTTTTTCGAACTGGTGCGTTAATTGTTGGTAAAATTATACGACCTTTCTGCAGTTTCAGCTTAGCTACAGTGTTCTGTGTTTTATATTGACTTACAACCACCTGCAAAGAATATGTGTGTCTTAAAGCTATAGAACGTAACTTCTGTCACCCCCTGCCCCCCATGAGGAATTCTGAGTAATTACAGCAACACTGTCGGTGCATCTATATCTATGGTGCATGGATTGTATACCTTCTGCTGTAGGTCAAGGTTTTTTTCTTAGCAGTGGAAATCAACAACTGAAACATTTCTTGGGCGCTTCTTGGGATTTTTCTTGAGCTCTCGGCCAGTGTCGTGGGGGGGACACCATATTGTAAACGCTGCCATACTGAGAAATACAGGGAGAGTTTTTTGTGGAGCTGATAGGCTTAATCTGCTTGTCTCAACTCATTTGGCAATGGCTTGAATGTAACCGACATCCATTTATATGAAAAAGTCACGCACTATATCTTTAAAAAGTAAGTTATACCTGTTGCTTCTTGATAGATATCTACATCAGTGTTCTGTAGCCTTTCCAAATTGGCCAAACCCTAACCTAAATTAAACTTTTTAAACTTGACTTTTGGAGGAAAAACCCAATGCAGCCCAGTTACTTTCTTGGGCCCCAAAATGTTGCCCTGTCCCTGCCACAGTCTCAAGGAGCGGCAACCCAAGCCGGGGTGGATTGGCACGGCCCAAAGTATCCGACTTGTGAAGCTAAAATTAAGCTGAGGGGCAGATTTGGAATGTTACACTCGGGCGGTAAGACGTTGGGGAAGTCGACCCGCGCATGGTGACAAATCTTCTGAGCTGTCGGAGCAACTTGCAACCTGGTCATTTAAAGCCTCTGGAAAAACCTGGTTCAAAATAGTAAAAATCATTATATGATATAAAGGTTGAGTGTGTCAGTAAGCTTTTAGAACATCTGATTGAAAAGAAATGTTAAGAAGTATTATAAAACTATGTTAAAATAAACTTTTATTTTTATTACATTTTTTACTTTGGACCGTTTGACAGGATGGTGTGGGCTTGGCCGTATCAAATGGTTTCCTGGGCAACAGTCATTGCTTGTATAGAATGTTTGGACAGAGAACTGCCGTGATTGGTTCAAAATACTTATTGTGTAATAAGAACCAGAGCATAGCCCGCCTCATCTAAACCAAATTTCTGTGAAGTTGATCAAAGATAAATGCCAACTTCAATTTGGATGGATAAATATGCCTAACTGTTTTCAGATGCTTTACTATCATGCAACTAACTCCCAAAATTACATAGTTAGAAGAATGTTGTGAATTTGGCTTATACAGGGGCTTACATTTTTTTTTAAATAAAATAGACGTCCACCCAACAGAAGGAAACAGAGCAGTGGAACTTAAGAAAATCGTCAATGTTTTTTTTTAACCAATAACAAACAGACGCCCTGGCACAGAGGTGCAGAGTGAATCATTTTGGGGCATTTATGAGTATATAACCTTTGCCACTTTGAAATCTAAACCCTTGTAATGGTCTTTGATTTATAATACACACAGTAACTCCTCATATACTTGTTTTAAAGCAGTACCTCTGATATAGAGTTACTGAGAGCTCCTTAATGGACAAAGGACAATAAGAAACTTTCTACACTGACAAGTAATAGATCATGTTTTAATTTCGTTTATTTTGAATTAAACGTCAACTTGTCTCTTCTGTAAATTCAAGAAGCTACTGTCAATGTTCTTTTCGACTTTACAAGCATTTTTGAGTTGGATCAGATATCCGAATACTACTCAAAACTTAGTTTTTGAAAAATCTCGTCTATTTTGAGATGTATGACTATTTTACTTCCATATCAATGTCTTCATTCATACTAGTCTAAATAAAAGGTAAAAAATTTATTTATTTAAAAAAAAATGAAAAAGGCTGTCATCACAAACTTTGGACACTTATACTTATGTATCTAGAAAATAAATAAAAAATGTTTTTTTGCTCTGGATTTATTCAATATCTATGTTTTAAAAAATGTCTGATTTGTTTTTAACATAAGAAATCAACTGGACAACATTCATGATAATATCATCTACAGTATAAGTTAGAAAGTTGCCCTGTTCACACTGCAGTGTCCCTGTTTAAAAGAAAGTTGGAGATTGAAAGACAAAATTAGTCGCATTAATTACTAACACGTAGTTGTTGATGAATGAGACCAATTAAAAATCCCACAGTTGAAGTGCCGTCGATCTCGTTTTACTAATACACCCTCTGCCTTTGTGACAGGGCGATTTCAAACATGTGTTTTGTTGTGATCCCTAGTAGCTGGCAGCTCAGGGTTCACCTTTGTTCAAGTATGACTGAATGGGCGGCAGGGCTCAGTCAGCCAATAGTGTGGCAGTGTGTTCATAGGATAGCATAGGAGTTATATTTCTCACTTTGTTTGTCACCTTGTGTTGTATAAACAAAATTAGCAATGATACTGTACCTTTAATTATCACATCGGGACACCAATGTCAAAATGAATGGCAAGGGCTGTGTCCCAATTCATTCACTACTCTGTCTATATAATAGACACCCTGGTTTACTCTAGTGTGAGCTTTACATGTGTAGTATGTAAGGTGAATTGGTGTTTTTCAGAACAGACTTGGTTGAAATGGAATATAATATTCATAGTTATGTTGAAAGAGTAAAATCGCTTGAAAAAAAAATATGTAACTTTATTTTATTACCTTTAGAATGTTCGTTTGTTGCACCGCCATGTATAGCACAGAACAAAAAAAACCTTTGTGTTCTAATGTATAGTGTCCTGGGGAAATGCACCTGTTGGAAGAGGAAGAAGAAGTAAATGCATTTTCCCCTAAAAGACTTGAGGCAGTGGTGGATGATGCAATCTTTAGTAACTAGCTTATTGTCCTTGGAGGCCACCGTAGCTTAATTGTGTTTGTCTGTCTGTGTTGCATTGTAGGCTACTGTTCTTGTCTTCTATTCACACCCGGGAACTTATAGTGGGCCGGCCTTGATCCCGTTTGGCTCAGGCCTCTTGGACTTTATTTCGGACTCTCTTTTTATGAGTGGACATTCTATGGCAGCGCTTCAAGTGAATGGTCATGTGCATACGTAAAGTTACTTTCTTTGTATTGAATTGAGTGAGTGCTGGCAGTGTGTTTTAATTTATTGTCTCCTTGTTTTTGTTTTTTGTTATTTAGTTTTTCGTGTGTCTGTCCATTGTATGTGCTTGGCTTAATACTGTTTCATTGGAAAATTGTAAAAACATAATTTTACACTTAGAGTAACGTATACATAGTAAAGATGGAGCGATTTTGGACGCAGCCCAATTATAAGTCTTCCAGGCAACAGAAGATGTCGGGGAAGGATCTCTAGTTAATCTTTTAAGTCTAAAATAGTGCACCATGGGATTTGGCCAAATGAACTGAAGTGAAGCTGATTGTACCTATCTGTCCTAAATAGAAGTAATTATGAACTTTCATCTCAAGATATTGCCAAACTGATTTACAGTCTGTTGTGGTGCTGACGACAAATTCTGTTGTGACTTGTTAGGAGGAGTGTGTGCGCGTTTGAATTCATACGTATGTGAGATAGTTCCAGGTCAGAACTCCACAAGCTTATTTCTGTTGTTGACGTCATTTAGACACATAGGAGGTAAAAGTCAGACCAAGCACACTTTAAGATAGGGGATTTGAACATGTAAAGATAATACACCTCCGGAAAAAAATTAAGAGACCAGTCTGGATTTTTCTTAAATCTTCATCTCTACATAACGTATTGATTTCTCTTAATGACAATTTTTTTTTTTTTGGAATTTGGTAGAAATGTTGTCAGCAGTTTATATTATAAAACCAAAATGTTCATTCTACTCAAACATATGCCTATAAATAGTAAAACAAGAGACACTGGACATTTGGAGTGGTCTTATATTTTGTTCAAGAGCTGTATGCAGTAGATGAAAAAGTAAGAATTTCAATCTCAATGGGACCTAACCTGGTTAAATAAAAATAAAAATCAAATGTAGTCAGTCATGCATTGATAACCTTGGCTCCACCCACTTTACGACTCTGGTAAAGACAGCATCTGCAGGTGCTTGAGATGTTCTGGATGTTCAAACTAGAAAAATAACCGTCAGTAGCCAGCTGGCAGGAGCAGGTGACAGTCACTCCCAGTCTGAGTTGGTCCATAAAGGAACTCTACTGGGATTGGTCCTGACAGATGCACATTCACCAGCAGCCAGCCAGCACCAGCTAGTTTCCAGTCACATCCAAAGGCTTCCTGGCATGTGGAACGTGACGATTTGAATGTCAAAACAAATGAAAACACAATGGCTGATTGTCTGTTAGAGAATTAGCATTTTGTTTCTTAACTGTATGATATTTTACTTCTTAGGCTACAACACATATTTCTATTTCTAATCTGGATTTGTTGTTCTCTGACATAACTAGAAGAACAACTAAAGGCTGTACAGTGAGATTCCATAGGTAAACACATATTGTATTCAAGCACTGGTCAATTTTGAATTTTTATTTTATTTTTATTAGTTAGATATTGCCAAATTTGCAATTTTTTCCCAAAAATAAAAAAAAAATACCAAAAAAATATTATTTTAATGTAAGAAATCAAAGTTTATTGATGCTTTTCTATACGTTTGAAACGTTACCCTATTAACCTGCAGTATGTCCCTATAGGTCTCGCCTTTTAAACCCCCCCAACCAAAGTCAGTATGCGCTCTCTTTCTTCAGTTCCTAGACTACATACAGTATATAGCTAGTATGCTTCTGGTACGTACGCAG